>JAABUG020000005.1:1210895-1259995 GCA_011319215.2 Scortechinia acanthostroma
CTTCCTTTTCAAGCCAGAGGTCCCTGCAGACCATGAGGACTACGAGTTAAAGATTCTTCAGAGGCAGTGTGAGTTCTTTGGGCCGTTCCCTCTGACATATCAAGAGATCTGCCCTCCGGAGATATTGAATGGACTCCTGGCATACATCATGCGAAGCATCCCGCCTGAGAAGAAGAAGCCCTTGGGCCGGATTTCAGAGAAGGAGGTTTCCAAGGAGGACAAGGAATTTATTCTCAAGATCATGAAACTTGATCCGAGGGATAGGCCATCGGCAGCGGAGCTGTTGCAAGATAAGTGGTTTGATCTTCAGCGTTAATAGTAGATGGATTATTTCGCGTCGACTAGAACTGATATCTTGTCCCAGATATAGAACAAATGCTATGTTTCTTATTGTTCTAGACTGAGTGGAGTCCCCGGTATTTCCCTATGAACTCCGCAGGCAAAGCACGTCGGGGAAGAACATCGGAGAAGCTGGAATGCTGGATGGAAGCTGATGATCGGTTCTTCCGCACAAGAGAGTAGATTAGATCCGCGTGGAGATCAGTGATGCTCCATGTATAGCTCAATTTCAATGAAAGCTTGGATCTTGACATACAATTTCCTTGCAAATTGCTGCTTGCACTATTGGGATTGACCCTTGGTTTCAGGGTCCAGGTGAGTTTCCCGCGGAAAACTTCTTATCATTCGCGTCGACGCGCCGAGCGAATGTATAATCAGGCGCTGATTGGCCCGGACGCAGCGTTATCGGGCTGTCGGAGGATGAAAGACAAAGTTTCCCGCCGTCGGTCGTCATCGCCCGCGGTCTTCTTGTCGGACACAATGAGCAGAAATAATTATGACGGCCAATCTCGTGCAGACGATTTTTCTTCTTCCGATGACTTCTTTTACTTCTTCTCTTCCTACCATCTAAATCCTCTTCCCAATTCATCCCTGTTGATGTGTTGAGCTTGCCGTGTCGTGAGACGGACCTCTGACGACATACCTACTCTCTCCTCTGGACATCGCCACAGTCCATTGGACTCTTCTATCCACAGGCATGGCTGCATCCTGGTGCGCCCTCCGTGGCACTCGCCAGCTTGCCCTTCGTACGCGGTTGCGTGCGTCTCCTGCCTCAATCTCCCTTCGCAAGGCCTCCTCGCCGGTTTTGGCCACTCGCCGTTATCTCAACACTACCACGCCAGCTACACGACGGGCAGTGTACACCAGCTCCGTAGCGGACCATGGCGACCCTCATCCCCGCGATCTCTTCCAACCGCTGGACACCTTCCCTCGCCGTCACATTGGCCCCTCGCCGGAGGCGGCCCAGGAGATGCTCGCCGCGCTAGACCCCCCGGTAGCATCTCTGGATGAGTTCGTCAAGGAAGTGCTTCCCGCCGATATTCTTTCCAAGAAAGACCTCGCGGTCACCCCTCCCA
The DNA here is from genome assembly GCA_011319215.2 of Scortechinia acanthostroma. Classification (NCBI taxonomy): domain Eukaryota; kingdom Fungi; phylum Ascomycota; class Sordariomycetes; order Coronophorales; family Scortechiniaceae; genus Scortechinia; species Scortechinia acanthostroma. The sequence continues at coordinate 1,212,311 of JAABUG020000005.1, forward strand.
GCGCCGACAACAACCTCCCCCGCTCCAGTGTACACGGTGGTTTGGGAGAGACGGATATGCTGAAGCTTCTTGAGACCTACCGCAAGCAGATTGACATCTCCGGCAAGACATACCTGGGAACCGGCTACTACCCCACCATTGTTCCCCCGGTTATCCTCCGCAACATTCTGGAGAACCCCGCTTGGTACACCAGCTACACTCCCTACCAGCCTGAAATCAGTCAAGGCCGTCTGGAGTCGCTTCTGAACTTCCAGACCTTGACCGCCGACCTCACCGGCTTGCCATTCGCCAATGCCTCCCTCCTGGATGAGGCCACCGCCGCTGCCGAGGCCATGACCATGTCTCTGGCCACCATGCCCATGGCTAAGGTGAAGAAGCCTGGCAAGGCGTATGTAGTGTCTGACCTGTGCCACCCTCAGACCCTTGCGGTGATGCGATCTCGCGCTGAGGGATTCGGAATCAATCTGGTGGTTGGTGACATCATGGCAAACGACTTTGAGCTGGTGAAGAAGCAAGGTGACAGTCTCATTGGTGTTCTCGCGCAATACCCCGACACCGAGGGTGGCGTGTACGATTTCCAGGCTCTGAGCGACACCATCCACGCCGCTGGTGGTACCTTTAGCGTTGCTACCGATCTGCTCGCATTGACCCTCCTGAAGGCTCCGGGTGAGTTCGGCGCAGATATTGCGTTTGGTAACGCCCAGAGATTTGGTGTCCCCATGGGATTCGGTGGTCCTCACGCCGCTTTCTTTGCATGCGCCGACAAGTACAAGCGCAAGGTTCCTGGACGTGTCGTCGGCGTGTCCAAGGACCGTCTGGGCAACCGGGCCTTGAGATTGGCTCTGCAGACCCGCGAGCAGCACATCCGTCGCGACAAGGCCACCAGCAACATTTGCACGGCTCAAGCTCTGCTTGCCAACATGAGCGCCATGTATGCTGTTTACCACGGTCCGGTTGGCCTCAAGTCCATCGCCCAGCGTGTCATGTCCATGACCTCGACTCTGCAGGAGAAGCTGGCTGCCTTGGGTTACAACGTTCCCGCCAAGGGCGGCGTTGTCTTTGACACTCTGTCCGTTGAATTTGCCAACAGCCAAGAGGCCGACGCCCTCATTGCGGCCGCTCGTGGGCAGAAGATCTTCCTCCGCCGCGTGTCTCCCACCAAGGTTGGAATCTCTCTTGATGAGACCGTTGGTCGCGAAGAGGTCAAGTCTCTGCTGCAGGTGTTCTCCAAGCACGCCGGCAAGGGCGAGGTTGAACTCACTGAAGAGATTGGCATCAAGTCCGTCCCCCCTCACCTGGAACGGACGTCCCCGTACCTCACCCACCCCGTGTTCAACACGCACCATTCCGAAACCGAAATGCTCCGGTACATCCGCCACCTTGAATCAAAGGATCTGTCTCTCGCTCACTCGATGATCCCTCTTGGCTCCTGCACGATGAAGCTCAACGCGACCACCGAGATGATCCCCGTTTCCTGGCCCGAGTTCTCCCAGGTCCACCCCTTCATGCCCGCCGACACAGCCAAGGGCTACACGCAGATGATTGACGATCTTGAGCAGCAGCTTGCCGACATCACCGGTATGGCCGAGGTCACCGTGCAACCCAACTCTGGTGCTCAAGGCGAGTTTGCTGGTCTGCGTGTCATCAAGAAGTACCTGGAAGCCAACGGAGGCGAGAAGCGCAATATCTGTTTGATCCCCGTCTCGGCTCACGGCACCAACCCCGCCAGTGCTGCCATGGCCGGGATGCGCGTGGTCACGATCAAGTGCGACACCAAGACCGGCAACTTGGATCTGGCCGACCTCAAGGCCAAATGCGAGAAACACAAGGATGAACTTGCGGCCATCATGATCACCTACCCGAGCACCTTTGGCGTGTACGAGCCGGGTGTCAAGGAGGCGTGCGAGATTGTCCACCAGCACGGCGGCCAGGTCTACATGGACGGCGCCAACATGAACGCGCAGATCGGTCTGTGCTCTCCCGGTGAGATTGGTGCCGATGTGTGCCACCTGAACCTGCACAAGACCTTTTGCATTCCCCACGGCGGTGGTGGCCCCGGCGTGGGTCCCATTGGCGTTGCGGAGCACCTGCGTCCGTTCCTGCCTTCGCACCCGGCCAGCGAGTACCTACAATCCAAGCGTGGGGACACCGCTTCGCCGCCGATCAGCGCTGCTCCTTGGGGTAGCGCCAGCATTCTTCCCATTACCTTCAACTACATCAACATGATGGGTGCCAAGGGGTTGACCCATGCCACCAAGATTACCCTCTTGAATGCCAACTACATCCTCTCCCGTCTCAAGCCCCATTATCCTATTCTTTACACTAACGACAATGGTCGCTGCGCCCATGAGTTCATCCTTGATGTGCGCAAATTCAAGGATACCTGCGGTATCGAGGCCATTGATATTGCCAAGCGTCTGCAGGACTACGGCTTCCACGCTCCTACCATGTCCTGGCCCGTGGCCAACACTCTCATGATTGAGCCCACCGAGTCGGAGAACAAGGCGGAGCTGGACCGGTTCTGTGATGCGCTCATCTCCATTCGCGAGGAGATTGCCGCCGTGGAGAGCGGCGAGCAGCCCCGTGAGGGTAACGTTCTGAAGAACGCCCCTCACACTCAGCGCGATCTGCTGTCCAGCGAGTGGAACCGTCCCTACTCGCGCGAGACTGCGGCGTATCCCCTGCCGTATTTGGTGGAGAAGAAGTTCTGGCCCTCGGTCACTCGAGTGGATGATGGTAAGCCTGCCTCTGTTTCAGCAGAACGAAAGAGCGAAGCTAATACAGAATAGCATACGGTGATCAGAACCTGTTCTGCACCTGCGGCCCGGTGGAGGAGACGGATTAATGATACCCATGTTTCAATATTCCCAGAATCAGTTTTTTTGACCTTTCAACACTCGCCTGAGGCATTACGGTGGCATGAGCAGCATGATACGATTCAACAAGTCATCATAGACATTGGGAGGCGTTTGGTTTTGTTTACCTGAGGGGTAGACTGGCAGCCAGCTATGGCGCCGAAAACAGCGAGTTAATACTTGGAAACTGCTCAACGCAGTGATATCAATATATCAATATATCATCAGTTCACCTTCAGTCTATTATTATTACCATCGTTAGTCCATGTACTCCGTAGTCTCTGTATAATGCTTATCTTATCGGATCTTGCCACGATCACCTGCAGTGGTACCTGAGGCATCGGAGCCGGCCGCTCTCCGCCACGAGGGACATTTCTCCCGCCGCGATTGGCCGATACTGCCCGTCTCCCCAACATCCAGCTCCACCTGACTTGATCAATGGAGCTCCTCCTGCACTCCTGCTTCAGTTCTATTTAGACAGACCTCGACCCGGTGCTGCTGTGAGGCGTGCACTCTGCATTGCTCTTTACTCTGTTCTTGCAACTGGATATATATCGAGCTGGATTACGGAGTACATATCACTAATAGTAAGATATGAATGACCAGTGAACATGAAGAATGCGCTAACATGATCAGGACTACCTATCTTCGTGCCAGTGCCAATGATAGAGGTTGACGTACGTCAGACGTCTCCTCGATAAGTGCACGTAATCTCTGAGTACATAGCTTTTGCTGCGTGCTACTGCAATGGCAATCTCTACATACACTTTGTTCGTCGGAACATTTATCCATCTTCCCCGCAAACCGACTGGGGCAGATGCGAAATGGAGACCCGAACTGGAGATCAATCACGGCGCGTTATGGGTTTCGAATGCCGACGGGAAGATCGCCGGGTATGACTGGTCTTTTTCGCCTGTTAATGGAGATGTGAAGGCGTTGACGGAGAAGTTGGGAAAAGTGACGGAGGTGGTTCGAGCAAGGGAGGAGAGGAACGAGTTTTTCTTCCCCGGGTTTATCGGTATGTTTCATCCCATGATATAAGTATAGGTCACTAACGTAAGGAGATACACACATCCACGCACCCCAATACCCCAACTCTGGCATCTTCGGCTCCTCGACCCTCCTCGACTGGCTAGAAACCTACACCTTCCCCCTGGAATCCTCCTTCAGCGACACCTCCAAAGCCCGCGCCGTCTACAGCCGCGTCATAGCCCGCACCCTCGCCAACGGCACCACCACCGCCGCCTACTTCGCCACCATCCACGTCCCCGCCACCAACCTCCTCGCCGACCTCTGCCATTCCCGCGGCCAGCGCGCCCTCATCGGCCGCGTCTGCATGGATAACCCCGCCTTCTGCCCGTCGTACTACCTCGACCCATCCCCGGAATCATCGATCACAAAATCAAAGGAAACAATCGCCCACATCCACTCGATAGATCCAGAGGGGACGCTCATCAAACCAATCCTCACCCCCCGCTTCGCGCCAACGTGCTCACCCTCCGCCCTGTCCGGCCTCGCCAGCCTCGCAAGACAATATAAGCCCCCGCTACACATCCAAACCCACCTGTCAGAGAACAAAAACGAAATCTCCCTCGTCGCCGAGCTCTTTCCGCAAAGCAAGGACTACACATCCGTCTACGACGACTTTGGGCTGCTAACCCCGCGCACGATCCTCGCGCACGCGGTTCACCTATCCCCATCCGAGAGATCACTGATTGCCGCAAGGGGCGCCAAGGTATCGCATTGCCCCGCGTCAAACTCAGCGCTAGGAAGCGGGATCTGCGCTGTGCGAAAGCTACTAAAGGCAGGTGTGGAGGTTGGGCTAGGGACGGATGTGAGCGGGGGGTATAATTGTAGTATACTAGAGGCTGTGAGGCAGGGGTGTCTTGTTTCGAGGTTGTTGAGGCATAGCCGCCCTCCTACTCCTTCTCACTCTGCTCATTCTGATGGTGGGAGTGAGGATGTGGGTGAGGGTGAGGAGGTATTGAGCGTAGAAGAAGGCTTATACCTCGCTACACGCGGCGGCGCAGCAGTCGTGGATCTAGCGGGGGAGATTGGCGGGTTTGAGGTTGGGATGTGCTTTGATGCGCAGATGGTTCGGTTGGGTCAGTTACCATTATCCTCCCCCTCCTCATCCTCCTCCTCGGCTTCTCCGGCAGAGCACAGACCGCACGAACATGGGGTTGTAGATGTATTCGGGTGGGAGTCATGGACAGAAAAAGTCCATAAATGGGTTTGGACAGGTGATGATCGGAATGTGAGGGCTGTGTGGGTCAGGGGGAGGTTCGTTCATTCTTTGGATGAAACACCGTCCACTGTGAGCGGAGACGGAAAAGGAAAGGCTACGGCTACGTGGGCAGGGACAGGCTGGGAGTCTACCTCGAGGTGGTGGTTGTGTGGGTTGGGGTTTGTGAGTGCTTGGTTTGTTTTTGATAGAGTTATGCGGTAGAGTAGAGGCTATGTGAGCGAAGCGAGCATATGCTGTCTTACGAAACTTCATTGTCAACTAGCTACCAGTTCCAGCTTCCCATATATACCGTAGCTGCAGATGCCTACTGGAATAGCTCAACGCAATCGAAGATCTACCAACGTTAGTCAAACACTTGCAAACTGGCGGCTCACTCACAAAGTTGGGACTGAGGAACGTATCTCCCGAGCTTCCGGAGACGACACTGATGGTAATCTGTGCCTGTCAGCACTGTCGTTAGACACAAGATGAAGATGAAGATGACATACCGTATTGGTGCCCGCAACGATCGTGCCCGCAGGGATCGACACATCATACACCTCGCCCAACCCCCTGTACGCGCCGCGGGTGACACCGCGCGAGTTGAGGTCTGTCGGCGCGGAAGGAATCGGGCCGGTCCACGAGTTGACCTGTCAATGTCTCATTAGCTTGTCGCGTTCCAGCTGGGCTGGGCAGGGCGTACCTTGGCCTGTGGCCGACCACCCGCAAACGACAGGGTGGTGCCGATGCGCAGCGTGGCGGCGCCGGTCTGCGAGGACGAGGCAGTGAATATGATGGTGACGGGGTTGTTGACGGACTTGAAGATGGCCATGGGGAAGTCGGAAAGCGAGGAGCTGCCGACTGTGTATGTGAGCGGGCCCCAGCTGGCCATGCGTGAGTCGGACGGGTGCATCCTTAGCTGGTTTGCTGCGTTGCGGAAGCCGGTAGGTCTGGCCATCGTCAGTATGGATTATCTTCGGAATGAGTGACAAGACTTACTGGCCGTCCCATTGGCCGATCTTGAAGATGGTCGTGCCGGTCTGCACGGACCCGGAGATGTTCTTGGTGGTCGTCGAGCCGGCGCTGACGGTGACAGAGGTTGAGGCAACCTTGTACTCGCCCTGGTAGTAGACCATGGTATAGGTGCCTGGCTTCATGGCGGGAGAGGTAAAGCTGCCGTCCGAGGCCGCGTAGGTCCAGTACTGCGCCGCGTTGTTGTACCTAGATAATCAGCATGGCGCATCTTCAGTTAGGGTTGGAGCAGGGTACCAGTGAACAACCCATTTAAACTGGGAATCAGCGCCCGATGCTTTTCCGGTCACAGTGCCTCGGCCACTGGCCGCGACGTAGCCTTGAATGCCAAGGTTTGCAAAGAAAGATGTGTCAATGTTGGTGCTGGGAGTGCCGCTGCGACTGAAGTACATCGAGTATGGGCCGTGCAGGCCCATTCGGTAGGATTCTGTCTGGACGTGACCGGAGTTCTGGAGGCATTAGTGCTGACGATATTCGATGCCGGAGTTCTGGGCGCATACCATGTACCAATAGAGGGCGTTGTAGCTGCCTCCGTTGTTGGAGTTGATATCGCTGTTCAAATAAGTGGCTGCTCGGATACAGGGACAAAACAACATACCGATGGAAAGGACCGCCGGAAGACGATTCGTACTGGTTCAGGATCATGCACACGCGATGCGCGCTTCCAGACACGCCTGTTGTCTGTTAGCCTAGATCCAGGAAAGTGGACGCTACCTACAGTGTCTCTGGTCGTCGATGAATCGCTGGCTGGAGTAGAACTTGCTGCGAGTCTGTCCATTGACCAGGTACTATGACTGTCAGTACGCGGGTATGATGCCGATACGGCCAACTTACCACATCCGAGCCCTCGATGGCGGTACCGCCAGAGGTGTTGGAGACATCACCAAATGGCTCTTCGTTAGGGAGGAGGTCGTTGTTGAGACGGGCAATGAACCGCAGCTCACCAATAGATGGTTCTGGAAGGGTCAGCCGAGATTCGAGATTCGAGACGGAGAACTTGAATGGAGGACTACCCGCAGTAATGTACGTTGCCATATGAATGATGGGGTCTCCGTTGTGTACCACAAAGTACTGAGTCAAGGTATCCGTCACGCAGGTAACCTTGATATAATCGCCTACAGAGGTCAGTACGACTGTCGTACTCAGGCGGTACCTGAGTACACACCATCTTGAGTGGCAGAGACGGTTGCAGATCCAAGACCTGACCCAATGTGACTGCCTGTGCTTTGATACTGCAGCTCGGAGCCGTAGAAGTTGATCGATGTGATGTCGCAGCTCGACCGGCTGACCGTAAACTTCAACGGATTGGCAGAGTTGGCATCAATGACATAAGAGCTGCTACTGGTGGTGATGCCAAAGGCCGCATTGGCGACCCGAGCCCAGAAGGGCAAGGACAAGAAAAGTACAGCTTTCGACAGCATGGTGAACCGCTCTGGCAGGTGGCGTTCTGGGCTGATCTTCTGTTCTGTGGGTCTGCAGATGCTTATATATTACCAGATGCCATTCTTCAGGACGGGCTATCAATTGATGTCCAGCCTCAGACACGGAGGTATCGTCATCCCCATCACATTTCCCTTCTGGCAATTTGACGGGTTCCACCAATCTCAGGAGTGGATAATTGCGCAACGCGGCATCTCATCTATCAGGCTGGCGCAACTCCGTAGAGAAGGATGCATGACTGTATATTAATCGGGTCCACAATATGCAGGAGTGCCTGCGGAGAACCCTGCATGGATGCCATGAAATCCCACGCGTTAGGTTTCTCCGGGGAAGGGTTGGCGCCAAGTATCATTAGTCTCAGGGATGCTCCTTTGACCGGCCAATTTCTTCACACGGCTTCAGTGTTCTGAGAGTCACTGCTCCATTTGTTCGTGCTCGATGGCTTGAATTGCATGCATGCACGCAGCACACTCGTACTGTCCAATATCGGCGGCTGCAGGAGTGGTCAACTGGTCATCCGGTCATGTCTTAGGAATCAGGATCCCATTGCCGTGCCTAAAAGGGACGATCACCAGGCGGGGTTTTGGCAGGATCCATTGGAAATCCGTTATTCCATATCGCAAGGGAGATTCGGTCGGTTTTATCGCGAGAACCCAAGCCATTGTCTAATTGCCATTTAGCCATGGTTTCAAATCAATCGAACTTCTGCCGGAGTGATCCAAATCGGATTCGTCAGGCATTGGCGCCATAAACACCAAGCCGATGCACCCGGATTTTTTCCGTAACCGACCCCTTCGACGTAGCGGCTTATTGAGCTTCTTCTTCATCTTCAGGCAGAGTGGCTTTTCAGTAATTTCCATTTCCATCAATCAATCAGCTTGCTCATTGCATCCCTCGTATTGTATCATCCCGAGTTGTCAGAGGGCCTAGCTCAACCAGATCACGAACAATTTAGGCATACGCGTCTTTGGTGTCGTCAAATGCGAAGATAGGAGTGTTGCACTTCAGACTGCCAAGATGATCGAATGTGTCGAGTTGAAAAATGAAACTCCTGGTGGGCTTGGTGCCAGTTTTCATCCGGAATCAGTCCGGATGTCCCTGCCGTCCAGCCGAGGAATATTTCTTCTCACTTGATGGTTCCTGAGATCAAATTCCAGACCATGTTCTTCCTAGTTGCTTGTCTCACTCATCGTTGCTGACTGGAATAGCCAAGAGATCAGGAACAGCATATCCAAGTCGGGACATCCTCGAAGGTTTCAGAGCAAATTGTGGTTCACCGTTCACAGCTGCACTCATGCTAGTGTATTTCTTGTTTAAGAATTGAAGGGCAGAAGAGAAGAAACATCGTCTAGGTGCCTTTCTTGCACTGAACAGCAGCGATGCGCATGAAGAGCCTCTGACATACTTGAGCAACTTGCCAAGCTTGTCGTTCAAGTATTCAAGCGTTCGTGGGAGACCCAGATACAGCATCACTCATCATATGTTAGAGTCATGTTTCTCGTGTCTGTCTCCTTGTTCAGGAAGCAGGAGTCAAAACATGTCTGAGGACTCTGGCATTCTTCAAGTACAATCCCTACAACCAAGTGAGCCAAATGTTCAATTGCCATGAGTCAGAGTTAGAGCATGCCTAGAATAATGCATTAGCTGCATTTCGTTGTGATGTGGCCGCTCAGAGATCCATCGGGACTTGCTGGCATTCTAGCTGAAATATGGAACATGGCGCTGCAGAGTCTTCTTCAACGAAAGCAAATATGAAGAACCTTTTCTCAGTCGAGCTCTGCCATATACGAGATCATATTATGATGCCAAATAATCTAATACAGAATCTGTTCGATTGTCCTTTCCAAGCCTTGGGAGAGCGACAGGCTTGTCAATCATCCAGGGCAAGTAGCGCATTCACTCTTGACTGGACATCAACTGGGCAAACTTGACGCTTTTCGCGGCTAAAATGGCCTGTCATTGTCTGCATGCATGGGCTGCTACAACTTGAGCATCCTCAATCTGAAGGTATTGTTCGGAGATATGCATCATATTGTTCTACCCCTGAGCGGATAACCATGTGGCTACATCTGACTTGCTAATATATGATCTTTTAGATTTAGCACCAATTAATTGGTAAAGCTTTGAATGTCCTGAGTCAGCCAAGATGTCTCCATTCCATCGGTGGCTGGACCGCCATGGACTGTTGAAATGGTTGATATTATCACTGCTTTCAGTAATCTGTTGTGCGACATACCTGCGTCGCACCGCACGCGATATCACCCTGTCTCGGTGACAGCGATAGGAGTGAATTTCCGCTGCCAGCTCAGGACTGGCAATGCAATTGCAAATATGACTGCATTAGCAGAGACTCCTCCTCGAAGGCGTGACGGCTAGCCATATATGTCCGTCAACTCCAGCTTCTCGGTCACTGACCTGTATCTCAGCTCACCAGACAGATCTTCCTCAAGCCTCCTTGTTTTATCTCATATTGAGTTGACATTGAGTAGATCCTTCTGTTAGTCTTCGATGAAGCTCTATCCATCATGGCTCGCTGCAATGCAGCTTGTAATACTCTTCGACCCTGTCACAGGCATAGGATTACCAGCGTCTACGCTAGGAAGAGACCTGCGACTCGCCGCTGAGTTGGGCTTAGATTCGCATCTCGCATGGAATGATCCTGAAGCTTTCCGTTCTATGATTGCCGATTCAGCGGATTCCACGATTGCGGTAGAATATACAGAGGTAAGTTCACACCTGTCAACTAATCGATCTTGTTCCTGACAAGTGCAGATACTCATTGACCACGAGGATCCCTCGATTGGCACCTATCGAAACAGATTCTGGGTCAATGAAGAGTTCTACAGCCCTTGGAGTCCGATCATGGTCTATGACATTGGAGAGGCCACTGCTGAATATTCAGTTTCTTTGTTGACCAATTCCTCATCCTGGCTTAGTCTGCTGTTGCAAGAATTTCACGCTATGGGGATCGTTTGGGAGCACAGGTAGTCCATCCACACGCCTATAAGGTATTAATATGTACTGATGTCTAAAGGTACTATGGAGACTCGCTTCCATTCCCCGTCAGCCAGGATATGCCCCTGGAGCACATGAAGTATCTCACCACCAAGCAAGCTCTCGCCGATATCCCATATTTTGCTGCCAATTTCAGCCGAGCGAGTCATTCCGATATCGATTTGTCACCCAGAGGAACTCCTTGGGTTATGATCGGGGGATCCTATCCTGGTATCCGTGCCGCGTTCACTCGCAACAAATATCCCGATACTATATTTGCCGCTTATGCTTCGTCCGCTCCGCTGCAAGCTCAACTCGATATGAGCGTGTACTATGAGCAGATTTACCGCGCTATGGTGGCCAACGGGCACAGTAACTGTACCAAGGACATCCAGGCTGCTCTCGAGTACATCGATGCCCAGTTGTCCAACGAAGAGACGTCCGCATCGATCAAACAGCTTTTCCTTGGAACCGATGCCGAGAAGAACAGCAATGTAGACTTCACCACGGCTTTGGGCGCTCTTTACGGACCGTTCCAGGCTCACGGTATGGGGAGCGATAACCAAAGCTTGCACAACTTTTGCAACTACCTCGAGCTAGACCCAAAGACAAACCTTTCGGCAGGATCGGATGGTCTCGCTCCGATCCATGGAAGCAAATATGTTGCAGAGCGCTGGGCGTCCTTTCCATACTTCGTTGCGCTGGTCAACAGGGTCTTCGGGACTAACTGCAACGGTCTCAATGCATCGGAGCCTTTGTCGTGCGAGTTTGGCCAACCCAATACCGTCCCCGAATTGATCAGCTGGACTTGGCAATACTGCACCGAATGGGGATTCTTCCAGAGCAACAACGTTGGCTCTCATTCGCTTCTTTCCTCGTATCAAACAGTGGAGTATCAGCAAGAACTCTGTTATCGCCAGTTCCCAAATGCCGTCCAGGCCGGGGTCCTACCACCACAACCACGGACGGAGAGCTTGAATGAAGAGTTCGGCGGCTGGACTATCCGACCATCCAACGTGTACTTTAGCGGGGGCCAGTTTGATCCCTGGAGACCATTGTCGGTGCTATCTGAGGAGGATTGGGCTCCACAGGGAGTCAACTTTACAACTAAAATACCGGCCTGCGGGGTCTCCACAGGTACAGACGCGGTATTTGGGTATATTATGGAGAACGAGGTGCACTGCGCTGACTTTCAGCTCACCCCGGACGCGTTAGTCTCCCGGGATTACTTTATCAAGGCCTTGAAACAATGGCTGCCATGTTTCAGCAGGCACAGTGATCACTGATGTCACTTGAGTTGTGGATTTGCGGAGTAGTTAGCGTGGCTGATCATAGCCTTTTTCATATATGCTTGCGACTTAGCCGAGACTAAGCCATTTTCGTATGAGCTTGCGATTAATCATCACTTTCCTTGGAGTTTGGACCATTCACACGGTGAGTTTCTGTTCATCACAGTTCCATGGAGTAGTCAAAGTTTGGCGATCCACTCACATGTCCGAGTCGGAGTCGGACTCTGAGTCTGATCCTCGCCGACGCATCGCAATCTTCAAATTAGCGAGGTTGTCAAGATCAGATAGTGAGGGGTAGCCTAAAGTTGACATCAGCATGTGGTATAAATAATGATCACTGCGGTCATGGATAACCTTGTTCTCTGACCATTTCTAATTCTACCTCGGATACTCGACTATTGTCACACAAGTCAAGTACAACACAACCTCACCATAGGGCACGACCATGTTGGCCCCTGCTGTCGCACTGTTGACCGCAGTATACACCACATTCTTGGTCCTCCGTTACTTCCAGCAACTCTACAAGCACCGCAAACAGGCCCGATCCCTGCGCTGCCAGCCCCCCGCCCAAGGCGACGCAGGCATCTTTGGCATCTCCGCTTTCCTACGACTGAAAAAAGCCGTCAAGGAGAAGAGATGGATTGAGCTTATCGCCGAGCAGTATGGAAAGTACGGTAACACGTTTGCCCAGACTATCTTTGGGCGGCCGCTGGTAGCTACGATCGAGCCGGAGAATCTGAAGGCTCTGCTCGCGACCCAATTCAATGATTTCGGGCTTGGGACGAGACACCGGGAGTTTTACCCGTTGCTTGGGGACGGGATTTTTACGCTGGATGGAGCGGGCTGGTCGCATGCGCGTGCGCTATTACGGCCGCAGTTTACGAGGGACCAGGTGAGTAATTGTCCGCATCGCCTGGACCTGTGCTAATTGTGAACTTCAGGTGGCTGATCTGGACTTGATGGACGGCCACATCTCCAGACTGATTGACTTGGTCCCGAAAGACGGCTCGACGTTTGATATTCAGCGGCTGTTCTTCCTGCTCACGCTCGATTCGGCGACTCATTTCCTCTTTGGTGAATCGGTGGGCTCGCTGCACGCTGGCACGGACACCGGCCTTCTGGGTAAATCGGCCGTCGGTAACGCGCAAGGCTTCGCAGAGGCGTTCAACCTGGCTCAGGAGTACCTCACCGCGAGGTCCCGAGCGGTCAACTTCTACTGGATGATTAACCCCAAGGAGTTCCGCGATGCCAACAAGCGCGTCCATGAAGTCGTCGACCACTATGTGCAGCTCGCTCTCGAGTCGCGGCGGCATCCGGAGAAGAAGCAGCCTGGGAGCCGGTACATCTTTGCCGAGGCGCTGGCAGCCGAAAATGACAATCCGAAGGTGTTGAGGGACAACATGCTCAATATCCTCTTGGCGGGGCGCGATACAACCGCCAGCCTGCTCAGCACGACATTCTTCTATCTGGCTCGCCATCCGAACGTCTGGACCAAACTTCGTCAGGTTATTGTGGATGAGTTCGGCGACGCCGAGCACCCCAAGGAGATCACGCAGACCAAACTCAAGGATATCCCGTACTTGCGATATGTGCTGAACGAAGGTATGTCGCTCGTCGCCTCCGAGACAATATGCATTGAAAGATTCTGACGAGACCAGCCCTCCGGCTCCTGCCCCCCGTCCCTGCCAACTTCCGCGTCGCCCTCAAGGACACAACGTTACCCCTCGGAGGCGGACCGGACCAAAAGTCCCCCATCTACATCCGCAAGGGCACAGTAATCACCTACAGTGTCTACGCCATGCACCGCCGAACAGACTTCTACGGCCCGGACGCGAACGAGTTCCGACCCGAACGCTGGGAAGAAAACGGCAGACGAGGATGGGAGTATCTTCCCTTTAACGGGGGTCCCAGGATCTGCCTAGGCCGTGAGTCTCCTTTCTTAGAGGCTATACTTTCTAGCTAACGTCTGGTGTCTGCAGAACAATACGCACTCACCGAGGCCAGCTTTACTATTGTCAAATTACTCCAGCGGTTTGATCGGATTGAGAACGCGGACCCGGATCTTATTGAGCCAGTCCAGCAGACAAATCTCACTCTGGCGCATGATAGGGGTGTACATATTAGACTGTACTCGTCGAAGGGAGTTTGGTAGTGATATACGAAGCACGGCGTTACGACAACTTATTTTCGGCTTAAATAAATCTGAACATACCTAGCTACAAAATATACCTACTATATAGTCTACTAAATATCTTGACAACTATCGTTATAATGGAGATCTTAACCACCATGTACATCCAAAAGAGGAAAGTGACAGGATGCGCCACACGTGGCTGGAGCTGTGGCGCAGATTATCTCCGTGATTGGCCGAGAGAGATGGGATGGATTTCCACCTTGACACCATCGAATCACTTCAACTATTGGTACAGTAGAGTAGCACACTCAGACCTTAGGATCAATCTCACTGGAGCGCCATAATCTTCACTTGACGCATCTTCGACCTTTCTGGATCTTCTCTCTCAGTAAGATCCGCGTTTTAGTCAAATCAAGATCAAGTAACCGGCTATCTCAATTCCGACTGGCCTTTCTTCGCACCAAACAATCAGCTCCTCCTCTCATCGCTCCTTAACATTCGTCTTGAGAGCCACCGGTGTATACCTCCTTGCTACAGCTAGCTTTCTTGCGAGAAGATTTTGCAATTCCAGCTGATTCATCCCGTCTCACTGAACGGTCCCTCAATATGGCCTCTACTTCCAAAAACACTTCACAACCGCCCGCCACAGGCGTCATCGTCCCTAAAATGGAGCACCCTCCTCAGGATGCACCCCCCACCGCAGTCCCCGACAAGGACAATTCGAGCAGCGAAGCCTGGACCTCAGAGATGCAGTATGTGTCGTCGCTGGCGAAGTTGCAGAAGATGGAGGCGACGGTAATCTTCCCTCCCCTTGCCTTAACTGCATCCTCACTGACAAATGCAGATCCACCAACTACGGACTCTACTCACTGGGCGGCTCATGGAGCCGATAGTCCCCATCGTCAACCCCAAGGCTGCTTCGGCGTCGAGGAGGCCGCTGCCAAAGTCGCCGCGTGTGCTCTTTGAGCAGCTCTCGCAGACGGCGCGCGCGAGCGTCGCGGAGGTTCAAGAGTTCCAGGCTATGTGGCGCAGCCCTGAGATGAAAGCAATCTGGGACCATGTGGATGCTCGGATCAAGGCGAATGGGGGCCAATTGCTGCAGCCGACGGGGATGTGGGAGCGGGACTATGATGTTCTTCTTGAGGAACTTGAGAGAGAGCAACGGACGCAGAAGGAGGAGCAGCAGAGGGTTAAGGAGGAGGAGGAACGCGCGAAGATTCAAGCAGTCGAGGGGGGCTGGAGGACGATCGTGGAGACGTTCATACGGCGAGACTTACCTGGTGTTCGCGTAATGGCGCATCAGGACCAGGACAGGATCACCGTTGTCCTCGTCAAGGCCGGCATGGCGTTCCAGCTGCAGGCGGTCAATGGAGATGGACAGGGTATGGCCGATTGGCGCGTTCAGGACATGGTGGCGCCCGGGAAACCGAAGACGAAGCTTGAGACGGCGGTTGCAGCTTGCTTGAATGCTCGTCCGCGGCAGTGGGATCTTGCGTATCTACTGGTGAGCTTACATTGACACAGACACCAGCACAACGTTTCTAACTTCTTAAAACAGGACATGATCGCCTCCTACTCCGACATCAAACAGACCCCCTGCGCGAAATGCGGCAAAATGACCGACAGCGCCGCACAACTGCCCTCCATCCGCAGACCCAATCCCATCCAATCGTCTCAAGGCCACTCAGTCGTCTGGGAAGCATACCACGCCGCCTGTTGATCCTCGACAACCCCCAATCAAGACCCATGCACAACATCATGCCAAAACCCAGCCGGATACTCCACCCCTCTCCAATCCCAATACCGGCGCGGAATGACATGCACTCGCTTCTGCCTCCGCCTCCCATCCCCCTCCACCTCCTCATCGGCATCACAATACTCAACCCCACACCACGTCCCATGATCCGGAACCACATACCTCCTCCGCCGGAAATCATACCGCTCGCACGCCCTCCGCCTCGCCCATGGGAACGGCGTCTCGTCCACCCCTGCACCTGTGCCTGTGTCTGTGCCTGTGCAGCAGCACCCCTCCGGGAGGCGACACTCCCACCCAGACCAATTGATCCGTTCCTGGCCTTGACAGTGGGGCTGCGAGCAGGAGCGGGAGCCATTGTGGCTGTTGATCTTCCCGAGGTATATATCCGGTCCGCGGTTGGTTAAGACATCGAAGAGGCGCCAGCGACGAGGCCAGCGTGAGGGGTTACCCGGCCGGGGGTCTTTGGGCCATATCCAGCCTAGGGTTGTGGAGGGCATTGCAGCGAGCCAGCGAGCGAGCGAACGCAGTGAGCGGAGTGAGCCAAGGAGGCAGGGAGCTTAACGAGTCAGGGAGCTTAGAGACGAGGCAGGGAGGTTAGAAACGAGCCACGGAGCTTAACGAGCGACAACGCAGTCAGCAGGCTAGGCTAGGCGACGAGCGAATGAATTCAGATCAAGATCACGATCAATATCACCACCCGTAGGGAATCGATACTTATACCCATACCCATACACTACCTCTCTACTAAGAAATAAAGAATAAAGAATAAGGTTTTTCATTGTGTGGGATGTACGGAGTAGACAAAGGTGCATTGCATGCATGCATGCATGCATGCTTGTTTTTGCTGGCTGCATGGCTGCAAGTTTTTCTTTTCTATCAGGTACTTATATGGTTGCATCATTGGCAAAGCATAGGCAGAATGCAAATGCATTGTTTGTCAGACCAGAACAAAGGATGAGGCTCAATTGCTTTCATATTTTGTATGCTCTTGCATGTCAATTTCTATGCTAATACAGCTCATTATAGACACCAGATGATTGAATAGATTGAATATACCACAGTCCCCGCCATTTTAGATTATTGTATGGCAAATACACGGAGAGAAATAGAAACGCGGAGAAAACGCCAGCCCAACCTTTGCTGATAATCGCTATTGTCATGATGGAAAAAAGTCGCTCATTCGAATGCAATATGTTGTTGGAAAACATATGATACGTTCATGAGGAGATCAAGTGAAAAGGACGCCAGAGCCACCGGCGAACCAGGTGAAGGACGCTATGGTGATAATGACCATGCCAAAGGCGAACTTGAGGGCTTGTCGCTCGGTCTCGGAGAGGGCGCTGTTGCACGTGGCGCAGTTGAATTCTAATCGGTCAGTATGCATTGTCAATATGCGTGGGAATAAGACCATACCATTCAGAGGAGTATAGGGTTGCGGGCTGTACATGCCAAAAGCATAACCGTTCTGCGAGCCAAGGTAGCCGGCACTTGCGGTGTCTCCAATGTCCTTGTCCACGTCGACCACGTACAACGTGTATGTGGCCATTAGCAGTGGGACCGTGGCATTCGCCTGGTACTTGCCCGTATCCCACACTACCTTTCCAGTCGCCTCGACGCTCATGTTGCTCGAGAGGGTATAGGTCGCCTGGTTCATGGTGCAGGTTGCGAGAACATTCACCGCAGTCGGCGTCACAATTAGAGAGGTATAGTTCCAGGCGAAAGTCACAAAGTCGCCGATCTTGTAGTAGGTTGTGGCACCCGCGGTTGGGATCAACATCGATGTTCCGCCCGCAGGGAGACGCTGATCGATCGAGGTCGGGGTCGACTTGGTAGAGGTCTTGGTCTTGCTGGATTTGCCCGTGCCGGTCTCGGTTGCTGTCCCCGTCCCCGTCTGTGTGCCGGTCTGCTTGGCCGTTCCAGTAGCCGTGTCTGTTCCACTGCTAGAGTCGGTCGTACTCGAGTCTTTCGCGGTGTTGGTTTGCGAGGAAGAGTCGGTCTTGCTCGCCTTAGAATCCGTCGTTGATTGGTCAGATGCAGTTGTAGCTGTCGAGTCAGCAGCGAACAATGAGCAATACTTCACAAACTAACCAGCTCTGGCTGCGATCTCTCCGTGGGCCAAGTTCACTCCATTCGGGGGCCATGGCCAAGCTGAGGAAATTGTTCCCAGCAAGAGGAGAAGGCTTAGAAACGAGAGGAAGTTGAGGGACTGCATGATGGATGATGCCTTCACTGCTGAGGCTATCACGCAATACAGGGAACGAGTCCCTTGAGAAGAGTCGAGAGGTTGATGCTCCGGCTATCCCCTAACCGATCGGCTGCTGTCTCGCAAACGAGCGTCGACGACCAAGAG
Source organism: Scortechinia acanthostroma (assembly GCA_011319215.2). NCBI lineage: Eukaryota > Fungi > Ascomycota > Sordariomycetes > Coronophorales > Scortechiniaceae > Scortechinia > Scortechinia acanthostroma. The sequence continues at coordinate 1,230,388 of JAABUG020000005.1, forward strand.
AGAACGATTCACAAGGTCGAAAAAAAACAGTCTGGACGTAAGATGGACAGGTAGAACGAATTTCTCCAAGTCAGCGGGTCAGTGAAACATGCAGATCGGGTGATATCGTATGCGGGTCTCAAAGAGGGGAGGCTGAATGGCAGGTAAACAAAGCGAGTGACGGTGAAAGAATCAACCAAACAGCATCACACCATGGAAACTGTAGCGAGAGGTGAACAAATTCAAGATAGAAAACGCAAGCAGAGCTCCGAGAAAGCCAAGTCAAGTCGGAAAAGGGTAAAAAGAGTCTAACGAGAAAAGAGGCCAGACGGGGAGGATCGAAGCGACTAGAGGAGAGCAGCCGGTGCTGAGCTAGCCTGTTTGGGCTTAACTGAGACATGCTATTTTTGGCTATCAGAAATCTTCCATCATCACATGAATCATGTCAGATCAGTCATCTTGAACGGATCTATGCTACTCCATCTATGCATCTCTACTTCCATTATTGAACGGCACTCTAGACAACTGAACTGCCATCTTTTCCGCTGCATATCCTCAATGTGCTGTCTTCATGTCACCCACCAATGCCACTGTAGAAATGAACCGACTGTTGAGCTCGCCGAATACAACGAAATCGATACTCATAATCATAAACACAGAATTACCAATCTAAGAGAAGGTCGATTGTTCGATACAATCAAACATCCAACAGCGATCGACATAGACGGCTGGCATCACAGCGGCATTACAGGTAATTAACATTAACAACATTTTTCGGTATGTGCAACAGTGCAATGCATATCAATACATATCCAACTCGTCAGGCAAGGAGCGGCACATATCCTCCAAACCCTCGAGTGAACCAAGGAATCATCACTCACGCCACCCGCATCTCATATCCGGTGGCAGCATCGTCCTGGCAAATATCCGCACCCTGGGTCTATTATGAAGTATATTCGACCTGCAGATTGACGGTACTGCAAGAGGAGGGAAACTTGGGTTCGTAATAGCGGTAGATATAGAAGAGCTGGGGTGCGCCGTGGTACCAGTCGCACACTGGGGTAAATTACTATTAGCCAGATGCACAGTCACCAAGTACGGTACCTCAGATGGAAATGCTTACCCAGCCAGCCGCCAAAGCCCTGTTGCTCCGACCACTGCAGGCCGGTGCTATTGATGAAGAATCCCTCGGCACCGTAACCGGTGTTAATCTCGACGGGTTCCCATTCTAGACAAGTCAGTTTCGCAACGAAGAAAGTGTCGTTGGAGGGCAGGAAACTAACGGGCGTAGTTGGTATCACCGATCGGATTAAAGCCCCAGGGGAATGGAGTCTTCAGGTCGAACTGGGTGTGCGTGGCGTTCAGGAAAGCCGTACTGGCAGTTCCCACATCGGACGTGAGGACAGCATCGTTGAAACCTGCACCGGTGTGGTATGCGAAGACATATAAATCGTTGTGGTTCTCGTTGGATGCGTCTGCGGTCTTAAGATGGAAGGTCTTGGTGGCCTGGCGAGTAGTATGGAACATGGGGTTGGCCGCGACTGCGGAAACCAGCAGAGTGAGAGTAGAAAGCAGCTTCATTCTGATGATCAGTAAACGAGAGATTAGATTATTTATTCAGCTGCTTCAGTGAAACCAGCAAGCACAAACAACAAAACGTGGACAACGATGTCAAAGAATGAGTTGCTGCTGTTAGAAATGGATGTGGTGATATCCCTTCCTTTAAGAGGTATTTATGTTCTTGAACATCAATAATAGTCAACCACATCACCACTCCACAAGTGGAACGCTTAAAACCGGCATGCAATCAAATCATCTCATCATTGATCAACATCAAATTTAGAAGCATCTGCAAACATTGCAGTGATGCTAGTTGTTAGCACCATGTCTAGCAGAAACTAGTCTGTTCTTCTCAGGCCACAGTATCACATCACATCGCCGCAACAACCAAGAAATTCATGGAAGAGAGTCTCCACACAGGAGTTGTTCGGGAATCGGCTGAGCAGTTGGAGACTGGACAATTCGCCCGACGCAACGACGATCCATGAACAGTGGGAACACAGCGATTCAGCGAAATTGCAAATGAACCAGTCAAGATGTTTGGTTGAGTCGCGTAGAGGAAGATCGTACCGCAGTGGACCTGGTTGCTGGGGGGCAATCACGAAGGCGGGGATGGCTTCAAAACTGAGACATGCAACTTCGCTTCGGCAGTAGTCTTGTACGGAGTATGCTCAATGCTTCTTTGTACTTTGTTGTAGACACATGTAACTGTAACATCTATGCTGCTGATCCTCGACTCAGGCGTGCTATTTTTGCACTTTGAACCTCCCCTTCTCTCTGTATTCTCTATGCTGCACCAACTCAGTCGCACAAGGTGATCGACATCCTGATACACGCTAACAGGAACAGGTGATGAGCATCCATCCAGACTTCGGAGTCGTTCCGTATTTGCCATATTCGGAATATTATTTTGTACATCGACGGCAATACTAAGGGTCTTCGGCTGAGATTTGCGCGTTCGTAGCCACTAAGGATTATCACTCTTATAACAACCATCCTACATCCATGGGTCATGGTCATGAATTCATGGATTGTGCTACTTAATGGGACTTGACTGATATCATGATCATCTCAGTTCCATTCGTTCAATCTCCCCTAAGTGACATCAGTTGACCTGCTATTTATGATAGGCACCCTGAAAGGCATGTTTCACCGCATACTCTAAGGTATCTACAATGAATATTCGAACGCCATAATCCATGGTATCTCCTTTCCAATCAAACCGAACCGTGCCGTGGGAATGTAATTGACCAACCATGGCCCAATCCAATAACTCCTGTCCATGCTGTAACCTGTGAGCGACATGTGCTACTTCACCTTGGCGAACTCGGGCTTCAGTGACCATTTCCCTCGCCCGTTTCGCCCACCTTTTTCGAGCACGGCAATTGTTTTAAGCATTTCCTTAAACTCGGCCGATCGCTGGGGTGTCGTACAGTAACGGTTGAAGTGGTCGATCAGCATCTGTGTGTACACTGCTCCACCCTGTGACAAGAAGTAGTCTCGAATCATCGTCATGAAATCCACGCCAGTAGGAGTCCTCGATGGTGCAGGGCTGTTCGTGGCGCTCCGGGACGATGGTGTCCGTCCAGAGAGGTTAGCCAGAATGCTTGCCGATGAGGGGCCGGCTGCCGTCCGCCGCGCAGTGCTGCTTCGTCCGCCAAACGCTGAAGGGGGCCTGTCCTCTGGCCTTCCTGCAACTCCAAATTGACCTGTCCAGGTGGGAGTCCCAACGGGAACGGAACGTGCTGCTTCACCAGCTCGCCGCAGCTCCTCGGCAGCCTCGGCAGCTACCCTCTTGGCCTCCGCCTCGATGATCTTGGGGTCCGCTCGGACAACCCGTTTGCCGTTGACAATCTGATCGTGCTCCAAGGCCGAGTGCACTCCAGAGCGAGCGAAAATGCCTTCCATGATGCGTGATTCTGAATTAACGCCTCCAGCCCCTTTCTCCTGATCGCTGGGCTGCTCCGAATCGCCCTGATATTTCTCCATGGACGAGACACCCATCACTTTGCTGATGTCGTTCGTTTCGGCTTGCATGTCAGCTTGATTATCGCGGTCACCATCTCCCTGGAATGTAACCTCAGCTTCTTGGAAGAGCTTGCTCGTCTCCGTGGCACCTGGCTTTTCGTCGCCGAGCGCGAATAGGTCATACAAATCGCTCAACTGAAAGGAAGTCTGGCGCTGTTTCGGGTCTCTGAGAATCTTATTCGTAAGGAACTGTTTGAAGATCTGTCGGTGATATATCTTCTCCTCGATTGTTCCAGCAGTCATTAAGCGGTAGACGCTGACATCACGCTTCTGACCAAGCCGCCATGCTCGCTCCCGGGCCTGCACGTCTGTCGATGGGTTCCAATCTGGATCGTAGATGATGACCCTATCCGCACCCGTAAGATTCACTCCCAAACCTCCAACCTTCGTCGTGAGTAGAAAGACATGCAGATTCGGGTCATTGTTAAACTCGTCAACCATGGTTTGCCGATTCTGTATGGGTGTGGTGCCGTCCATACGCCGATAGTTGAACCCAGATAGTGACCTGATGAACTTTTCAAGGATATCCAACATGATCCGATGCTGGGCAAATAGTAGGGTTTTATGGCCGGTATCTCTCCACAACTCCAATAGAGACTTTACCACCTGCATCTTGCCAGACTTGTTCGCATTTCCATAGCCCGGTTGATGCGATTGCAGCTTATGATTCTGTAAATCTGGGTGATTGCATATTTTGCGCAGTATATCAACCCCGTATAAAATTTGCCTGCGTCCCCTGAGAATGGACTCCATCTCTTCAGACTTCAAGAATGATTCATATGCCATTCTCTGCGGCTTGGTCAACTTGCAAAAGAGCACCTGCTCGGTCTTTTTGGGCAAATCCGCAGCCACATCGATCTTGAAGCGCTGTAGAAGATAAGGGCTAATGGCATCCTTGAGCGTCTCTGCACACTTGGCAGCTGTCTGCACTTGGAGATTAGAAGCATTCGCATATCCGCCCTGCCGGATAGGGAATTCAAATTGGTTCCGAAAGTTGACTAACGTTCCAAGGCGCATTGGAAACACAAAGTCGAAAAGCGACCAAAGCTCGGTCAGGTTATTCTGCATAGGGGTGCCTGAGAGGATAATTCTGTGCGGAGTCCGAAGCTCCTTGCAATGGATAGTAATAGAAGTGTTCGGGTTTCGAATCTTGTGGCCTTCATCAAGAATCGCACACCCCCATTCCACCGGAATCAGAAACTGAGAGTATGTTTGCAATCCAGAATAGGTCGTGACCAGAACGTGGCCTTCTTCCACCACCCGCTTAACAACCTTCCTTGCTGCCTTCTGGTTGCTGGTAAACCCTCGCGGACCGGAAGAATAGGTTTGAGATAAAAGAGCATCCTCCCTGCTGCTCTCACTCCGGATATTGACCATGCCACTCCCGGACGTGTGCAAGATCGAGACACGAAAAGGTGGCCACCAGCGATGGAATTCGTTCACCCATTGCTTCATAACTGTAGCAGGGCATACAACAATCACAGGCCCGTCCAGTTTCTTGCTGTAATGCAGTCCCGCTAGGAAAGCTATTGCTTGAATTGTTTTCCCCAGCCCCATCTCGTCACCGATGATTCCCCCCACTTTCTGCTGGTATAGCTCCCATAGCCATTGCACCCCGGTCTTCTGGTAGTCGAACAAGTAAGGGTTAAGATCCCCAGGCAAGCGATATCCATTGTCATAAGACACATCTGGTACACTAGGATGAGGCAGGAACCATTCATCTTCTTCGGTGGGAGTCTCCTCATGAGTAGTATATTCATGCTCTTCCTTTGCTTGCAGCGCCTTAGAAGCACGCTTTCGAGCGGCGCTTCTCCGACTGACCCAACTCTGTAGTCTCGATTGATAGAGTCTCTCGTCGCCGTCGTCCAATCCTGTGAAATCTTCCATTTCGTCCCCAGGTCTCTTTCCTTTTTTGTGAACTGCAAGTCGCTCTGGCTTTCCGTCCGGGAAGAAATCTTCTTCGTCCTCCAGCAACGATTCTTGTTCTTCAGATGCTACATAATCTGCTGACTCGTCATTATCTTCCAACGACTCAATTTCGTCATCGGCTGCCACGGAGTCAGACTCCTCTTGCTTGATAACTGTCTTCTTCCGGTGTGCACCACCCGCCAGCTTTCGTCTCTTGCTTGGTCGAGTTTCTGTGACGGCCGTATCGGTACTCTCGTCGTCGAAGTCGAAGCCGGGTCGGACAAGATTTCTGTGTGAAACAGCCGAGCGATCTTTCAGTTGCTCCAGTGCCTCATTCTCGTCACGTTCATCTTCCGCATCGATGAGAGCATCATGAAGGCTGGCAAGAGGACCCTCATTCGGACCTGCACCCATCCTAGAAAAAGGCGTTATCTTCCCGGTTCGGATGAGATAATCTCTACGAGATTCATTTGGCATGCGCCCCGCCCCGGTTGCCTGAGGACCTGCTTCCAGCCCCTCATGTCTGTCGTCAATCCGTTGTTGGATTTCTTTCAAGTCATTCTCTAGTGAGGCGTTGCGAGATTCTAGGTTGCTCAACTCGTTCACTAACCGGACTCGGACAGACGTGCCAACTGGCTGCGACAGACGCTGATGAAGTTTAAGAATCTGGGCCTCGAGTTTCCTAATCATTAGATGTCAGTGTCTGAACTAGGCGTTAATTAGGGTAGAAGACATACTTTTTTTCGATGGTGGTCTTCTCCAATCTCCTCTGGTCTCGTTCGTCAGCTTGCTCCATGAGCAATTTGTCGGCCTGGCAGAGTCAGACTAGAAAGCACTTCATATCCAGAAGATTTTGGGCCGGTACCTGACGAGATATGTCCCTTTCCAGGTCATCCTGATCGCGTATATCGGCCTGAAGTTCTCGCAGACGGCTTACTTCATCGGTCACTGCAGAGGGACCTTCTTGCTGCTTTGAGGTAGCCACTGTCGCCACTTCAGTAGTATTCGAGGCATCTGATCCATCCGTCCTCTGAGGTGTCTCAACCACATCAACTTCATCGGAGCCATCCTCCTCATTCTTCACGTTGTGGTCCATGACGAAGAACGACAGAATGCCAAGGATGGCTATTCAGACAATCCAACAGCTGTTACACCCTGCAGATCAACACCTCCAACCAACAAATGAGAAGCTTTCACGATGACGGAGCAGTGCAGCTCAGAAAAACACCTCCGTCATTTCTGTAACAGGTGGCGCTGTCGAGGAACTATGAGTGAGTCCCAGGCGGCGACGGCCTTGACCTCAGTCAAGCGCAGCGCTCAGTACGGTTCGAATCCAAAACAACCTTCTTATATGCAATACCACAAGAGATTCCGAAGAGTTTACAGAAGATGAAAGCTCGTCTGATGTGATGATCGCAAAATCCTAACACGAAGCATCGCTGCATCCTCTCAGTGGTATCTCCGGCAGAAAGATTTCGCTGATTGCCGCCTAGTCTGACCGCCTTCGGTGCACAAACCATCAGTCACGTCACTTTCTTGAGCCTTGGCAGTGGTTCTTCCAGCCCGGTTTCCTCTCCCAGTCAGCTTTGGGCACCGCTCCTACAGCATGGAGCACGGAGTATGGACTACGGAGACGGTACATGGCATGGTTCCAGTCTCTCTTCAAAGACAATCCTAATGAAGGATGGTCATTGGCCGAATTGCGAGACTACTTTGAAGTTTGAAGCCGCCCTAAATCCACTTTGCTTGGACTTGAGCTGTACCACGAACTCACGAAGCCATCCACCTTGGGTTCAGCTAGTTTCTGCAACCGGCGACAACAAGCATATTTCATGAGACTGCCAAAGAAGACATTATTCATCTAGATGGTTGCAGAAGCGACTTCAGATCCCAAACAGGCGAGTATTTATGAATGGGAAATTCTACTAGACGACTCCTTTTCACAAATATTGCTCCAAATAAGGATGAGCTTTGTTTTTCTTCTCAAGGGATGACCTATCGTGCCAAAGAGGCTGGCTGATCGCGGTGGGTAAGAGGAGGCAGGCAACAGTTGTTATTTGTATTGCCCTGGATTCGCAGGAAATAACCATCGTAACCATCGGACGAGGAGCAGCGATAGATAGACTCCATACTCGTCCACTGTAGAAATATCAGGTCGATCCATTGCATGGATACGTCGTCGATCAGTCGTGAGATCAGCAAGCTCTCATTCCCTCTCTTTTTGCCTTTCCCGGCGAAAGCCAGAGCTCAATCGCAGCCTCAGGCAGACGCAACGCTCCCCTCGAGATTGAGGCATCATCTAATCTCCACCTCCACGACCTTCACTTTCTTCCTCTCCTTCTAAAACCCCTCCGCAATAGCCATTCCCCAGCGGCCATTCGGACTGGACTTGTTTCCAGATCCTCCACAGTCTTTCTTCTGGACTGTGTACTCCCGCTCTGGAATCAAAAAAACATCCTTCCTGCTCCGGTTATTTACTGCATCCCCTTCCGCGTGTCAGTCAGCTGGCTGCACCGATAGGTACTGGCAGCCCGTCGCACCCGCCCCCGTCACTGCTTCAGACCTGCGACCGCCCTCGGTGGACAGGACGCCCCGGTGGCCATCAATTAACCCTCACCACCGGAGTGATCAGTCGTTTGGATAATGAAGCACTGTATAATTCACGTCTAACACCAAATATTCCGAACGCCTCGTCGTCTCCGCCTGATCGCGCTACGTGTGTCTGCCGGCCCCGCTGCTATCCATCCCCTCGATCGCAGTGCATGTGCGCTGTCAACGACGACAGACGATCGTCCATCCTTGATCGTCAACTCCCACTCGTCCTTCGAGATATTGTGAAGGGAGGTCTCCCGAAGACATGGGTTCTCAGTGGCAGCCTTATCAGGACCCCTTGATGGGACGTCCAGCGCAGTTCAACAATGGATTGACGTCTACTCCCCAACAATTAGTCCCCAAGTATGGTGGTCAGCCGCAACAGTCTCAGCCGCCCGTGGGATATACCTATGAACCCTTCCAAACGCCAGCAGCGAAACCTGCCTCGGCCGGCACAAACTCCAAATCGGTATCTATGGCGTCGTCGCCAGCCGCGACGCCACGTAGCCGCGATTATGTCACCGATGCCGACACGAACATGGAGGATGCGGACCCGTACAACAGGGCGAAGTACTCTGCGCGACCGACTCAACATAGTCGACCATCGTCTCAATTCTTCTCTCCTGAGGAGTCCTCGGCTGCCCGAAGGTACTCCCCGATGAATGTTCTGTCGCCGTCCTTGTCTTACAATACTAGTCCTGGAAAGTCTCAGAACTCATATGCTTTCCCTCCCGGGCCAAATAACTCTCGCCGGTCGCCGACAAGAGCTCTAAACTACTCGACACCCCCTCAGCCGTTTCAGTCGCCTCCTTGTAAGCCTTCTCATCGAATAAACTTGGGGATCGCTCATGTCTAACAGTTTGGTTGTGATAGCTGTGTCGCGTCCTCCTCGGCTTCCTCCGCTGCAGCCTACTGAGACGGGCTCCGACCAATTCTACCCGCCTTCAGCAGGATCTTATGTCAACGCTTCCTTTGGGCAAGATGGGAGATCGCCCCGGTCGGGATCCATATCTGGCGCGAGCAAGCAACCGGGTCGAGGGCCAATACCGAAGTTCCAAAAGATCAAGTCGGTCCAGGAGCTCCAACCCCGCATTAATGCGCAGCCTCCATACAGGCGAGCCAATCCAGAAGGGGGTTTCATTAGTGTAAGTATTCATCGGCCGGCCAATACAGTTTGTTGCTAATTGAAGGTACAGCCCCTTCAGGCGTTAACCTGCCATCTTCCGGCCACATACCGTATTTGCAATCCAGGCTTCAATTACGAGTCGTCGCGGAATCCAAGACGTGTCCTTACAAAACCAAGCAAGGGAGTCAAAAACGACGGCTATGACAATGAGGACAGCGATTATATTCTCTACGTGAACGACATTCTTGGAAGCGAAGAAGCTGGTCACAAGTGAGTTCTCTCGACCGACTCTTCGCTGACGTTTTCGGGCCATCTGTATTGACATCTCTGTAGGAATCGTTACCTTATCCTCGACGTGTTGGGCCAGGGGACATTTGGTCAAGTCGTCAAGTGCCAGAACCTGAAAACCCAAGAGGTTGTTGCCGTGAAGGTCATTAAGAATAAGACTGCATACTTCAATCAGAGTATGATGGAAGTTTCGGTCTTGGACTTGGTAGGATCCCAAGGTTCTTTGCTCGAAATATTCTAACCTTCCTCCTCGCAGCTTAATAGCAAATATGACAAGAACGACGACCACCACTTACTCCGTTTGAAAGACACTTTCATTCATCGGCAGCATCTCTGTCTGGTCTTTGAACTACTTAGTGTCAATTTGTACGAATTGATCAAGCAAAACCAGTTTCGTGGTTTGAGCACGACTCTGGTCCGGGTTTTCGCTCAGCAACTTCTCAACGCGTTGAGTCTCCTAAACAAGGCGCATCTGATTCATTGTGATCTCAAGCCTGAGAACATATTACTGAAGAAGTGAGTAGGGCTCGTGCGCTGAGGACAAGCTCTTGGACTAACGTCGATCTCCCATAGTCTTGAGAGTCCAATTATCAAAGTCATCGATTTCGGCTCTGCTTGCGATGAGCGGCAAACGGTCTATACCTACATCCAGTCGAGATTCTACCGTTCCCCCGAGGTGTTGCTCGGCTTACCGTACGTCCCCTGTCTTCTTCGAACTGGCATTAAACTAACTAGAGCAGTTACTCGTCTGCAATCGATATGTGGTCTCTGGGTTGCATCGTCGTCGAGCTCTTCCTTGGTCTGCCTCTTTTCCCTGGCTCCTCCGAATACAACCAGGTCTGTCGAATTGTGGAAATGCTCGGTCTACCCCCGACGTGGATGCTTGAAATGGGCAAGCAGTCGGGTGAATTCTTTGAGAAGACCCAAGACGAGTTCGGTCGCAAGACATACCGCCTGAAAAGTCTGGAGCAATACTCCCGGGAACATAACACGAAAGAGCAACCGAGCAAAAAGTATTTCCAGGCATCCACGCTTGAGGAAATCATCCGAAGCTATCCAATGCCCAGGAAAAATATGAAGCAAGCTGAAATCGAGCGAGGTTCGTTCTCCAGGCAGCTACATCTTTTCACTCGCTGACATGTCGTCCAGAATTGAACAATCGAGTGGCTTTCATCGACTTTGTTCGTGGACTGCTGTCAATCAACCCCCTTGAGCGATGGTCGCCCCAACAAGCCAAGCTTCACCCGTTCATTACGCAACAGAAGTTTACAGGGCCCTTCGTGCCGCCCATGAATCTAAAGTATTCCTCACTCAACAAGACCATTCCACCTGGAATACAGCAGCAACAGCAGGCTGAGGCTGCGAGCAAACAACGAGCGGCTCAGGCGGCACATGCACAGTCAGCGGCCCAGAATGCATACTCTATGCAGATGAATCAGTTCCATACACCATCTCATGGCCAGCCCCCACCCATGTACAACGGCATGTTCACAGGCCATCAGCAAGGTGCCCCTCCTCCATATCCTGCCCAGCCGCCGGGATACGGCCATCAGATGAACCTTATGCCAGGTCAGATGCCTCAATCCCAATATGCACCGTCTCAGAGCCTCTACGCTCAAGCAACCACTCGAGCTGGTCGCCAACGCGCATCCACCATGGATCATCAGGGTGGAGGAATTCCGCCAACTATTCAACGCGTTGCCAGCCACCTGGACCCGAACGCCCCCATTCGACTTCAGCCCAGCCCGGCATATTACCCACCACCTCCTGACGGATATGTCGACAACAATGCTCAGCGACGCCGGGGAAGCCGTGCAGGGGCCGGTCAACGTAACCGAGACTTCATTCGGACTCTCGAGGACGGCGTCCTTGGCGACAGCTATATGAGCCAGAGCCAGTGGCACTGATCAGCCAAAGGATCCAAGCAGTAGTCAGTACTGGTTGTTATCTGGAACATGAGCTTGCTACTTTTACCGTCAACTGCCTTGTCGAGCGTGAGTGTGCTCCAGGTGCGTTTTACAATTATAAGCGCAGAGCTACTCCAAGATGTCTTCCTACATCATTTGGAACGTACCGTGCTCGATCTTTCCTTCCCGTGCCCTTCGGTCTGCGGCGGCTCTTACGACGTCAGCCAGTTTCATCATGTCAACGCCAGCCACTGCCCCAGGGTCATCACCTGAGACCACTTGTTAAAGGCTACATCTTAAGTTCGAAAAGTGGCCCAACTGGGAGGGGACGAAGTTATATTGTAACACCAAGGCCCTTCGCCGTGGCGAGATAGCCTCTGAGTCTATAGGCGGGATATATTCGCCGGTCCTGAGCGTGGCTTTCTACGGTGCACGCGGCCCATTTTATTATAGTCGAGCTTCCTGATCTGGTTGCTTTTACATCCCCTGAGCAATCTTTCCCAATGAGATCATCGTGTTCATGCCTGGACACTGATCATGAGTCGAATGATAAGGGTTGTTACGAAGATTGTTTCTTTCCCTCACCTCACCATCGTGTCAAAATTTTTTCTATTTCACATTGCTATCTTTGTGGCGGCCAATTTCTATTCCCCTGTTGTTATTTCATGTTGTCTGTCTCTTGCTTCCTTCCATCGCTGCTCAACAGAGGCATTGCTATAGCTTGGATACCTAAATTTAGAAAGTTTGATGGATATCAGAGAAAGGACATAGTTCTTGATCCTGACTAGTGGTCTTGGTCTGCTCTCCTTGTTTTACAATCTAAGCTTGAAGTAGATTGACCGTACTTAGTTCCTGCCGCGAGCATCACCAGAGCAGGTAGAAGAATCTTGTGATCCCTGAGCATGCTGTTCGTTGTCAATCTTTTCAGCTTGTTGGTTATATCTGGATACACGCGCTTGGATTGAGAGGTTCTCATCTTCGTAAGCTGGATCTAGGTCGCGATACTTTGCACGGCAAAAGGTATGAACAGAGCGGCGGTAGTCCTCTAGAGAGATTTTCTTTGGGACGTTGATGAAGATATCCTTTTTCCACTCAGGCGCATTGATCAGGTAGCGAATAGGGAATGGTTCATTGGCCTCCACATCCGCAGCGTACTGGGCGAAGATAACGTCTCTCCAGGTCCGTTGAGATTGCGGGTTGTCATGGCGGAATTCAAGGCTAAAGCTGGGATTCAAGCTGCTATTTATGTCCTTTTTGAACCGTTTTTGGGACAGGTAGAATCATTCTTTAGCGTGACTCCGTATTTTGCTCGGTTTTGATGGTAATGCTTAGCCACGAGTTAGATGCTTATTATTGCAGTATTTGAGCGACAAGACAATGTCCAGCGCCTCACGCCTCGGAGCAGTAAGACAATACCTCGCCGTAAACCATACACTGTCTGAATGAGTCATAGTCCAAACGGTGTTAGCTTAGGCGTACATGACTGGAGGCGTTGAAACTAGTCACACATGGACGGCGTTCGGAATAGTCGTGTAATCGGCTGCTGTATTGCTGTCAATGAGAGTACTATCGGGATTGCCCCGCTGCATTTCGAAAGACTCGGAAACACTGGTATAGAACTCAAAAGAAGGGTGAAAGAGCCAGAGGTATCATTGGCTGTGAGGCTATTCAGATGATTCCGGCATACAAAGACTCGCGGGGAAAGGCGGTGCAAACTGAACAAACTACCATATACGGTTAGGCGCCTACTCGCTTAAATTTCGTGTGTGGCACGGGCGGCCAAACTCGCTGCGGCTAGGAACCCTCAACTTCACAACTGAATTTGCCATCAGGCACGGGCAAACAGATCAAGAGGGCCGTTACACCTTATCACCCCGCGCGTCCCGTCCGGCATCAGCACAGAAGGCCAGTTTTTGGACAACTTCGCGAACCCCCTTTGTCGATAACCCCTCGAACAACCGCAAACATGTCGCGTTTCTTTTACGGCGGTGGTAGCGACAGCGAGTCCAGCTCTGACGAGGAGGAGCTTTACAGTGATCGCGAGGAGGACGAGAAGTCTGAGGAGGAAGAATCCAGCGAGGAGGAGGAGGAGACCTCGGAGGAGGAGGAGTCCGACGAGGAAGAGGGTGCTAAAAAGGGTGCTAGTGCTTTCTTGAAGGATGCTGCCTCCGACACTGAGGAGGAGGAAGAGGAGGAGAAAATCACGATTGTCAAGAGCGCCAAGGATAAGAGGCTGGATGAGCTTGAGAACACGATCAAGCTGATTGAGAATGCCAAGAAGATCAACGACTGGGCTGTTATCTCGACAGGTGCGTTTTGTTCCTTCATGCCGCTGTATATGTGGAGGCGGGGATAGGCAGGTGGGTTGAAGGCGTTAGATGGGCTGACATGGTATAACAGAGTTCGACAAGCTGAACCGACAGGTTGCGAAGATCTCGCAAGCTGGTCCGACTCCCAAGATCTACATCAAAACTGTTGCCGACCTCGAGGATTTCATGAACGAAACTATTGCCAAGCAGAAGTCCGGAGATAAGAAGCTGAACGCTAGCCAGGCCAGGGGCTTCAACGCTGCCAAGCAGCGTATCAAGAAGAATAACAAGGACTACGCCAACCTGATCAACAAGTACCGGAAGGACAAGGATGACTTCATGGAAAGCGACGATGAGGAGGCCGCCACCCCCGTTGTTGCTGCTCCCCGCATCACCAAGTTGGAGCGTATCGAGGCTCCTGCCGTTGACGATGATGATGGCTTCGCAACTGTTGGCCGCGGTGGCAAGACTCTGCAGTACACTCCTGAGAGCATCCTGAAGCACCTCCGTGTGATCGTCGAGTCGCGAGGAAAGAAGAACACAGACCGCCTCGAGCAGATTCGGACGATGGAGAAGCTTCTGGAGGTGGCTCAGACTCCTTATCAGCGCATCCGTGTTTACCTTACTCTCATTTCCACGCGCTTCGACCTCACATCCACCTCCACTGCCAACTACATGGCCGTGGATCAGTGGAAGTCGGCCGAACAGGACTTCTCGTCCCTCCTACAGGTTTTGGAGAACAACCGTGACCACGTTGTGACCGAAGGTGCCGAAGAATGGGAAGATGACGAGAAGCAGCCCACCGTCGCCCCCGGCGAGACCCTCCACATCCCCGGTAGCATCGTGTCCTTGGCAGAGAGACTGGATGACGAGCTTACGAAATCCCTGCAACACATCGACCCCCACACCGCCGAGTACATTGAGCGTCTGAGTGATGAGAAGGAGTTGTACATCGATCTCGTTCGCGCCCAAGCCTACGTCGAAGTTTTGAACCAAGCGGAAAAGAGCGATCCCAGACAGGACAGTGTCAACCGGGTGGTCATGAGACGGTTGGAGCACGTCTACTTCAAGCCCTCCCAGGTTATCACAATTCTCGAGCAGGCCACATGGACGGCTCTTCCCTCAGAGCTGGATTCTAGCATTACTCCTCGGGCTAACACTGGCAACGTCGAGAACCTCGTTTTGAGCCTCTGCAACTATCTGTTCAAGTACAGTGATGGCATCATCAGAGCCCGCGCGATGTTGTGCCAGATTTACTTCCTTGCCCTGCACGACCAATACTACCGCTCTCGCGATCTGATGCTCATGTCTCATCTCACTGAGAACATTTCCAACTTTGACGTCAGCACTCAGATCCTCTTCAACCGGACGCTGGTGCAGATTGGTCTGTGTGCCTTCCGCTCTGGTCTCATCTACGAAGCTCAGAACACCCTTTCCGAAGTCTGCGGCAGTGGACGTCAAAAGGAGCTCCTGGCCCAGGGTATCATTATGCAGCGCTACTCCACGGTATCGCCGGAGCAGGAGCGTCTTGAGCGTCAGCGCCAACTGCCGTTCCACATGCACATCAACCTGGAGCTGCTCGAGTGCATCTACCTCACGTCTAGCATGTTCCTGGAAGTTCCTCTGATGGCCCAGACTTCCTCTTCTCCCGAGATGAGGCGCCGTGTCATTTCCAAGACCTTCCGTCGTATGCTGGATTACAATGAGCGCCAGGTATTCACTGGTCCTGCCGAGAATACCCGTGACGGCGTGATTATGAGCGCCAAGTTCCTTGCCACTGGTGACTGGAAGAAGGCTGCTGAGATGCTCAACTCGATCAAGATCTGGGATCTGATGCCCCAGCCCGACAAGATCAAGGAGATGCTTTCCCAGCAGATCCAGGAGGAGGGCCTGAGAACCTACCTCTTCACCTACGCTCCATTCTACGACAGCCTCTCCATCGCCACCCTCTCCAACATGTTTGAGCTTTCCGAGAAAAAGATCACCGCCATCATCAGCCGTATGATTTCGCACGAAGAGCTAGGAGCTGCTCTGGACCAGGTCAACAACGCCATCGTTTTCCGCAAGGGCGTCGAGCTGTCGCGCCTCCAGTCCCAGATCGTCACTCTGGCGGACAAGTCCATGAACCTCCTGGAGGCCAACGAGAAGACTCTCGAGCAGCGCACCCAAGGTATGGCCAACGCCTTCCAGCGCGATCAGGGCGCCGGCGCCCGTGGTGGCCGTGGTGGCGGCCGCGGAGGTCACGCCCGCGGTGGTGGGCCCAGATTCCCCGGTGGCCAGCAAGGCCGTCGGCCCGGTGGACAGCAATTCGGCGGTGGTGCATTGGGCGGAGCTATCAAGGCTTAAAAAAGATTGTTTATAATGGCATCCCGTTTCTTTCTTTCTCTCATGGTCTAATGCTCCTTTTCTGGGAATACAAATGCGTATGAAATTCTGTCTGCTTACGGCCTCTGGTCGACGACACTCCGCTGTCGATCTTTCTCTCCATGTTATCATCTTATGTATGCCCTATTTTCATATTCTACAGATGGTTCGATGTCTAGACTGAATGAGAACAGAGAGAAAAACCTTGGTTAAATGGTGTTCTTTCATAGTAGCGATGATGCAGGTATTTTGACTAGTACGAATCTCTGAGTGAGCAATATATATTTCATGGGACTTGTATATAACCTGGAGATGAGGAGACGCGAAAGTCATTGCATTTCCTCTTTTCTTGTGAGCACCGAGCACTTGCATATATATACATATAGCCGCTATCAAGGCTATTCAGATACATGCGTAGGTTACACATGTGAGATGCAAGACTGAGTTGCGAGCACGAAGCGGCGGACATGCTTCAAGAGTGGTCCGACACAGTTTTGTCCGTTCCGATCGATCCGCCTATTGTCTTGAGCAACCCCGGGGCTTGAACGGACGGTAGCCGGCTCCCTGGCATACTGCGTTGGAGCAGAAGCGAGGTGAGTAGGCTGTCCAGGCTGACATTCCTTGACCGTTATTGGCCAAAGAGGAAAAGTTTGTTTGTTTGATAAATGAGCCGTCTTCGCGGATAGGAATATCATCCGCTGTCATCAAGGAGATTCTGGGGCGACCAGTATTCATTCTCTTCGCCCTGCGCGTCCACCCAAACCAGACCGTCCGCTACAAGGTCGTCAATGACAGTTTGTGCGCGGGCCTTTTCCCAGTTCAAGTTCAACTGCAACATGGATACGCTGACATAGCCCAGTATCTGAATTGCCTCGAGGACTGTGGCCTGATCTGTGTTCAACTCTTTGGGGATAGAGCGGATGTACTGCTTGCTCCCTACTTGCACAATGGAGAAGCCAGACCCAAGTGGCCCAAGTGATTTCACAGCGCGGAGGACATCGTCACTGTAAAGGACAGTCAGTACAGACCGAATGAATGGAGAAGAGATTTGAAGCGTACTCCGTGACCTCCAAGCCGCCTCCGATGGCTTTGCCTTTGGCAACCTGTTTCCGACACTCCTCAACACCCAGCAAGCCTCCATTCTCGCTTCTCGTGGATCGACAGAGCTCTACAACTCGCACCGCAACCTCAAAGTAGAAGTCATTCATATCACCGCCCATAATCTGCGTCCAGAAGCTACCGCTTTCTCCCCTCCGGCAATTTTTCCCTTTGACATTACTGGCTGCAAGAGGATCAACCCCGATAGCATTGCACATACGAGCAAACTCAGCTCGGAACGTCGGATTTGACTTGATTTCTGAACTGTGTTCTAGCGCGAATGTGTGAAGCAACGACTGGAATACGGAAAGTTGTGTTTGGAGGGAGGAAAGGTGCGCTGAGCGAAGGTTGGCGCCATGGGTCGCATAGGATTGACTTGTTTGCGTGCGATTCGCAAACGCTCCGAGCCCGACACCTCGACGAGTCGACATTATGATTATACTGTTGATCTCTCCAGGGGATAAGTCATGCCGCGGGGTACATATAGACGCCGTGAGATGTTGTCATGGCCAGACCGTTATCTGACAGGTCATGTGATCTCCTTGCCCCAGTCGATAAGGGTAAGATTGACCAAAAAGGGAAAGGAGGAAAAGCCCCCATTGCGCTAACCGCACGTAGGCTAGTGTAGCTGGTCCAACCACACAACCGATTTTCTCTTCAATTGATTTCCTCCTCGAACTTTTTCTCATCCCGACAACCTTCGCTAACCGCCCAACTCGCGAATCAACGGACCGTCGCAATGGCCTCGACTGCTACGTATGATACCCTTGATTGATCCCTATCGGCTGTTTCGCTTTGCGAGCCCGTAAGGTTTCAGTTCATAGTCGTCCTTCTCGCTGAGATGCTGCGATCAATTTTGGTCGCTAGGCACCAGCTCGATTTTTCCCGTGGCCTTCTCTCCAACATGAGCTCTCATCCCGTCTAAACACTGGAAGCATGGAGCCTGGATGATGAATGGTCTGGGGTATTGAGGTTGAAAGCGTCGTTGGCTTTCTCCTTGAAAAGTATTGTTGTGAGCTATCGTGTCGTTCCACAGTCTTGAGAACAGATTGTCAGGAATTGGTGCGAACAGCGACAGCATAACTTCCTGAGCGCAATGCTTGGGGTCTTGTCGGCTGAGGATAAAGGCTTGCCAACCTTGCTGAATTGTGAACGTCAAGCTGAGAATGCTGTGACTAGTAAAATTCAGTTTGTGGTATCAGTGCAACGTCTTGCCTCACCGATCAAATGGATGTCGTCGAGTTTTTTTTTATCTGCCTTCAGTTGAGAATGTGGCACTATAGCTGCAATTCTTACACTCGGCGAATACTTGCTTTCATTTGAATGCATGGACAGACTATACTGACCTCCAACCAGCACCGTCCCCACCCAGGACCAGGTCCTCGTCCCCGAGACCCTCCTGAAGAAGCGCAAGAGCCAGGAGCAGGCTCGCGCTGTTGCCCGCGAGGAGGCTCAGAAGAAGAAGGAGGTTAGTTCTTTGCAATTTCTTTTACCTGTTTCTCAATTTCATTGTGTGATGATAATTTTTCCACTTACGCGACTAGACCTTCGGGTCGATGTTGTCGCTTTGTTAACCATCTTTCGGGGCTGACAATACCTTTTCCATTGATTCGTTTTGTGATCTGTTTGGAAAGGCTTGCCGCTAACTTGCAAATTTCAGGCCAGCAAGAAGAAGCGTGAAGCTATCTTCAAGCGTGCCGAGTCCTATGTCAAGGAGTACCGCGATGCTGAGCGTGAGAAGATCCGCCTTGCTCGCGTTGCCCGCCAGCAGGGTAACTTCTACGTTCCTGACGAGCCCAAGCTGGTCTTCGTTGTCCGTATCAAGGGGTATGTCTCACCCGAGCCTTCAGTACCTTAGCATGATGCTAATGAATCTACAGTATCAACAAGATCTCTCCTCAGCCCCGTAAGATCCTGCAGCTTCTCCGTCTGGTCCAGATCAACAACGGTACCTTCATCCGCCTCACCAAGGCTACCCAGGAGATGTTGACCATCATCAACCCCTACATCGCCTACGGTTACCCCAACCTCAAGAGCGTCCGTGAGCTCATCTACAAGCGTGGTTACGGAAAGGTCAACAAGCAGCGTGTCCCTCTCACCGACAACCAGGTCATTGAGGAGAACCTTGGCAAGTACGGCATTGTCTGCATGGAGGATCTGATCCACGAGATCTACACCGTTGGCCCCAACTTCAAGCAGGCCAACAACTTCCTCTGGCCCTTCAAGCTCTCCAACCCCACTGGTGGTTTCCGCACCCGCAAGTTCAAGCACTTCATCGAGGGTGGTGACCTTGGTAACCGTGAGGAGAACATCAACGCCCTCATCAGACAGATGAACTAGATGCAGTCCTCTACACGGCGGTTCTCTATCCTGGGTTGTTTGGTTCACATGGGCTGTTCTCGATTAGCGTATAATGGTCTATGATTCTCGGGTACAAAATGGAAAAGTTCAAGCAACCCATACTAGTCATAATCCATCGTAAAATACGTCGTAGCTTCCCTGGGCGTAAAGGGCTCGTACTAGCTTGTCGCGGGCCTTTCTCTGCTCGATTCGCCTGTATCCCCATACAGCCCAAACCGAGTGCGCAGCCTCGGCTTTCGGTCATGTACCCTCAACCTGCAACTCATCCAAGTCAGAGGCGACACAGGTTGGATTCTCAGTAGTCACGGATTCTCATAATTTCAGACATTGACGAACTGTTCTATACACAGTTGTGCGTATCCCTCCTGATATGTATGTACAACATTTCGTGGCTGTATATATATCCCTTAGTCCGCCGTGCGAGAGCGAACCCACTTCAGTCTACGTACAAGATCCGAGCTCATAGCCCAAAATTAAATCTCAATGACTTCCTGAACCATCCTCTCCTTATTGACAATCAGACGGAGCTGTCTGCCTTGCCAGTCGGTCCCTGCTGAGTCCGAAGCAGGCTTGAAGGCCCCTTCTCGAAGAGCCTCACTGAAAAGTTCATAAGAGGGATAATCTGCCATACGTTAGCCGATGATCGTCCGCCATTCGATATACGTACAGCCATCTACAAAGTGAGACACCTGCTCCTCGGTCATGCCGGTTCCTTTGGCTGCACGCAGCGTCCTTTCCTGTTCCTGTCTCCAGTCGTAGACGAAGTGGAGGTCTTGTGCATCGCTTGGAGATATTAGCATGCGAGTATTAAGATGATGTCGAGTGAAGAAGGTGGAACTCACATATGAACCAATGCGTCGAGCCGACTGCATTCGAACGATTAGCATTAGCTCTTGTTAGACCCGAATTGAAAACGATCCAAGAGAGCAGGACACGAACTCGGTCAATGCATCATATTTCCTCAAGGCGTCATTGACGGCCTTGACATCTTCGAACTTCACATGCCCTAAGCGGCCGTTATAACCAGCCTGGTCTTTCTGGCGGACCGCAGCCTCCCACTTCTGCTTGAGGACTTCATCATCAAGGGCTCGGAAGCCAACACACCAGCCTTCGAAGATGACCACTTTGATTTTCTCTTGTCCGTCGCCGTTGACCGTCTCCCATTGGCTCTCGGGTACACGATCGCCCTGTCCCGAATAAGCGGACTTGTCATATTGCGGGATAGCGGTAGGAAGACCGGCACGGAGAGACTCGAAGACTTTTTCGGCTAGAGGGAGATCATGGGTCGCGGGTTGGCCGCGATGCTGGAGAAGAGGATTGGAAGGAAAGGCTTTGGCTAGTGCTTGTTGTTGCTCATGGGTGAGGTAGAAATCATCCAGGGAGATGGTGACGACAGGGAGGGAATATGGAGGTGCGCGAAGGGTCGATTGAAGGGTTGAGACCTGGCATTTACCGCTTGCTCAGTATATAGACGAGGGGATATCTGAGGAATTGAGCAGCTCACCAGCACAGTCTTTCCTGCTCCCTGGACACCGTTGAGGCCCAGGAAGAATGGCGGGGTATTGTTTGGGTCATTCCCATAGCGTACCTGGTGGGCTTCCAACCGCTTCAGCAGGAATGGGATGCAGTATTTAGATTTATCGTCGATGATTTCAGGCATTTTGCAAGAATTTTTGAGGATGTAGGTGCTGTGCTGTGATTTGTCTACAATGACTACTCCGTATTGTGATGCTATATATTATTTGTGGTCTCGGACGAGAGCCGACCGAAATCTGGGGTAGCCAAACTCCCCGACGGGGTAAGATTGTGCCTGAATGTCTTCCCCCATCTGAGCAAAGTGATTAAGGAATCTCTTCTGGGACTTGCTTTGAGATGCCTTCCAGAGTCACTGTCAATATGATTTCGAGCATCAGAAGCAATACACTGATTCACCCCGCGTGTCCCACGTGACAATGGACAATGACGTCCAGGACGGACACATGTTCGATGAGTCAGCAAATGGTTCTAAGCTCTTCTGCCACTAAGATCGCAAGGGAATAGGTCCTTGGAATGATGGAAATGATAGAAAACGAGCATTGAGCATGTGGAAGACAACGCAGCAGCTTTTAGAAAATAGAAATACAACGAACATCTCATGACCAAGCAGGCAAGCATCGGCATGTGAAAGCGCATCATCTGCCTAGCCAAATCCGCTTGGCGTGTGGCAGCGGAACCTCCGAGCTTTACCTTTGGAAGATACCGAGGTCCCTTTGAGCTTGCCGAGCGTTGCGACCGTATTCACCTCACTTCTTCCCCCAGATCCATTCCATTCTCGTCTCCTACGGTATCCCCGGCTCCCCAGAATTTCTTCTTTTAAACCTCACTCTCATCCTTCCAACGAATCGTCTTTTGAGTCCTTTGTCCCTCTCCTCCCTCAACAGAACTGTGTGCGAGTGCACCACCTTATTTGATCTTCTTCTAGATACCCTCGCTTTCCTTTCCTTCTAACCTGTCCAATATGTCTGAGCTGCGCTTTGACAACCAGACAGTCGTTGTTACGGGAGCAGGTGGTGGTCTTGGAAAGGCCTACGCTACCTTCTTCGCTTCCAGAGGTGCCAATGTCGTCGTAAACGATCTGGGTGTTTCCCACTCCGGTGAGGGCAAGTCATCAAAGGTGCGATGGATCATTATCAGAAAGGGTGGTTGTGACAGCTACTAACATGAGTTCTGCGCAGGCTGCCGATGTAGTAGTTGAGGAGATCCGAGCGGCTGGCGGCAAGGCAGTAGCCAACTACGACAGCGTTGAGAACGGTGAAGCCATCATTGAGACTGCCATCAAGAACTTCGGCCGGATCGATGTTCTCATCAACAACGCTGGTATCCTCCGTGATGTCAGCTTCAAGAACATGAAGGATCAGGATTGGGATCTGATTAACAAAGTTCACACTTACGGTGCATACAAGGTTGGCGGCCATCAAGTTCGTTCTGTTCACCAGGGTATTGACCATGATTTCTGTTCAGTGCGCAAGAGCAGCATGGCCTCACTTCCGGAAACAGAAGTATGGTCGTATCATCAACACAGCTTCGGCAGCCGGTCTCTTCGGCAACTTCGGCCAGGCGAACTACTCAGCCGCCAAGCTCGGCCAGGTCGGTTTCACCGAGACCCTTGCGAAGGAGGGTGCCAAGTACAACATCATTGCCAACGTTATCGCTCCCATTGGTATGTCTAGAAGAGCAATCGCATATATCTTTCAGACCGATGTCTGACTTGCACAGCTGCCAGCCGCATGACCGCTACAATCATGCCTCCTGAGGTTTTGGAGAACCTCAAGCCCGACTGGGTTGTCCCCCTTGTCGCTGTTCTGGTCCACCCCTCGAATACCACTGAGAGTGGCTCGATTTTCGAGGTCGGCGGTGGCCACATGGCCAAGCTCCGCTGGGAGCGTGCGAAGGGTGCCTTGTTGAAGACTGACGCCTCTCTGACTCCCGGAGCCATTGCAAGAAAGTGGAACGATGTCAACGACTTCTCTCAGCCGGAGTATCCTACCGGCCCCGCCGACTTCATGACCCTCCTCGAGAACGGCATGAAGACTCCTAGCGCTCCCTCTGGAGAAGAGCCTAACCTGAAGGGCAAGGTTGCCCTCGTTACTGGTGGTGGTAATGGGTGCGTATTCTTATCTTTAAATGCTTAAGGACATACGCTGATTTCTCAGTCTGGGCCGCTCGTACTGTCTTCTGTTCGCCAAGCTAGGTGCCTCCGTGGTCGTTAACGATCTGGTCGATCCCGAACCTGTCGTCCAGGAGATCAAGAAGATGGGCGGTAAAGCTGTTGGCAACAAGGCCTCCTGCGAGGATGGCGACGCTGTTGTCAAAACTGCCATTGATACTTTCGGTCGCATTGACATCTTGGTCAACAACGCCGGTATCCTCCGTGACAAGGCCTTTACCAACATGAACGATGATCTGTGGAACCCTGTCATGAACGTCCATCTGCGTGGTACCTATAAGGTGACCAAGGCCGCCTGGCCCCACATGCTTAAGCAGAAGTACGGCCGCATTGTCAACACTACTAGCACCAGCGGTATCTACGGCAACTTTGGACAGGCCAACTATGCTGCTGCGGTAAGTCATTTCCGTTGATCATGTTGACTGAAAGTATGGCTTCTAATGCTATCTAGAAATTGGGTATCCTTGGTTTCTCTCGCGCTCTCGCCATTGAAGGTGCCAAGTACAACATCAAGGTCAACACCATTGCGCCCAACGCGGGCACCAACATGACCCGTACCATTATGCCCGAGGAGATGGTTCAGGCCTTCAAGCCCGATTATGTTGCCCCCATGGTCGCCCTTCTCTGCTCGGACATGTGCCCCGAGCCCAGCACCAAGGCTCTTTACGAGTGCGGCAGCGGATGGTTCTCGCGTACTCGCTGGCAGCGCTCTGGTGGCCACGGATTCCCTGTGGATGTGAAGCTGACTCCTGAGGCTGTTCTCAAGCACTGGAAGCAGGTCATTGACTTTGATGATGGTCGTGCTGACCACCCCGAGGACAGCCAGGCTGGTACCGAGAAGGTGATGGCCAACATGTCCAACCGAAGCGGTGGTGAAGGTGGAGAAGGTGGCAACGACATCCTTGCCAACATTGAAAAGGCCAAGCAGGCCACTAGTGATGGCACCGCTTTCGACTACGTTGACCGCGATGTCATTCTCTATAATCTCAGCGTTGGTGCCAAGCGCACTGACCTTCCTCTGGTGTACGAGAACAATGAGCACTTCCAGGCTCTCCCCACTTTCGGTGTGATCCCCTGGTTCAACACTGCCACCCCCTGGAACATGGACGACATTGTGGCCAACTTCTCCCCCATGATGCTGCTGCACGGTGAGCAGTACATGGAAGTTCGCAAGTTCCCCATCCCTACCGAGGCCAAGACCTTGACATACCCCAAGCTCATCGACGTGATCGACAAGGGTAAGGCCGCTCTCGTTGTTGCTGGATACACCACCAAGGATGCCAAGACCGGAGAGGAACTGTTCTACAACGAGTCTACCGTCTTTATCCGTGGCAGCGGTGGCTTCGGTGGTTCGCCCAAGCCCACTGCTTCTCGCCCCAAGGGTGCCACGGCTGCTTACAACCCTCCCAAGCGCCAGCCTGATGTCGTGGTCGAGGAGAAGACGTCCGAGGACCAGGCTGCTCTGTACCGTCTCAACGGTGACCGCAACCCTCTGCACATTGATCCCGAGTTCAGCAAGGTCGGTGGCTTCAAGACTCCTATCCTACACGGACTGTGCTCGTTGGGTATCTCTGGCAAGCACGTCTTCACCAAGTTTGGTGCGTTCAAGAGCCTGAAGGTTCGCTTCGCCGGTGTCGTGCTACCCGGTCAGACCCTGAAGACGGAGATGTGGAAGGAAGGAAACACAGTCATCTTCCAGACGACTGTTGTGGAGACCGGCAAGCCCGCCATCCTGGGCGCTGGTGCTGAGTTGTTGGAGGGAGCCAAGGCCAAATTGTAAGATAACATACTTCAGCTGTATATAAATATGATGGTTTTCTCAACACAAGCAATGCATGAATGTCCTGTTACCTGTTATTATGCTTAAATTCGTAAACCATCGTAAGTCATAGAACCAATGCTTTCAAATATAATATTCTTGTTCAATGGGCTATTAGTGAATTGATATTTGCGTAGTACTTGAGGTGAGTGATTATTTAGTTATCAGTTGAGTGTTGGTGATACCACTTCATGGTTATGTAACCTGCCGGGGACAGTGACACACCTCAACCTGACACACGACTGACTCCCCGCAACCACCACACAACCATCAAAACTGATGCCACGGACCTCATCACCGCAGGCAGTTGACTGAATCCGATTGAGACTAACACAACGATCATGTAGCAGAGTTCCCATCGTTGCCACGATGGTGCTCTCGCTACCCGTCCCAAGCTTCTCCAGATCCACCACGTCCTCCCCCGCGCTGCGCTCCAGCAACAGTAACACCAACAGCAACACCAGCAGCAATAGCAACAATCAATCCACAACGCTCAGCGAAGCCCTCCGAAACAACCCATTCGGGAATACCTCTCGCTCGCGCGCCATCGCAGCCCTGACGTCAAGCACGCAAGCCGAGAACGCGAAGCTAGAGCAGGAAGAGCTCAATAATGCCCTCGAGACACTAGCCCGGATCTTCCCGGACGTGAAGATCGAGGTCTTCCGCGAACTGCTGGTTAGGTTTGACGGGCTGAGTAGGCTGCAGGTGTGCGTGGAGCAGCTTCTTCGGCATAAGAATGAGTGGGTGGCGGGGCGGTGGAATGTCCCGACGGGGACCGGTGGAGGGGAAGCGGGTGATGGTGATGGTGATGTTGCAGGAGAGAGTGTGGTGCCGCCTGAAGAGCGCTTCCGGAGCGATGAGTACAAGGTTTCTGTGAAGGGGGTGCTGGCGAAGGAGTTCAGCGGGCTGAGCAAGAGTACGGTGGAGGCGGTGCTGGCGGAGGCGAACTTTTGCTACATGCGGGCTCGGCCGACGCTGAAGGAGCTGTCGAGGCGGACGTGGCGGGCGACGCTGAATAATATCTTTCCGTCGTTCAAGCGCAAGAAGGACAAGGATGAGCATCCTCTGGTGGTGTGGCAGCGGCGTGGGGATGGGGAGCTGGTGCCGAGGCTAAAGGAGACTGGGTGTGTTGAACTTGACAGGGAGTTGCACGACGCTCTGCTTGCGCCTTTGCTGCGAGTGAGACGAGAGGAGCAGGAGGAGAAAGACTTCAGGTTAGCCGAGGAGCTCAATGCGCGCGAAGCACAGGAGGTTGAGGCGCTGTATGAATGTGAGTGCTGTCTGGCCGATGTGACGTTTGAGCAAATCTCCACTTGCTCGGTCGACTCCCACATCATCTGTTACAGTTGCATACAGAGGACTGTCCACGAGGCTCTGTTTGGACAAGGATGGGGGAAGTCGGTGGACGTGGAGAGATCGACTTTGAAGTGTATCGCGCCGATTGCCCGCGGTAGCTGTGAGGGCAGCTTGGATCCCGAGACCGTCAAGCGAGCCATAATCATGGAAAAGGCTGGTCTCGAGACGTACTGCAAATTCGAGACTCGGCTGGCTTCGGAGTCTCTGTTGAAGTCGCAGTTGAAACTTGTCCGCTGTCCGTTCTGCTCTTACGCCGAGGTTGATCCTGTCTACCATCCTTCTTCCAATGGGATTGCCTGGCACTTTCGTCGCGATGGGCTCTTGTCTACGATTTTGATGACGGTCATCCTTCTCGATATGGTACCTCTGCTCGCCATCCCGCTGATAATTCTATATCTACTGGATCCTACGGCCGTGCCGACTATCCTCAAGAATTCGCTTCTCAATCTGTGTGTCAAGGTCCGGCCGAAAAGATTCACGTGTGCCAATCCTCTTTGCCGTCGCGTCAGTTGCATCACCTGCCAGAAACCGTGGCGTGACCCTCATATCTGTCATGAGCCCTTGTTGCTCGACCTCCGGGCTACTGTCGAGGCCGCGCGCACAGCTGCGGTGAAGCGCACATGTCCCCGGTGCGGCTTATCCTTTGTCAAGTCGTCCGGCTGCAACAAACTAACCTGCGTCTGTGGATATTCCATGTGTTATCTCTGTCGCAAAGCCCTTGGGTCGTCTCTTCCGGCAGCAGGACCGGTCCGAGTTCCTCGCCTTGTAGCTGGCATCTTCAACCAAGAGAACATGGCACCGGCCGGGCAAGATCCTATCGACAATGACCAGAATGGCCTGGAAGAAGATGCCGAGGAAGGCTACAGGCACTTTTGCGAGCATTTCCGCATCAATCCGGGATCACGGTGTACAGAATGCAACAAATGCGATCTGTACCAGGCGGAAGACGAAGAGGCTGTTGCACGCCGAGCAGGCGAGCGGGCTGAACGTGAGTGGCGTGCGCGGCAGGGCGCCTCGGCTGCTGGAGTCGCGGTTGGGGCTCTCCAAGTCAACAACGATTTTTCAGCAGACACCCGCGGGAAATCCTGGGGAATCCCGTTGCATCATGGCAAGGGGTGGGCGTACTGGCTCAACGAGGTGTGGCATGACGGGCAGTGGAAGCTGGAAGGACAGGCTTTGGTGGACTGGGTGGTGGAGCAGGTGGTCGTTATTGATGAGATATAGCCTTGCGTTGCCTGGTATTACATCTGGTGGGCGTTGGATTGTTTTCGTTCAAGGGGCATGGGGCATGGGCAGGGTACACAAAAGGTAGTTGGATCAGATTGTTTGGATTGACGACATGACGTGACACGACAGAGCTTACTACGGAGTACTCTTACCTGGATACCTTCTCTGACTGGATTAATAAAGATTTCTCTATAACCACTTCTCACCCTCTATCATCTAAACCACAGTACAACAACCGACAGACCCCTAACAAGCATTCTTCTCATCCTTCTCCTCCACCCTCCTCCTCGCCTCCTCCTTCAACTTCCCATCATCAGCCCTCCCCAACTCAACCTGCGGCATCAACAAAAAAGCCAACCAAAACGCCCCCGCCGCCAACGCCCCCCCAATCACGAAAATAATCCTGAAGCCCCGCTTATACGCCGGGATGACCAGCGCCCGCACGCGCTCTGTTTCGTCTGCTGGAAGACTCGCAAGAAAATTCTGGGGACTGGATAGGAAGGATCTTGTCTCGGCGGAGGTGAAGCCGAGAGAGGTGGTTGTGGTGGAGAGGATGTTGTTTCTGGAGTCAGTGTCGGTGGTGTCAGTGGGGGGTGGGCGTGGGTGGGTGGGTGGATGGCATACATGATTGTCCCCGAGACGGCTAGGCCGAGGGTGCCGCCTAGGTTCCTGACGAAGCTGTGCGAGTCAGTATCAGTGTCCATCTTGCTATTGCTCTTGTTACAGAGGGCGAGGGGAGAGATACTTTCGAAACGAGGTCACGACAGCCATATCGCGGCGTTCGACGCCGGCTTGGATTGCAATTAGGGCTCTGTGATCATTAGTGAGCAATGGGATAGGGAACGGGGAGGGGACCGCAGGAAGGGAGGTGTACGGCTGCAGGGTGTTGCCCACACCCACACCAGTCAATATCCCATAGCCGATCTGCTTCCCCAGGCCGGACGACTGGTCCAGCGTTGAGAAGAGGCCTAGGCCCACGGCCCAGATCATCCAGCCGAAGAGGATGCATTCTCTGTATCGGCCTACCCAGTGGACGATGAGTCCGGAGGCGGTACTACTGGCGGCTATATCTGTCAGTTCAGGTCTGCCTGTCTGCAGGGAGGAGGGGAGGTACTCTGCAACAGCGTGATGGGCAACAACATGGCACCCGCCTTGACAGTCGAATACCCAAAGACCAGCTGGTAGAACGTCGGGATATAGTACACCTGGACCAAAAAATTCCACCCATTGACAAACATAGTCAGACACGCGCCGTTGACGATCCGCGAGCGGAAGATATGCATCGGGACGAGCGGAAACTTGGCCCCCTTCCACTGCCAGAGCACAAACGCCACGCAGACCACAACGCCCACGACCAGTGTAGCAACCACATGCGCCGAGGCCCAGGCATACTCGCCTCCACCCCAGTTCAAACCCAGCAGCAGCACAGCCGTCCCGCCGAGCGCCAGCGCCGCGCCGACGAAATCCACCGCCGCGAGCTTCACCTTCCACGCGCCGGATACCTTGCGCAGGGGCATGAAGAAGAACACGCACAGGGTCGTAAGCGCCGTGAGCGGGAGATTCAGCCGGAAGATCCACCGCCAGGACTCATGCTCGATGGAGGCAGATGCGAGCGCGCCGCCGATTACCGGCCCGATGCCGTTTGCGAGCGCGACCACCGCGCCGAGGATACCCTGGTACTTACCCCTCTCTCGCAGCGGGACCACGTCGCTGACGATCATCTGGGCGACGGTCATGAGGCCGCCGCCGCCGATGCCGGTGAAGGCGCGGAAGATGATGAGTTGGGTGGCAGATTGGGCGAGCGAGGCGGCCAGCGAGCTGAAGAAGAAGATGGCGAGGCCGGTGAAGAGGACGTATTTGCGGGACCAGATGTCAGAGAGGCGGCCGTACAGCAGTTGAAAGGAGGTGGATGTACTATCGCACTTTTAGCAGGATTCACTCCATGGTGAGGGCTACGTACACGAAATAGGCGCCGGAGAT
>JAABUG020000006.1:0-48809 GCA_011319215.2 Scortechinia acanthostroma
AGAACTCACACTGCCTCTGAAGAATCTTTAACTCGTAGTCCTCATGGTCTGCAGGGACCTCTGGCTTGAAAAGGAAGAAATTGTCTCCGTAGAGCAATGTCAGAAGCAATGCGCCAAATGACCATATATCTGTTGACGTGCCCCAGCCGATCCGGAGATGCGCTTCAGGACTCCTCCAGATAGGTGCTCCAATCATATAGCCCTCCTTGGCATATGCTGAATCTGCAGGAACTGTATTCCCACAGTCTGCTAGTTGGACATCTGTAAAGCGGATATCCCCCTGGCCGTAGTTGACGAGGATATTGTCGAGTTTAATGTCTAAATAAGTAAGATATGTACTTGATATATCATGGATGACTTTTGCCTTGCCTGTATGCACGAAATTATGATCATGTAAAACTCTTAAAGCCTCTAGAATCCTTCTCGAAACATATTTGATCTCCTGGCTGGTAAGTCTCTTCGAGGTAGACGCGTGTAATAGGTGATCATCCAAATATTTCAAAACTATAGCTGGCGGATCGGCCGGCTCAACAATCTCATCGATCAACGGCCGTAGGAAGGGTGTGCAAGATTGAAAACGCTTTAGTACGTCACGCTCATTCTGGAGACGAAAATGATGGACGCTTTTCACAATCACTGACGAGTCTCGTCCTTTAGACTGCCGAGCTTCATACTTTGCTAGCCAAACTGTCTCCCGGAGTTGTTTGGTGATAGTGTATATTCCATTTCGACCTCGAAGGAATTGGCCTAATTGCAGTGAAGAAGTCATAGTGCGTATGTTTGTTCATCAAGGTAGTCTCCGCAGGAGCATGAGTATGCAGAGGTACCCGCAGCCATGGCCCATGGTTATTCAGAATCAGACTTACGCAACCACAGACAGCAATCACCTTTTGGAATAACCCTTCTCACTCAATTCACCCTTTTCACTCAATCCCCCCCTCTCATCCATCTCCCTCTCCACCCCCTCCATCTCCATCACGACCCTGATATCGATACCTCCTCCTCACAACCCCACAATAAACCTCAAATACCCCACCCCAACACACACCCTACACCTCTCAAAAGAGATCCCCTCGCCATCACAACTCCGACACTACATCGAGATGCACGGCGCATGGAACTCCCTGCGCACTTCTGGCTGGTCAGTTAGTGGATGGTTGAGGGGAGGTGAGGCTGTGTTGTGTACTTAGGCTTAAGCTTGGTTGATATAGGTGGGTGGATCAGGTAGATCGTGGGCAGTGGGTGGGTTAGTGCGGGTATGAATAGTCTTATGGTATAGAAGCTGTAACTGTAAGCTGTGCTACGATAAGCTTATGGCTGGAGTATGATGACAGCTGCATGACCAGCAATGTCTTAGCTTGCTGCTGGCACTAGTAAGGGACTGCTGATAGGGGCTTGGTTTTAATCTGCAGGGTACGCGGATGCTTCAACAGACTTCGCGGCATGTGCAGTATAGGGCAGTTCATTAACTGGGATTACGTGAAAGCTAGTTAAATCCACCATAGGTAATTGTATCTGATACATGAGTAGATGATTTAGATGGTATACCGGAAGTCAGCCGACCCCTCGATAATCCGCTGCCCACGATCCGCCTGCTTATTGCAGATGCGGAACCACACACTCATAGCCGCCACGATGATCAAAATCAGAATATTGCACCTAATCAGTCAGTATTGCTTCCGAGGAAAAGGGAGAGAGGAGGGGGGGAAAGGGAGACCCACGCGATGGTCGTCCACATGCCCGGCCGATATCCCGGCGCATCCTGGGACCGAAACGCAAGACTGCTGATGATGCCGCCGATGCCACCGAATCCCACGAGGGTCGCGCTGGAGAGCGCTCGGGTCCACTGGCCGCGGACATTGTTGGCCTGGTAGGCCATGGTGGCGGGGATGTTGGCGTTGGCGCCCGCCGTGGCGAGGAAGACGCCAAAGTAGCGGACGGCGTTGTTGCTGTGGAAGCCCAGGATGGGCAGGCCGATCAGACACAGAATGGAGTTGACGACGACGAGGATGCCGCGCACGCGGTACTTGTCGCCGACCCAGGCGGAGGAGAACATGACGATGCCGGCGAAGACGAAGGGGGGCGCGACGAGGCATTGCGAGGCGCCGACGCTGTAGCCCATGCCTTGTTGGAGGATGATGGGCAGGAAGTATGCGATGGCGTAGGTGACGGTGGTTGTGCAGCTGTTTCGTCAGTTGCGGGTAATTTGGCTTCTGGCGAAAGTGACTTACAGGAAGATCATTGCGAAGCCCCAAATCTTCAGGTCGAGCGCGGGGCTGAGGAAGCGACGTAGAGTGAAGGGCTCATTATTAGCATCCGATCGGTCCCGGTTGATGCGCCGGATGATGAAGGCGCATTCCTTTTCGCTGAGGAATCGCCACGATTTGTGTGCGCGATCGGGAAAGTCAACGAGCAGGAGAAGAGTCAAGAGTCCAATAAGTCCGGTGATCTGTGCCATTAGTACTGGCATCCTGGCTTGGGGTCAAGTGTCAACTTACCACTCCCTCCATGATGAAGATCCATCTCCAGCCTCCCAGGCCCTGGATACCATTCATTTGAGACAAGCCAAAAGCGAGGATACCCGCCAGGGCCGAGGCAACACATCCAATGAGGTAGAAAACCGAGAAACGCTTTTGGACGTCGTCTATGCTAAGTCAGTACCGGCCATTGGCCAAATGCGACAGACACTTACATCTGACATACCAACTGGAAAGCAGGTATACACAGCCGGGAAAGTACCCTGCTTCCAGAACACCAAGCAGCACACGACATACAACCATTTGCTTCCAATCTTTTGTGAAGCCCATTCCCTGTCTCGCGATTAGGTTGATGCTCCCTCGACCTGAACGGGAAAACATACGACCAAGATTGCGCCCCATGAAATGACAATAGTCCCGAGGAAGAACGTAGGGCCCAGCTTTCTCGTGATAATCGTCATGACTGGTTGGAAGATGACATAGGGGACGAAGAATATAAGCACAATGACGGACTATTAGTCAGTGTCAGTATCAGTATCAGGTCTTGGATAGGATGTTGAACGTCGCATACATATCTCGTTCCGGTATGCAATCCCAACTCCTTGATCATACTGCTCAAGTTAACATCATTCACGGTATGGGATGAAAGGTTCATACCCCGCCACAGCGGCCATACTGAGATTCGTCCTGTCCATAAGCGAGATGCAGTATGCAAGACCCGTCATGGTGACCAGCCGCCGGTCAATGCGGTGGATGATCTTGCGCTGCTCTTCGTACGAGTATTCCTCGTCATAGTCGACATTGTCGAGGGCGCGCTGGCCGACATCTTCGATATTTTCCAGGCTGCCAGGCTTCTCGCTGGTAGGATGTGACATTGTTCTGCAAATCAGGTTGAGCTGTCAACACAAGTTGGACGATAGAATTGCGGTCGTTAATTCTCCGATCGACGGGACAGACACAGATAGATATACGTTGTAGATCCTAACACCCTTGTGACACCCAAATAGCAAGCTTTAGACAATTGCCCCTCTATCTGAAGCACCTCTGATCTGGCCAGCCTCAGCCGATCTAATTCGTCAGTGCAGAACTGCAAATACGAAGAACTACCGACAGAGCAAAACAGACAAGGGAATAGCCGACTTGGTTTGGCAAAATACCTCGGTCGCTGCAACTGCACCCCAGATAAATTGAGGGAAAGGAGAATTTCTCCCCAGCATTTGTGCTGGGGAATGTGGAGAGAGGCGCATACGAGACGGCCTGGGGCCCCTGGATGCGGGGAAAAAGAGACAACTGACATCAACACTGGTCCTTGGCAGCTTGGCGAGCTCAGGGCCAAGCGGTTTTAGGTTAAGCGATGAAAGTTACGCGGTCACCTGGAGAGGACGTTGAGGAGTTGAATCAGGATGCAAGGGATTGGAATGGTGGATGTCAATGATGGTCCATGGATGAGTGCCATCCTGCGGACTACAACCTGATCCAGTATCCTGTACGACACCAGTATACTATCCAACTCAAACAACTTCTGAAACTACATGTATCCCCCTACCATCGCCACTCTACTGTTCATCGCCACAATCACACAGTCGACGTGTCGTCTCCAGCACTACCAGAGTGCCTGTACAGTTTCAACTTCAATAGACCTCCGCGTTCACCCGCACCAACATTCCAAGTCCGATCGTGGCTGATTTAGGGGCCTGTGTTACCTCTTGCCTTCTTTGTAGATAGTTACTAGATAGGTCCCTAGGTAAGGCAGCTGTCTAAGAGACCTGATAACCTAGGCACAAGTTCAACCCTGTCTGAAACCTTGAATACCAACTACCATCAACCTTAATCTATACCTGGGTCAAAGCACACCTCCATTGGCCAAAACTCCCCCAAATGCATGCAAATGCAATATTCAGCTCAACGGTCAGCACAGGATCCCTTATCCATAATCGAAATCTCGGTTCTTTGTTGCAGGACTGCATGCTCCTCGCAGCCCAGACCGCTAGGCCAATCCACCTGAACCCACCACATACCATACAGGCGAACCAGACTCCTACTAGACAGGCTACTTGCTAGGCAACCTTGGCGCGCCCTTGGCAACCTCGTAAACAAGCTCGAGTTTCCTGCTGGTAGCCTGGTTACCTATCTACTGGATAGATGGTCTAGGTAGTGGTCCAATCGTCATCTGCAGGACTGCAACCAGATCAGGCAATCGGCCGACAGGATCACGCTATGTCTACCTGTTCTGGTGCTTACCCCGGATTTTGCATTTTGAGTTTGGAGAGGCTCGGCGCCGGGGACGTTAGGAATAGGAGGTGTCCACTGTGGCACTGTCCACCGTTGATGGTGCACTGCGAGTCGGGGAGTGAGTGACTGGGGAGGGGATTTCCGGCCGAGAGGCTAGAGCTGAGCAAGTCAGAGAGTATGAAATTGAGTTTTGATTGAGTTTTGGTAGATGCCTAGGTAAACTGTATGGCATCCTTCAGACTCTATTAGCAGTTGAGTAGCTGACGGTCTATCCGTCAATCGTAATTATAACGCTTATCGCAGTGCAGATAAGAATAACGCTAATTCATCCAACGACCAGACCAAGGTCAAACATCCTCCTCTTCAATCGGAATCAATCGTTCTCGCTCTTCGTCCTCCTCCATGGCCAGTCTCTGCTCCCTCAAGCGCTTACCCTCAATCTGCACATACAAGACTAGTCCCGTACCTATCACGAACCCCGCGGCCGCCAGAAATATATTGATGGGGATTGGGTTGCCGTCGAACGGTCCGTGCGTCAATGCGTCCAGCGCATATTGACTGAAGTTCACCAAGCCAGACACGCATATAATGGTCCCGTACACGCGCCCAAATGTTGCAAAGCCGAACACCTTGGTGGCGTAGTCCCTAGCCGAGGTCTGTGGTCAGCTCACGGAATTTGACGGACAGAAAAAAACTTACGACATGGCTGAATAGTATAGCGGGCGAAGCAGGACGAACAACGTCACGGTGGTGTAGCCGGCCCAAGCGGCTGGCACCGAGTTCAGAGCTCCAATGAGCGTTGTCAGGATGACAATGATGGTCAACATATTCGGAACGCTCAAATGATCCAGGAGCAGACCGATGAATGGGGTGGCAAAGACTCCACCCACTGGTAAGGCAACATCGAAGAAGTCATTGATCTGTTCAGACAGCTTGTCGGAATCCAGCATAAACTCGTACTGGGACCGAATGGTGGCGATGAAATAGTTCATTCGCAGCATCTGCAGGACAGTCATCAAGGTGATCAGGATAAACCAAGGCGTGGCCATCTGCTTGCGTGCGGGCAAGCCATGGAGGACGCCCCAGACCACACTGGTCGCATGGCGCTCTTCTTCCTGCTCCTCGCGGTGTCTTCTTTCGTCGGCATCGCCCAGGACTTGGGCGATATTGCTCATCTCGTCCAGGCGCTCCTCGGCTCGTTGACTCCGCACCCGTCGCAGCTCAGCGTCGCTTTCAATTTCCTGGTCTGAGTCGTGGATATCCCGCATAGGGTCCTTGGCTTTCTCCATCTTGACTTCCAACTGCTGCGTTGATTGATAATCTTGCGCGGGCATGATCGTAATCAAGGCAACCAGCAGGACAACCGGAACTGCCAGGTAGCCTAGGAAAAACTTCTGTGGTGTAAAAGCCTGAGGGTTGCTATCATACAGTATCCGGTAGAATAAATACACCGCAGCAGACGCATCAAATGCGCCAGTAACAAGAGCGACGATAATGCCCGCATGTTTGGGGAACGCATTCGCGATCTGGAACGAGGGCACGAAGATGAATGTCCCTCCAAGAGCGAGGAAGAAATTGGCAATGATGTATCCATCGAAAGCCGGTCGCGAAAATGAAATCGCCATCAACAAGCTACCAGCGGCAAGCAGAGCGGACCCGATGAAGCCGCAGATGCGCGAACCATATCGGTCGAGGATGGTCCCGACCGGCAGAGCAGATACATTGGCGGTGATGGAGCCAATCGTGAAGAACAAATTCAGCCTGAAGGTGTTCAGCCAACGAAGAAAATAATAATACTCTGTAGATCGAACCTACCGAAGATCTTGCTCAAAACAAACCTCTACACCATCACGCAATTCCTCTTCCGTACAAAGGTCGCGATAGACGCCTTGGTCGATCAGGACAGGCTTCAGAGCAGCGAAGCCGAAAACAATTCCAGACGCGAACCAACAAGCGAGGATTGTGATGGTTACCTGGGCTAAAGTACGTCAGGTCTCATCCTCAATCGAAAGAGAGAAAAGCAAAAATGACGAATGCATACCAAGTCTAACCGCAGTCGAGACCTCGTACGCCGGAGTGCCCGACTTGTCATCTGTCACTGGTTGTTGGCGCTCCTGAAGAACATCGTAGCTAATTTTGCGTCTAATCGGCACCAAGGATTCGTCATGGTAGGTGCTGATGGTCTCATCGTCACGAAGGTCTGGTTCTATTTCGCGGTCCACGCCATCAATTGCAGAGACAGAGACAGGGTGCACCAAAGACATGGCCTATGATGCTATGCTGCCTGCACAATGTCAGTAAACCAACGCGCGATGAGCGTGATGCTCCCTTGAAAGATAATACCTCTGCTTGCGACGCGGGTTGATAATTGAAAGCGCGGTGTGGTTGCTGTGAGGGGGCGCCGAGGTTACTTGCTCCCACCAGTCGAAGCTTCTGGAGCTAGACATGTTCCCTGCTCCTCACTGCACACTGCACCCCCACTGAAGAAATTTTCGCTGGGGCATATGACGTTAAACATTGGCAGCTTATCTTCGGTCGGCTTAAATTTAAATCATTGACACTATTTCACTTCCTTTACAATTCATATCTACTTCACATATTAAACTAAGCATGGCTCACAAGCCAGCTGTAGACTGAACCAATCCCATCGTCGCACTATCAACAGAGGACCCTTTAAAGGGCCTTCAACCATGGTCGCCAAAATGAGCATCTTATCGATCATTCAAGCTATCTGATCATCCGCAACAATTCGGTTAAATCTCCGGTGCTACGGAAGGATGACCGAAATCCTTTGTTTATTGACAATCTTTCAGACGATAATTGGCTAAAATTACGGGTCTTCCGCGATATTTGAGTTGGAATTGCCGGTCGTCTACACCGGCAGTTTCCAGACACGATTTGCGACTGTTCTAGACTGAGCGGAGCATCAAACTGCAGAACTATCGCCTACAATTGAGCACATGATGCGAGCTTTTTCTTGATGCTGACCATTTCCTGCGGTAAGTGATAATGAAAAGGCCATCTCATTGACACTGAACGGTCGGTGGTCCGCGAACCTCCGCCATCGAGACCCTCTTCCTCACCTTCGACTCTTAAACCAAAACATACCATATTATATACACAATCCCAACAGCACCAGGTATCAAAACCGCCAGCTCTGAAACGCCAAATAAATATATACTGAAAAAAGCACCACACCCACCACAAACCCAAGAAGAATGCCACAACAACAGCGCGTGACTCTCTTCGCCAGAAGCGGCGAGGGATTGGAAGGATAGATCGTGTCGCGGGGATCCAGCTCTAAACGGTGGAATGTGGGCGGAACCGCGATGCTCGTATGAGAAACTTCAGAGTAGGGGCTATATTTTGGCGCGCTGGGTTCCATGTTCGAGGGACTTCCGTCTGTGTAGGGGGGAGGGGGCGGTAGATTCTGGATGATAGCTGTCAGCATCTGGCGTAGATCCGGGGTAAGGTTGGGCGGGGAGGGTATCATGCCTTGTCTGTATCCATTGTAGAGTGAGTGGATATTATATTGGTCAAAAAGTGATGAGATATCGCTGAAACAGTGTAATGGAGGATGATAACAAATGGGTCTGCTTATGCTGGAGCTGAAGAGATCAACTCAAATGTTCGTCGCAGTAAGGGTGCTTACGCCAAGGCGCAACTATCAGCCCGTACAGTGTACACAGACATGAGGACTATTTTTAGTGACAAAAGTGTACAGAGTTAGCGCTTTAAATAATGAGTTCACTGTTTGTTACGTCCCATAGAATTTCCGGGGGAATATCGCCAACAGTGATGAATCGCTGGGAGCCAGGAATATATTCTCGGGCTGAACTAAACTGGTGTATGCGTTTGCTCAAGTTGCGTTGCCAAAACCGGATCCATTACAGTATCAAATGCATCACCGCATCATTTGACACATCAAGGATTAAGGACGAGCGATCTGATTGCTTGAAAATATATGTACTTGTCAGCAATAACAAAAGAGGGAAACAAGGAGTCGAGGATATGGGTGCCTCAGGCACTACGGAGATGATTGCCATGGCTGCCATCGATTAAATAACGAATTACTTGTTCCTCTAGTCCCGTAATGACAGGCATTCGCCGCTGTCAAACAACTCGGGTCCATCGGCAGGTGGAGCATGACAACTTTTGACTTCGTATTATTATTAGTATCGGTGCTATTGTCAGTCTTGTCGCTAAATCTGCTGAGATTCCACCGCATCAGAATGGCTCTTCACTTGGTTCTGCTGTGAACAACATATGTCATGCAGTAGAAGATCGACCTTCTTGATCGTTCTGAATGACAACTGTACTGCATTTAATATGCTTGTCCACCAGTTGAGCCTATCGAGATAGAAACAGAAACCAATGATGTTGAGGTGGTGATATACAATGACGTAGTGGCTGCGGGAGAGTCGCTTCAAGTTGGATGACGTAGGAAGCAGAGCAACGAAGTCCACGGAACCAAATAATCTGATAATCCCCCGTAGAACCACTGATTCTGAATTTTGGACGTTCTTCCATAATCTCATTGCCATCCGTTTTTTCCACGTGGGTTCGCCCCTTATATAGGAGTATACACAACCAGGACTTGATCAAACCATCAGCACAACTCGCGAAGACATGGCCCTCCTCTCTATCAACGCTGGTGGTGCCAGCGGAGGATTCCTCTACAACTCGAGCATGGCAAAGACTCGGGTCTGCATCACGGCCGAAACACCAGACTTTGACAATGCGTTCATTCGTCAATGGCAGGACGAGGGTTTTGAGGTGTTGTACCTTCCGTATAATGATGGAGGGAAGGAGTATACCAGTCAATTGAAGTCCGTCAAGGAGGGCTTGGGCGTAGGGGTCAACTATGCTGTTATCGGTGGGTGGACTTTCATAGATGGACTGCACTACACTTGGAGGTATAAACTAACAGTAATAGCATTCGGCGATGCCGCCTCGTTCTGCCTGGATTTCTATCTCAAACCCACAAACGCCAGCCGTCTCAGCGCTCTGATATCATACTATCCAACCAACATTCCCGATCCGCGCTCGTCTTTCCCTCCCTCCGTCCGTTTCTTGACACATCTTGCTGGTGAAGCGGTAGACGTGACGACTGTGCCCACGGCGTTAGGCTTGCAGGGGAAGAAGCGTCGAACCACGAGGCGGATCAACCAGGGTATTGGGACAGGGGAGCGTCTCAACATCGGACACCAAGCCTACACTTATGATAACGTGCAGCCGGGGTTTGCAGAGCACGACCTGGAAGAGTACGATCGGCTGGCGGCTGAGTTGGCCTTTTCACGCTCGTTGCACGTGATACGGTCGACAGTTGTTGACAAGTCAGACCTTGAGAAGCGGTGGGAGGAGCATCTGGAGGGTATGTCCCTTGTGTTCAACGCAAGTTCAGGAGCTTATGACTGACGACTACGTCGCAGCGCGGTTCTTCTCTATGAATCTTAACAACGTAATGGAGCAGTATGTCGACCATCTCACCCCAAACGTCACCTACGCGCCGACCATGAGCGGAGGCATTGGACAACGGGATCTACGTCGGTTCTACGAACACCACTTCCTCCGCAACCTGCCGCCATCGATGCGGCTGCGTCTTCTCTCACGGACCGTCGGCGTCGACCGCGTCGTAGACGAGCTCTACGCTTCATTCGAACACACCCAGGAGATTCCCTGGATGCTTCCCGGTGTTCCACCAACCAACAAGAAAGTCGAAGTGATCCTCGTCAGCATCGTGAGCCTGCGCTCTGGAAAACTGTACTCGGAACACGTCTACTGGGACCAGGCCAGTGTCCTCGTCCAGATCGGACTGCTGGACCCCAAGCTCGTGCCGCAGGGAGTGGAGGGTGTCGATCGGCTGCCTGTTGTCGGAAAGGAAGCCGCACGCAGGATTCTGACCGAGGACCCGGAGTCGGAGCAGCGACGCTACCATAACCGACTGATTCGTGCGGCGAATGCGAAGCGCAAGGGCAGGAATGCGAAGAACGAGCTCGTGGAGGAGTCCGGCGCAGAATTGAGGAGCGAGGCTGGGGACTCTGTGAAACCGGCAAATGTGAAAGGGAAAAGTGTACAGCGGCAGTCTCAGCCCGGTCCTGAGGAAGAGGATGGGGCTGACGGTGAGGACGAGGCGGAGGAGACTGAGACTGAACGGAATGGGAATGGAAACGGGGCTACGAATGGGAGCAATGGGAATAAAGCAGCATCCGTGGAGGATGATGACGATTAATGAGTTTGACTTCGGTAATGGATATGACTATGACCGTGACCATGACCATGACTGTGAACAGATTGCTATATGTTCGAGGTACCGCTCCTTTATGTACGACTTCTCCGGGATTTTGTTCGTTGCTCTGGCTTTTGTGATTTGTGTTATATATCCATGATAATGATCAATCTTCCTATATTCCACCAATGCCTACTCGTAACAGCTGTCTACTGTCTACCACCCTTTCCACGGCACCCAGGTCTCCCTAACCACATCCCCCTCATCAACAACATAATACACATGATGCTGCGCAGCAGTAATACAAGCATGCTGGATATACAGCATCACCTTCTGCCCCACACGAAACACCTCCTCAACCCTCTGCCCAGCCGACGCATCCGTCAGCCCCAAAATCCCATGCTCCTGCGCCATCCTCACAACCGCCCACCCAGGCCGGTCAGTCACGCGCCCAAAGCCCACCACCTCGCTTGTCTCCTTGGTCAGCGCCACCGTGCCAGCGTTGATCAGCGCCTCGTTACGCTCGGGATACACGCTGCACACCTCGGCCAGGACACGGACCGCCTGCTGGTCTTCGGCTACGAGGCCGGTACACACTTGCTGTAGGTCGTTGGCGGGGAAGTTTCCTACCACTCAGCATCAGCACCGCATTCGCATCAACCCGTCACTTTAATAGAAAGTGAAGGAAACAAACCAGCATGCAACTCAACCTCCATCCCCTCGGGTAACGCCCTCCTCAGCGAATTCACCACATGCGCCGTCGGCGTCGACCCAAACGACACAACCACTTTCCTCCCCTCCTTGCTACCAAGATCAAGATACCCTGCCGCAGCAACAACACCCTCCACCTCACTCCTCAACACCCCCGCCGCCGCCTCCGCCGTCCGACACGCATACGAATGCCCCGCGTGGCAGTAGAACCCGTATACCTCCGCCGCAGACGAGCCCTCCACCTTTTCTACCAGCGCACGCAGCGCAGGCGAGGAACTCTCCAGCCCGGCGCGACGCGAGCCGACGTCGACCTTGATGAAGACGGGCCAGGGGCTCGTATGCCCCGTAGACTGGGCGAAAGTCTCGAGGGCATCGATCTGGGCTTCGTTGTCGACCATGAGGACGATTCGGACCTTTGATGAGAAGGCTGAGAGCTGCGGGAGCGCGCTGGGAGGGATGGGGAGGCCGTAGAGACACTTTTCCCCGATTGGTTATTAGTGCATGTTGTTTGGGGGATGAGGGGACGGGCTTACTTCGTCGAGGATACCCTCCTCTGCAAGCGGCAAGGCGCCTCTAATCTCGCAGAGCGTTGAGGCGACGATTTTCCGGTGTGTGCCGTTGCCGAGCATCATGCGCGTTACTTCGAGGGACTGGCAGGCTCGTTAATTCTTACGTGGCAAGGATAGTGGAGTGGAGGCTGTACCTTGAGTGTCTTGACGTGCGGTCGGAAGGAGATCCCCAGCTCGTTGACGTCCTGGAGGAGCTGTTTGATATTCCGTTCCAGGACGGGTTTGCTGAGCACCAGCGACGGGGTGGGGAGGTCTGTTGCTGGACGGCCGATGAAGGATTTGTGGTTTTGGAGGGAGAAGTCCATCGTGTAGATAATGGCTGATTAGCTAGTATAATGTTGAGAGGTGGGTTCAATCGCTTTCTGGACTTCGATTTGAAGAATGATTCCGGAGAGAGAAGATTGTTGACTTGTGCAAGGGGCGGTGCGGGGTTTATCAACAGTTCCCCGCATTGGGCGATGACTGATGAGGTTACATTGCGGCCAACTGGCAAGGTACAACTGACGGTATCCAGCCTTCTAGAGTGTAGCAGTTGATACGACCCGATCATTAGAGAACTGGCATAGGAGATTACAATTGTACCTGTACCAGTGGGGAATCTTCCCTAGGTCCCTCACACCAATCCTCATGATTAGATATCAAGCTTGCAGTATTCTATACGCCTATATCAGTTTATACTACTTCTGCTAGACGCCAGGGAGCATTGATATAGCACCAAGCCATGACTTTGATCTTCCGGGTTAAGGACATCCTCATCGCCCTTCATGGACAACTTCATTATACAAAGTGATAAACGTTGCATTTATACAGTCTCAATATATCGCTTGAATTCCCTGCATAAGGAGTCTTAGTAACCGGTCAGTGTACTCAAGGTGACAACTTACCAATCAGTTACAGCCTCCCTCCACACTTTGAGCTCATGCTCTCGCGTGGCAGTGAAGAAGTCAACAAAGTCGCCGTCCAGAATCTCCCGCGCAATACTCCCAGGCGCACTGAATCTCCTGATGGCTTCTTCGAGCGTATTCGGCAACAGCTCCGGTCGCTCACCTTGCTTCAACAGCGACATAGGCGGTACCTTGATATCAAGCTTCCTCTCAATGCCCCGCCATCCAGCAGCAAGGATTACACTGAGTGCATAGTGAGGATGCAGATCAGCGCCGGGAATACGCACTTCCATCCGCGTGGCGCCGGGCTTACACACCGGCGGCGTGATAATGCGGATGGACGCCATTCTGTCTTCCAGGCCCCAGCTGATATTCACAGGCGCCCAGTAGTTCTCGACCAGGCGCTTGTAGGAATTGATCGTGGGTGCGAACAGGGGCATGATATCTGGCAAAGCCTCCAGGAGGCCGGCGAGGAATTGTCGGCCCATGTCTGACAGACCGGCTGCATCAGACCAGGGAGCGTTGGGGTCAGGTGTGTCTCTAGCGAAGAGATTTTTCCCTTCGAGATCGCAAAGCGAGATGTGGATGTGACCGGAGCTGCCGGGTTGGCCGTGCATGGGCTTTGCCATGAAGCAGGGTGTGATTCCGTGCTCGATTCCGATGGATTTCGCCAGAAGTCTAAAAAGTTAGCAAAATGTCTTTGAGTGGCTTCGGCGATGTCTTACTTGAATAGGGACACCCGGTCTGCCATTTCGGTAGCGTTACACACTTTGAGGGCCTGTACTGATTAGCAGGTTCTTGTCAAGGAAATGTAGTTACTAACCGCTTCGTAGACACCCGGCCCTCCCTCCGTATGCCATCCCTCAATCCCACAGTTGAACTGCGCACTTGTGTTGAAGATATCCCAAAAGTACTTCTTGAAAGCTACCGGTCGTGTCGCGCTGTACGAGAAACTGCCCGCGGTCATCGGGCGAAGGGCACTGGGCGCATTCCTTTCCAGAAAGGCAGCGATATCGCGGGTCTGCGAACCATTGGCATATCCATCTTGTGAAGGTGTCTGGAAATTTATAAATTCCAGTTCAACTACACGCATTAGCTGGCATACTCAATCCAAGACCAGGAACTTACCTCCAGCCATGGCCTGGCAGTTCGCCTCCGCAAGCTTGTCCGTTATCGACCTCAACATGCTTCGGCCGTCTGCAGTAACTGGCTTGTCGTTCTGAACAAAGCGCACCAGGAAGAAAGGGACGTTGTCTTCCCACGGTATCCGCCGGTAGGAGCTGAGATCTGGCACCGCGATGAAATCGACATAGCCTGATTCGGGAGGTGCAATCTTTGCATCTGTGGTGTAGAGCACGTCCTGCATATCCCAGCCAAACACCGCAGAGCTGAAGCCAAAGCCCTTCTGTGCGATGCCGAGAAACTTCTCCTTGGCCATCACCTTGCCGCGTAGGATACCATCGCAGTCAATGCCAGCGACTTTGACGCTGATGTCGTGTTCAAGAAGGTGAGGGAGATCCTCTACTGTGATTGTATCTTTTGTCATGTTTGTATGAGCTCAAATACGAGAGGAATATGATTGAGACGAGCAAAAAGTCTCCAAGAGCTTCTTAAAGCGCGATCAACATCGATGCTATTGTGGAGCTTGCTGGACATGCCGCACCGCACTGGGGCATAGCTCATTTTCGTGAGAAGCAGCCACTGGCCAATGAATTTACCGCGACGATGCAGTTCAAGCAATATCATCATCTTTGTGACTTGGGCGCGAGCTGCGAAGCCTGCAATAGTAACCGCGGGGCAGCAATTGTGGACCGCGATGAATGAGCAGACTGAGCAGTGAGGGGAAGGCGTCAGTGAGACCGCGCTTATCGATAAGGGTTGCATACTATTATCACCAA
Organism: Scortechinia acanthostroma; assembly: GCA_011319215.2. Lineage (NCBI taxonomy): Eukaryota > Fungi > Ascomycota > Sordariomycetes > Coronophorales > Scortechiniaceae > Scortechinia > Scortechinia acanthostroma. The sequence goes on from JAABUG020000006.1 coordinate 15,001, forward strand.
GTAGATATCATCTACATGTTGACAGCTTAGAAAGGATCATCTTCAGGATCTCCAAAGCATTGTTTCAAGCATCCGTCATGACACGTCTTCTTCGTGCAGCAATCCTCGAGTGCGACACACCCATTCAGCCCGTCAAGGACCGCTACGGGACATATGGAGACCTTTTCGAGAATCTCCTCAAAGCAGGTCTGAAAGCGCAGGGACTTGACTCGCAGACGGACTTGCAAATCACCAAATGGGATGTGGTGAACGGCTCAGTCTTTCCCAAACCCGATGACTGTGATGCTATACTCTTGACCGGAAGCAGTACGCTTTCCACGGAGATGCTTGCAACAACAGCTAACACGATTGCAGAACATGATGCCTTTTCAGACGAGCCGTGGATCATCGAATTGACAAACTATGTTCGAGAAGTGCATGAAAAACACAAAAAGCCCATCATTGGGATCTGCTTCGGTCATCAGATCATTGCGCGTGCGCTAGGAGCCCGCGTGGGCCGCAGCGACAGAGGATGGGAGATTGCAGTTGAGCCGATTATACTGACTGATACTGGGAGGAAGCTATTCTCAAAAGATGTTTTGGTAAGTGGATACTTTGCCTACGGGAATTCTCACTGACTGTTTAATAGTCCCTCCATCAGATGCATCGTGATATCTCCTACGAAGTTCCAGAGGGCTGTGTTAACTTAGGGTCGAGTTCCATCTGCGACATACAAGGGCTCTACAGCGCTGGGAGGATTTTTAGTGTCCAAGGCCATCCGGAGTATGATGAGTTTGTGGTCAGCAAGCTGATTGAGACACGGCATGCCATGGGGATCTTGGATGACCAGCTGTGCGAGGACGGTTTATCGCGAGCTGGAAAACCTCATGATGGGTTAGTTGTTGGGGAGGCGATTTGCAAGTTCCTTCTTGATGATCCGGTAGTCAATCATGTATAGCAGGTGATCTCATGATTGATTCGAGTTATCCACAGCATCACAGAGACAAGGGAAGAGTAAACAATAATCCCGCACGTTTACCGCGCTCTTCATATTCCCCACCCGCTATCAAGACCGCGCTCCCCAATAACGAAGTATGCGAGGCAGCGAGAGCACATAACCACTCTTATCAACAGGACAGTCCGCATAATAAGTGGACAGTCAAATCAACTGTGATACAAACCACCATCACAAATTGTTCCAACCCAACCAAAATGGCCAACCAGATTCGCACACTGTCTCCCTCCACCAACGAAGTCATCTTCGAACATCAGGGAACTTCTCTGGAAGACGCGCGCGCAATCGCAGAAGCATCTTATGAAGCATTCAAATCATACAAGAAGACCACTCTCGCTGAGCGCAAAAACATCATCGTCAGAGCCCTCGACCTGATCGCTGCAAACATTGACACGCTGAGCAATGAGCTCACCACGCAAATGGGCCGTCCGATCGCCTACAGCGCAAAAGAGATCGAGACCATGCGTAAACGCGCCGATTACCTCCTATCAATTGCGGAAGACAGCCTGCGCGAGCTCCCAGGACAGCCAGAGAAGGGATTCAGACGCAGCGTGAAGAAGGAACCAGTTGGACCGACCTTGATCGCGACGGCGTGGAATGTAGGTTCCGTTCCAGCAGTCAACAACATATCTAACAGCACAGTACCCCTACCTCATCACGGTCAACACACTCGTCCCAGCTCTCCTGGCCGGAAACACAGTCATCCTCCGCCCCTCCCCGCAAACGCCCCTCGTCGGCGAACGCCTCCTCACCTACTTCACCCAAGCCGGCCTGCCGCCCAACGTCCTCCAACTCATCTACGTCGGCTCCCTCGACGTCCTCGACGAGATCGTCAAACTCCCCCATATCAAACTCGTCTCGTTCACAGGCTCCACAGCAGGCGGCGTGCGCATCCGCGAAGCAACCGCCCGCCGCATCGTTCCCGTGAACTTAGAACTGGGCGGCAAGGACCCGGCGTACGTCCGCGCCGACGCGGACATCCCCTACGCCGCGGCGCAGATCGTCGACGGCGCGGTCTTCAACTCGGGACAGAGCTGCTGCTCCATCGAACGGGTGTATGTCCACGCGGATGTCCACGATGCGTTTGTCGCCGAGGTGCATAAGGAGCTTAAAACGTGAGCCCCGTCCTCGTCCAGCCTCCCTCACTCTATCTCTTCACAGAGAACCCGACATCTAACACCTGCAACGCAACTACTAGATACAAACTCGGCGATCCAACCAATAAATCCACAACCACCGGCCCCGTCATCTCCCGCCACGCAGTAAAAACCATCCAGTCGCACATCGACGACGCGCTCTCCAAGGGCGCCATCAACGCGACTCCCCCCAATGACTCCTTCCTTGCTATCCCCTCCCAGAACCCAGAGGGGAACTACATCGCCCCCACAGTCCTCACAAACGTCACGCACGCCATGACCATCATGAAAGACGAGACCTTCGGCCCCGTGCTCCCCATCATGAAGGTCTCCAGCGACGAGGAGGCCGTTGCACTCATGAACGATAGCGAGTACGGGCTAACCGCCAGCGTGTGGACGAGAGATATATCGCGCGGGGAGGAGTTGATTGCGGAGATTGAGGCTGGGACGGTGTTTGTTAATCGGTGTGATTATCCTAGTCCGGTACGTAGCTCACATTCACATCCCTTCTGCTTTTCAGGAATACTAATGGCCTGAGGCATAGGACCTTGCGTGGGTTGGGTGGAAGAACTCCGGGTTGGGATGTACGCTGGGCCCGCATGCGTTTGACGGGTTCTATAGATTGAAGAGCTATCATGTCAAGGAGGAACAGGCTTAGACTAGGCCCTGGTTAATTGCTGATTGTATAATGTTAATGCCAGCTCTCAATCTCATTTGTTGTCATCTGCGATGTGTATCAGTACATTGTCAACTTTGCTCCTTGGTAGTCTTCTCTCAAGAAGCAATAGCATGACCGTATACACTATTGTAGCTCGTTGCGATCACCGTCATAGTGCTTGCTGCCTTCTATCCATATCCACAAAAATAACCGCGCCAACTACGTACCCCACGCGGTCCCTTACCGCGCCGCGGGGTACCCCACCGTCCCTTATCAGCTACCACATCAGCGACCTTCAAGCGGTCCGCTTATCGCCAGGGACCAGGGCCTCCAGGTACGTCGCTTATCATGTAATGAAACAAGAGCTGAAGCGTATGCGACAAAAGTGGAGAGAGAGATGAACTCACCGCGCAGCTATGTGGGACAGACGGCAACCGACCTCGGCGTGAATATTGGGTATAAAGACGGTAGTACCCTGTTGGTTTGTTGATCATACATAATAAGTGTGTGATCGAGCGCTTTAGGTATACAAAACCATTAAATTATTCAGGATACAATGGTTGGAAGACTAGCTGGGAAGAACGCGGTTGTCACCGGCGCTGCTGGGTATGTTCATGTTCATTCATGTTTCTATATCTTTGCTTTCTAGCCCAAGGGGGAAAGAGGATGAGGAATGCTGACTCGGATAGTGGCATCGGGCTCGAAACCACAATCCTCATGCTCCGCGAGGGCGCCTCCGTGCTTATGACCGATATCTCCGCGGCAGGGCTCGAAAGGGCCATTGCCAAGGTCCACGAGGTGGTGCCACAGCACGACGGCCGGGTGGAATACCGTGTCGTCGATGTATCCAAGGAATCCGAGGTAGAGGCTGCGGTGGCGCATCTCGATTCCTGGGGCGGGCTGGACGTCATGTTCAACAATGCGGGGATCATGCATCCCAAGGATGGGGATTCGGAGGAGACGCCTGAGGAGATCTGGGACTTGACGATGGATATCAATGTCAAGGGGGTGTGGTACGGTTCGAAGCATGCGGTCAAGAGCTTGCGCAGGCACGGTAAGAAGAAGGGCAGTATCATCAACACAGCGAGTATGGTTGCCCTGGTGGGCGCGGCTACTCCGCAACTTGCGTACACCGCTAGCAAGGGTGCTGTTCTTGCTATGACTCGTGAACTGGCCATCGTCCATGCTCGTGAGGGATTCCGTTTCAACTCGTTGTGTCCGGCTCCTCTCAAGTATGTCATTCGGTTCCCATGATCGTGGCTTAAAGCTAACGATATCAGCACCCCACTTCTGCAGGATTGGCTTGGAGACGACAAGGAGAAGCGATTCCGTCGCGAGATCCATTTTCCCACCGGCCGGTTCGGTGAGGCGATCGAGCAGGCTCATGCCGTTATCTTCCTGGCCAGCGACGAAAGCAGTTTCGTCAATGCCGCAGACTTCGTGGTGGACGGCGGCTTGACCAAGGCTTATGTGACCCCCGAAGGTCCTGCCACCGAAGCGCCTAAGAACCTGGGCTCCTAGCAGGGGTCGGCCGGTCGTAGGCAATGAATGATGACTGTAAATTAGCCAATTGAATATTATCGTGTTACCGTTACGCAAACGAGATCCAGATCTGATGCTGCTGCATCGCCCTGCAGATATTCCATGGTCCGGCATCCTCCAGAGGCACCTGCCACATATGTTCCAGTAAAAGTAGCGTCCGCTGCATATTCCCAAGACCAAAGGTGTCTACCATTGCGTGCAGGCGCTGTCGTAAAGAATTCTGCTGGTCCATGTCAGACAGACACGACCCCACAACAGCAATGGGCCAGCAGAGTCCTGAGTTGATACGAGCAGTAGCTGAAAGTTGATGCAGGTAGGACATCGCGTCTGTGATTGCAGCATCGATCAGGCCTTGGTATATTCCCTGCTCGGCCCGTGAGAATGCGCCCAGCGATGTGTATAGATAAAGCAGCATCGCTTGCTGGAAGATCCGTCCTGCCAGGAATACCTCGGGAGTGACCGAAGGATAAGGCGCCCAGCGTAAGATCTGTGCTTGCAATGAACCAAACATGGCAATATCGTCCGCAGTCGGAAGACCCGGCTGGCCCTCTTCCATCATCCATTGCCGTCCCAAGTCAAAAATACATGGGATCATGAGTAGCAGTTCAAGCCAGCAGCCGCAGAGATTACCGATGTATTCCGATTCTAACAGCTGCCGCGCTCGCTGTTCCAGGTCAAAGTTCAAGAAGAGTTGACGGCTGACCCGTGCGTCTATCGAGATCATGCTCACTGTCGCAGTGTATGTGTAGTACTCAATGACAAAGTTTTTGAGGTCTTTCGGGACCGCCGTGTCGCTCTGGGCAAGCAGACGGGTAAGCAATGAATTCGCGGCGGACAGGTGATCAAATATAGTCCCATTCATGTCTCCTCTGGCGGTCTAAACCTCGTCAGCCACTTTCCTCCGTACCGCTCGCGAAACCCACCTCGGTAAAACACATCAACAAAGCTCCAACCGTAAGCATAAGCGCATTCGACTCCTTCCCATCAATAAATTCCGTAACACCCTTGCGAAACAACTGCAACGCCTTGGTGTAGTGAGTTTGGGCAACCTCATCCGAGTCGTTGCGACAACGGAACGCTCGATGAGCCGCACTCTGCGTCAGAACCAGCTGCAGCAGAAGGTCACTGGTGAACGCCAGTGGAACGATTTGGACCAGGAACGGGTTCACCGGCGTCGATCCATTAGCCATGCAGTCGGCAGTAGTGGCCAAGTAATGACTCAGTAACTGGAATGACTCTGGACTGTACCCGGGTAGCATTGACAAACTACGCGGCAATACATCTCCAATCGAGCCCTGGCTGTTGCTTCTAGGATGGTGGGAATAGCCCATTGGAACCAGAGACGCAGCGTCACGATCTGCCAGCACAAGCGTCTCTGCGGGGGGTACAGCTGGCACGCTCACTGACACCGCAGATGAAGTCGGAGAAACAGCAGGCGAGAAGGGCGAATGCGACGAGCCACCGTGTGAGATTAAGCTTCGAACGGACTCTGGGCTGCCGTGTTGAATGATATCCTTCTCGTTCATCTGACCACTCCCACGTGAGCGCTGACCAGTCTGCGCCAGTGTCGCATCTCTGTCATTTTCACAAGGTCTTGATGATACGTGAGCAGGCCATTGACAGCTGAGTTTGTTTCGCGTGCATCCACCACAGATGGGTCGATTTTCATCACATTTCTTCTTCCGGCGTCTGCAGGTCCAGCAGCCCGTTCGAACCCGAACGATCGGCTCTGTCCGCGGGCGTTTATTGAGCGGCATCAGGGCCTAGAAGGTGGAGAGCAAGACCAAACAAACGTGTTTAGCGTCGAGTCTGGGAAGTGAAGAAGGGAATTGCGGGGAAAGGAACCCGTTGATAAGGATAGGGAAGGCTAGTGCTAGATGGGGCAAATATGTGGGGCATACTTTGGTTGGCGATAAGACTCCCGTCAACTGGTCAAGCAACACTTGATACATTTGTTTATTCTTAGCTTTGAGTCTGTTAACGACGACCAAAGCATTCTATTTACAGCGTTCATCCCGGATATATCCAACAATTGCGGACTATAAACATACATATGCCTCACTTAAAGGCAGCTTTACATATTTACTCGGTGATGTGAGTCTCAACTTCGCCGTTCTTCTGTAAAGTTCATTAGCACTCCTCTGAATTAAATGGTGAGAAGAAACCTACCAGCTTGCGAGTGTACTTGACACCAACGCTGTTCTTGCTAGCAGCATCGTAAGGAACGGGGCTCATGTAGTTGTAGGTAGGAGCAAGGTGCTTGTAGGTCTTTTCGACTTCCTTAAGGATACCGTGACCGGCAGAGCACGATCCCTTGGTCAGAGGAACGGGCCAGTTGGGAGTGGAAGGCTTGGCGGAGAGAGGACCGGGGTAGCTGTGGTTGAGGTAAAGGTTGCTGGTATCAACCTCCCAGTTGACGTAGCCGGTCTTCTCGGCAACAAGGTTGAGCAGGTTGGCACCGCAGTCCCAGCGACCAAGGGAGGGCAGACCCCAGTTGGCAGACAGGGAAGCGATCACGGAGTAATGAGTGTAGAAGGTGTCGTCCTCCTTGCCGATCAGGTGCTCGGGGACAGCACCACCAAGCAGAATGCTGTAGATCTTGTTGCCAATCTTGTAGGTACCGTTCTCATCGAAGGTGAGGAGGATCAGAGTGTCCTTGGTGAAGTACTCATCCTCAAGCAGCGAAGACAGGAAGTTCCAAGACCAGGTACCAGCAAAAGTAATGTTGGTGTCGTGAGCATCGTTGGTCATGTTAGGGGTGATGAACGAGTGCTGGGGCAGACGGTGGTTCTTCAGATCGTCATAAAAGCTGGTAAAATTCTTGATCTGGCGGAGTCTGGTGGCATCCTGGGTGATAGAGTCGAACAGGATGGCGGGGTTGTGCTTGCGAACGTAATCGTTGGGGCCGGACTCGGGGTACCGGAAGCCCTGGTAGCCAGGGTAGGGAAGATGCTCCTGGTATTCTCCCCAGGCGATGTTCTTGGTGTCGAACAGGTCGGCGATGGTAGAGACGTTGGCAGGGACCTGGAGGAAGTTATCGTTGTCCATGCCGAAGTAATCACCACCAGCGGCAGCGCAGTAATTGGGCTCCGAGGGGTGAGTGACGGCCCAGAAGTTGGTCAGAAGAAGACCCTTCTTGGCCAGGGCGGACATGTGAGCATCAGCAGCAGCCTTGTCATAGTCCTGTGATATTGAACTGGTTAGTGTATGTTCTGGCAATTCAATTTCAGCAGTCCGTCACATACGGTGTTTTCCAACCAGATGTTGACAAAGCGGTTGAAGGCGAGACCCTGGACGTTGGACACAGGGGAGTAAGGCTGGACAGTAGCCTGAGCGGCTTCAATCTCGGCCTGAGAAGGATATTGCTCAGAGGAAGTCTGGGCCAGAGCGACCGAGAGGCCTCCAAGGAGGGTCACGAGAGACTGCTTAGTGAACATAGTGCCCGACTGTCTCTGTGGGAGAGTGGAAGGAATGAATTGGTTCGGGAGAGACTAGCTGTATTACCTCGAGCTGAGGCCAACAGAGCTTTATATACCCAGGAAAATTCCTGCTCATATCATAGGTTCCATGGAAGTCGACGGATCAAGATTGATGGAGACATCATACACCGGCAACGGTATTGGCCAATATGCAGGGCTTCATCCGCCGAATTCGCAGGGTGACATGCCGCCAAGAAGTGGTTATTTCCGCGGTGCCTTCGTATCACCGAAGCCGTCAGTGCTGTTGCCACGATTTCTCGTCAATGACAATCTCCCGGGACACAGCACGTTGCGGCCACACTATCAGCGACTGGATATACGAAACGACGCTAAGAACGGGAGTGGAAGGTGGACATGGATGGCGACTGGAGAGTTGGGAGATTTGGAGGCGCAACGGTTGGAGCAAGGAACAAAGTCCCACTTGGGAACGCACGTGCTGTGGTTGGCATCAACCAGCGGTGCCTTTATCCTTCCATCGACCGTTCCATGCGGCCTTCTCTCGTGCCAATAACCACTTGCAGCTTAGTGAGGTCACTAAACATAGGTACGAAGTTTAGGTTGTATTATGCAATTAGCCTTCCAAGCTTCCCAAGCTTTGCTGAGGAGGTCTTGTCTTGATTGGCAGCGCTTATGCCGGCATTTCTATCTAGCTTGGCATTGCAATGGAAAGGACCAATTGCCTACTGCATATTACCCACTGGGAAATGAAATGTACATGCATGGAGCATTATCATGTCTTGGCACTCTCGCAGTTTGTGAACCCGGAAGCCTGGCCTCTTGTGCTGCTGTGCATCGTCGATTTATCGTTCTCATTGCGGTCCGAGGGCGGAGATGACCCACAGTGGCGACAGCGCAGATGAGCTCCTTAGTTTCCATGTGCCTCGCATAATGATAGGAAAGCCGATTCCCGTGCTAGGCTATTAGCGTTACATAGAAAGCTACCACGAGGAATTGTTCGCAAGTATTGAGTTCACTTCGTCAAAGGGACGCTGGGAGAATCAGTTGATAATTAGATTCTATCATCAAGTCATTGCATATTTCGCGACAGATCTATCTACACTCCATGCATTCAAAGTAGATCGTTTTCATCCGCTGAAACTCACAAACAAAGCACAATCTATATCGAGCCAATGAGCCAATCATCTAAGCAAAAAACTTGGCCTCGCCGTCCTTGAGCTTGCCGGCGTCGACCAGTCTCTTGGTCTCCTCGGCCCACGCGCCCTTGACGGCGGCGGCGTCCTTGCCAGCAGCAGTGAGGCGCTCGGCCAGACCGGCGAGCTCCTCACTATCGATCTTGCCCATGATGAGGTCGACGTCAGTCAGGACAGAGTCGACCTGAGCGGGAGAAGGGTCGCCAGACTCGGCAAAGTAGTTGACATCCTTGACAGAGCCCTTGAGAATACGCTTGTTCTTCTTAGCAGCGTTCTTGGCGGCTTCCTTGGCCTTCTTGTTCTTCTCACGCTCGGCCTTGGCGGCCTCTTCGGCGTCCTTCTTGCGCTGCTCCTCCTCGAGACGAGCCTTCTCCTTCTCCTCAGCCAGACGCTTGGCCTCGGCCTCCTTCTCGAGACGCTTCTTGTCCTTGCCGGCACGAGCCTGCTGGCGGAACTTCTTAATTCTCTCATCCTGGGCAAGGCATTCGTCAACAAGCTGGCGTAGACGGGCGATATCCTCGTTCTTGCGCTTGCGGCGGGCGTTGGCGTTCTTCTTCTCAACGTGACGTTTCTGGTCACGATTCTCGTTGTCATCGGGAACATCCTCATCCAGGTACTCAAATGTACGCCAGCTGTCAAAGTTGTACCAGAAGTTGTAAAAGGTCTCGACCTCCTCCTGGGTGCTGTTCTCGTCACCCAGCTGAGGGACGGGCTGAACCTTGGAGAAACGGCCTTCAGCCACGAAGACAGGGCCCCAGGCCTTGTAGAAACCGCGCTTGGCAACCTCCTTCTTGGATGGGGGGTCGACGTCGGCAGCCTCATCGACGGAGTCGAACTGACGACGCTTGACGGGGTCAGTCAGCAACTCGTGGGCCTTCTGGATACACTTGAAGAAGTTGTCGTTCTCGTCGCGGTCTCCCATGGCGGCCTTCTTGTCGGGGTGATGGCGGAGGACCTTCTTGCGGTGGGCGCGCTTGATCTGCTCGGGGGTAGCACGCCAGCGGTACTTGGACAGACCGAGAACGGCGTAGTGATCTTGGGCCTGTAGAGGTCAGTACCCATCTAGTGAGATAAGTATAAATATAGATAGACGAACCTTCCAATCTTTAGCATCTCTGGACAGCATCATGGGATCCTCGGGCTCGGAGATCTCGTCATCATCATCATCCTCAGTCCTCTTGACGTTCTGCTGAGCCTGGATTCTTTCGTCTTCGGAGAAAGTACGGTGGTGGCGCTTCTATAGACCTGTTAGACTGCCCGATCAAAACAAAAGTTGTCCAAGCTCAATGACAAATCGGGTGAGACAGCGCTTACTCTGCGAGCATGAGCCAAGAAGTGAGGGCCGACGGGCTCCAGGTTCCTCTGTGTGGTGGCAGACAGAGTGCCAACGGCCGTGAAATCCTTCTCGGCGCTCCAGCCCTGAGGAAGGGCTGGGAGAGTAACACTAATGACCTGCTGAGAAGCCATTGTGATAATTCGAAGAGGAGAAATATCCGTAACTTCGAAAAGGGAAGAAGAGGGGAAGAGATGAGGTCTAAGATGTGTGCCGCTGACGATCGACAACAACGAAAAACGAAAAGGCGATTTTTTATTTTTTCTGCCCCGACTTCCCGCCTCAACCTGGACCAATGGAGAAGCGGGAGTTTCGGAGGTCATGATCGAAGATAGATGGTCGAAGTAGTAGGACAATTTCATCTTTGATTTACATTCAAGTTACTTCAAACTAGCCCTGAAACATTTTGATACTTGATCTTCAAGCTTGAAAGAGAGCCGTTTCTATTGTCCCAAGAACGAACCGGAGAACAGAACCTGGTACAAAACGACGCATCGCCATCAGAGAGACGACCAATCTACCTCGACTCACTGATCACTTGAGTTGAACTTGAAATCATGGCCTCACAAACCGCAGTCTCAGCGCGCAGCGCCTACCGACAGATCCTCCGCGCTACCCGCATTGCTTTCCAAGGTCAAACACCTCCCGCAGTGACTCGCGTCCTTCAACTAACCATTCTCACAGGCGACTTCCGTGTCCTGATCGCTGCTCGACAGGAAGCCCGTCGCCAGTTTGACGAGCATCGCCGCGAGGGGATTGACACGCCAATGCAGATTAATCATGCCAAAGAAGTGGCCGACATTCTACGACACAACATTGTACAGGGCGTAAGGGATAGTAACGACGAGAATGCGAAATGGGGTGCGTATTGCTGCGATTGCTGCTGCATAGCCTAATCAAACCTGATTATTTGAGTTGGATTGCTAACGTCTGATGTTACATAGAGCTCCGCATTCACGACGATATCGAGCGTGGGGATAATGACTCGATCAGGGTTGCTGGGAAGAAGGTCAAGGTTGATAAGCCGTGCTCCTCATGATTGAGTCTCAGCGAACACTTGAGGGGTTTGGATATTGTGCTATTATATTTGGAATGGAAGGATGACAGCAGAAACTTGCATTTGCAATTTGTATTATAGTATACCCATGCTTTCCTCACCTCCTGGCGTCTCTTGGGGTATTTTTCTCGAAATTTAGAATGCATAGCAACAACGCCCGCTTGAACAAATGTACAATGCCTTTTGATCCAGCTCGCGATACAAATCAGTGCAAAAAATCGAAATTGAGAAAACAATGTTCAATCGCCCGACAAGCTCGGGTACTGAGTATCCCCACTACCTGGGGGTGGTGCCACCAGAAAGCTTTGTGGCTTCTCTACCGTAGGCTCACCCGCAGCTGTGATTGCTCTCTGTCCTGACTGTCCATCCTTTTGTGCCGGGGCGGTTTGCCGACCTTCACGAGCATTCTGCATCCGCTCCTCCCTGTCCATGTTGTCCAGAGGCTTGGGCTTACCCCACCGCACCCGCAGGGGACATCCCTGGATAACGGCCTTGCCCTTACAGTGCTGTGCAGCGGCTTCTGCACCCTCTCGAGTCGCATAGTTGACAAATGCACAATGAGCGCGGTGTGAACAGATCAAAGACCGGAGCTGACCGAACTGTGTGAAGAATGTTCGGAGCGTGTGTTCTGGAAGGTCGTCCTCAACACCTGTCACAAAAAGGGATGTAATATTCGGGTCTGCAGGAGGCAGGTAATCTTCGGGAGATGGCGGGATCTGAGCAGTGCCAGGAAACGGACGGCCACCGCGACCACCGCGCATATTGCCACGGCCTCGGCCAGGTAGCGGTGTTCCTCTTCTGCTTTCGCTTGTCCGGATAGGCCCAGGTGCATTTCCGTAGCGGCTATGTACGACCGGGGCGTCGGTGGACGGTGCCTCAGTCGATTCATCGGATGGCCCTTCAAGTTGCTGCCGAGGCTTTCTGTAGTACGGTTCGCTGTGTGCCAGTCTTCGCAGTAACTCGCGCGCCTTCTCATCTGTCTTCTCGTATGCTTCGACCGCCCCACGACCTTCTTCAATCTCTTTCTCGTGTTCCTGCGCGTAGTATTCACGGTTGATTGAGCTCTCCGGGCCGGGAGCGACCATCTTCAACGCGGCATCACGGACGACGATGGGGAGCCCAAATGATAGATCAAGCATACAGCACTGGCAGCAATTCTTCAGGCGCGCGCAGGTGAGGCAGATGGTGGTTCGCTTGGTACGTGCCGTTCGGTCCGCCTTCCAGCGAAATATGGTAAAGGGACGTGTGCACTACATATAGTTAGTAGATATTGACACAGATAATAGAATGTGCAACTCACAATTTTACATTCAGCGCCATAATCCTCCTTGAGCATCTGAACGTAAGGATTGTCGGGAAGGCAATTCTCGCAAACCGAAGGGAAGTCAGTGGACTCCCAGCCCGACCGGTTTAGATCTTGTTTAATCTGTGGCGGAGGCATATTATGATTATATGAAGTAAGACAAATTGCACTTGTCTGCCCAGTAATAGATCAGCGATAGCTGCTGTCGCTTGAACCAAAAGAATATGTGTGGAAGCGATGGCAGATGAGAGCAACGTTTATCGATAATCTTGAGGTTTCCTCATTATTCTGTGGCTGACAGTGGCTGAGGGATATTAGTAAGTAACGTAGTCATGTGACCTCTCCTCTGAAATCGCCCGAGTCTGGAGGCTTGACTTGTCCAACGATCGAAAGCCAACATTATCAGAAGGATCCGGCATCTCCATGTTTCCGTATCGTATGATGAGCATCTTGGACTTCTGTAAATTAGAAGTCGAAACATGTCGAAAGTAAGGGTACGCAGTGTGCAGGCGAATTCATCCCAACGGATACGCAAATACGAAGGATACGCTTTCCGCAATACGCAACACGACGGATCTGAACCCTTAGATCTGCCCTACTCTTCTCGGAATGGGCTCGATCCACTTCACAGCCACTCTCGGAGCACCACTTTCTCCGGTCAGATCCCCAGACAGCCCTTTTAGGTTTAGTGTGTTCCTGTTTTGGCTGACTGGCCAGGTACCCACCGCCGTGATTGGCCTGAGGCTTCACGCAATTCCGCCTCCTTTATTTGGTCGGTCTGGGATTTTGTCTCGCTGGCAATCACATTCACCTTCCCCCTTCCTTTTTCCCCTTCTGCCTGCTTGGTCGGTTTGCTTCAAGATTGTGATCTTGTGGATATATTAACCTTTAATCCTTCCACTTGGCCATTCTTTTACTTCTCTTCTTTTCTCTACGAGTTCATTTCTGCGATCAGTGATCCACCCCTTTTCCACCCTTACCACATCCAAAACCCCAATTGCTATCAGCCATGGCCCCCGCTGCTTTGGAACAGGAGAATCACCAGCGCGATGCTGAGTTCAATCGCGCAATGCACGGAAAGTCTGCCCAGTTGAGGGGTGGCTTTGCTGCTCTTCGTGGCAAGGACTCTGCTGCTCAGAAGGCCGCTGTAGACGAGTACTTCAAGCACTGGGACAACAAGTCCGCTGAGGAGGAGACAGAGGAGACTCGCGCGGTAGATAATTTCTCTTTCTTGCATGTGGATTCTAGGCTAATTGTTGCTTGATAGGCCCGCCGTGCCGAGTATGCCACATTGACCCGACAGTATGTCCTAAACCCCTGAACTTCGGAGCTATTGGACTATTCTAACGTCGCTGCAGCTACTACAACCTGGCCACAGATCTTTATGAGTATGGATGGGGTACTTCGTTCCATTTCTGCCGCTTCGCCCCGGGCGAACCCTTTTACCAAGCCATTGCCCGTCATGAACACTACCTAGCTCACCAGATGGGCATCAAGGAGGGTATGAAGGTCCTGGATGTAGGCTGTGGTGTCGGCGGTCCTGCTCGCGAGATTGTGAAATTCACCGACGCCAACGTGGTTGGACTGAACAACAACGACTACCAGATTGAGCGTGCGACCAAGTATGCCGAGCGCGAGGGATTGAGCCACAAGCTCAGCTTCGTCAAGGGTGACTTTATGCAGATGAAGTTCCCTGATAACTCTTTCGATGCCGTGTACGCTATCGAGGCCACCGTCCACGCTCCCGAACTCGAGGGTGTCTACAAGGAAATCTTCCGTGTGTTGAAGCCTGGTGGAATTTTCGGTGTCTACGAGTGGCTCATGACCGACGAGTACGACAACGACAACACGGAACACCGCAGGATCCGTCTGGGTATCGAGTTGGGTGATGGTATTTCCAACATGGTCAAGGTTTCGGAGGGTCTCACTGCTTTCAAGAACGCCGGTTTCGAGCTGCTGCACAACGAGGATCTCGCCGAGCGGCCGGACTCCATTCCGTGGTACTACCCTCTAGCGGGATCGTTCAAGCACATGACCTCCCCTTGGGATTTCTTCACCATCGCCCGTATGACATGGTGGGGTCGTGGTCTCGCCCATCGGTTCTGTGGAGCTATGGAGACGATTGGTCTCTTCCCTAAGGGCACTCAGAAGACCGCCGACAGTCTCGCCATTGCCGGTGACTGCCTGGTCGCTGGCGGTGAGAAGAAGCTCTTCACCCCCATGTATCTGATGGTCGGACGCAAGCCCGAGTAACGAGTCTCTTTTACTCGAATCCCCTGTACAAACATCTGCCCTGTGCCTGCATCCTGAACTTATAGACTTGGCTGTCTAACTGTTTTAATTTTTTGTCCTTTTCATTTTCGTCAATTTCCTTTTTCCATTGTCTTACTACTGCATTCCGTTGTTGGGATGCTAATGTTGTCCTCGTTTTATGCCCTGCCATCTTCACAGAAGGTGCATGTTTCACTGCTGGATATGCGCTGATGGTAATGATTCCTGTGTTTCTTTTGTTCACTGTAGCTAGACTTAGCATGAAACCTGACTATGTAATTACCCGTGATGGAAATAATTAAAAGCATACTTGACACTCATTTTTCCATGCAGACAATCACTTTCTGTAGCTGATGACTTTCACTAGTAGCGATGGATTCTACAGACTTTTCCTGTAAACCAATCTGTAGATCTATAACGTCGGATACAGAAACTTTTGCTAAAGGATTTCAGGTAGTATAATTAGGAGGAACACTCATTTTAGTCAATCTACAGAGTAGGAGTAGCCAGGGGATCGAATGTGTGGGGTTCCTAAAATATATAAACGGTAGGAGTGACAAGGCACTATATTTTCCATGCTCCTGTAGTCCAAACGCAATAATCAGATATAATTTGTTATACGGAAGTAGGATCATTACGCTCAGAGGACACAGTTTTCCTATCTACACCAGATAATTAGTGGCAATTATAACATGCTGATTTCTACTGCCCATCTTACTCGTCTTAAGAGAGAATACAGCATCGCACTGTGCCTTTTAATGGTTGCTATCACAAAGGGTTTCTTCTTATCATTCTGGGTACATATGGTTCCACAAGACATATTCTTAATTGACAACTTGACTGCACCCTGCATAATCTTTAGCTGTCAATTAGCAACACTTACTAGGATATTTCAGTCGCATTGATCCATGGCACATCTAACACATCATTGGTTAAAAGCAGGATTATTGAGTTTGTACCTGAAGTTAAAGTTACAGCTAGAGCATCATACATCGCTTCACCTCATCAGATTATATGATTGATCTGATTTGTGATTGATCTGTAATCTGAATTGGGTTCATGGTTACCAGCGGAATGTGAGATATGCCGAGTGCATGGCCGTCGCCGTTCTCAGCCAGCACTTGCATCATCGAACTTTCTACCGGACACCGGTGTCTACACGTCATGTTTGCGGTAGTATTAATATCCCTGGCATTTCCTCCACCTCTAGAATTGATAATATCTTTCGATATTCCAGACAGACCTCATAACCATGATTGATGACAACAAGGCTGGAGGTAACAGCACCGAGTCGACCGAGACGGAGACTAGCCCGAAATCCGCCCCGGTTGGCTTCTGGGATCCAGACTTACGAGAGACCCGCAAGCGAGTCATATTCCTCTGGGGTCGGACGGGTGAGTGGTTCAGGAGCAGTTTATTACTAAGCTATTTATATTGAATGAAACTGACATTATTTCAATAGTATTGGGATTGTGTGTCTTTATTCTCTGTGTTCTATGCCTCTTCTGGGCCGTTCAATTCCGGTCGGAGGACAGACTGCACAATTTGACTGTCTGGGTGGTCGACTTCGATAACCAGGTGGAACCATACAAGAATGAGAGCATCACACCCATCGTTGGACCAGCTGTGACAGATGTCGCGAATCGGTTCATCAAGTCAAATACGGAACATATCGGTTACAAGGTCAGGTCTCCGGCGGATTTCAACTATGATCCTTGGGCCGTCCGGCAAGGGGTGTATGATGAACATGCCTTTGCTGCAATCATTGTCAACCCTAATGCTACCACCCTCCTATATGATGCAGTGACGAACGGAAACTCATCGTACGATCCCAACGGCGCCGCTCAGTTTATAGTCAACAGCGCGCGTGACCAGACCACATATTCCAATGTTATCGATCCGGTATTGTCCTCGTTCCAGCTGGAAGTTCTCGCCGAGTTTGGCCCCAGGTGGATTCGGACTCTTGCAGAACAGTCTATGGACATCTCGCGGGTGCCGCAGGCTGTCAATCCGGCAATTGGTTTTTACAGAGTTGACCTTCGACCATTTGGCCCGGCTGCTGCGACGCCGTCCGTGACCATTGGTTTGATTTACCTGATCATTATCGCCTTTTTCAACACTCCATTCCTCATGCCCGTTCATATGCAGCTGATCAAGGGGAACCACCCGCCTCTGAAAACCGCGCAGTGGCTCGTATGGCGGCTGTCTTCGAGCATCGCGGCCTACTTTTTCCTGTCGCTGTTTTATTCCTTTGTGTCGCTGGCCTTCCAGATCCCGTTCAGCAACAGTCCAGCCCCGGATACGCTGCCCGCCAACGATGCCAACGCATATGGACACGGATCCTTTGTGGTATTCTGGATGCTGAACTGGGTTGGCATGGCTGCTCTTGGACTACCCTGCGAGAACATGGGAATGATCCTCGGGTTTCCCAACAGTGCACTATTTCTGATTTTCTGGGTCATTACCAACGTCGCCACTGGCTTTTACTCGTTGGATCTGGCGCCTGGATTCTTCGCTTGGGGTGAGGCCTGGCCTTTGCGTCGTAGTAAGTCTCCGTCATCAATTGCCTTGCGTTGTCTAACTCGTGTAGTTGTCGAGGCGCTCCGGACTATTCTCTTCGGCACGCATTCACGAATCGGACTCGACTTTGGCATTCTATTTGCGTGGATTGCAGCGTCGATCGCGCTATACCCATTCGCCGCATTCATCATGCGATGGAAGATGAAGCGCGGGTTGTAATTGAAACGACAGAACGATATAGACTCAACTTGTATACTATCTGCTATACCCATTTGCCGCATTCATCATGTGCTGGAGATGAAGCGAGGATCGCCATCCTCTTTGCTGACTTTATGAAGTCAACTGTATAAATAGATACCTCTAACATAATTCACTAATATATTGACTTGGCTCGCTAGCCATCTACAAACATGTGCATAGTGTACAACATATACTTCGATCGACAGAGAGAAACAGCTAATCACCCGGCTGATCGACATCCTCCCCCATCGCCTGCAATTTATCCCTCGCCTGCTTCTTCCCCATATCCGTAACGTTGGGATTATGCGTTGCCCTGTTTCAGCATCAGCACCAGCATAAGGTACTCAACTCTCATCAAAAACAACATACGCCTTCAACCCCCTCTTCACATTCGTCGCATGCCGCTCATCCTCAGGCCCGCCCTGGCCGCTGCGCTCGTATTTATCGAGCTCCTGCTGCGCGTGTTGCTTTGCCTGATCAGAGACGTTTGGGTTCTTGAGGGCGCTGCTATTGTTAACTTCTTTCTTTCCTTCTTTCTCGGGGGGAGGGGGGAGGAGGCGTACGCTTTGTATCCCCTGATTTGGTTCTCGGGGTGGGTGCCTTGGCCGGGCTCTCGGCTTCTGCTTCGGCTTCGGGGCATGATTATGGTGTGTCGGTTAGTGGGTTTTAGTAGTGATGGATGTATGTATCATTTGTGTTGACTTAGTTGGGAACGTTGGTCTAGGGTTTAAGTAGCTTGAGGAGACGCCACTGTATTTGATAATGATGATGCGGTGCTACGGCTACGTTCTTTAGATGATGAGTTATGACATGATGGTGTTTCCGTGGTTGAGCGCGTTCTTATGATGTTATGTATTTGGATTTGTGTCCGTGACGTTGCACGGGAGCGTGGTTATGGATGTTGTACTGACCGATGGTTACCTGAATAGGCATTGTACCTGACGATCTTGTAGTATGTGTATCCATCCTAGTTCCACTTCCACATGGCTGTGGAGACACAGATATCAATATTAATGGCTGTCACTCTACTAATGCTGGTTGATATCAAGTTCTGCTTGTAATCACAGTTTACTGTGTATACCTCTTAGAAAGGTACTGTATAGAATGCAATGCAAATCGGAGGTCTACTCCGACTCGCCGCTTGCATCAGCCATCATTCCAGCCAAGACGTACCTCGGGAAAGACGTCCGCAAGCCCGTTCATCACGTGTGGTAACTGATCACTGGTCACTCTGGTCAGATCGCTGGTATGCAACTTGGCAGTGCTTGTCCTGCTTCAAGCTACACTGCCATGGCTGTAGTGTCCTTGGCGATGAGAGAAGCCTTGCCGTTGTGGATTCTGATATTAAACAGAAGCAATAATGCTAAAAGCTTAGAATTCAGATCAACATCTGTTGTGGCGATCCCAGGCGATGGAGGAGTAAGCCGAGGCAACTTGCAAGGCACTCGTCGCCGCGCTAGACGCATTCCTCAACCATCACTCCATCAGCCTTCCAAATCCCGATCAGCTGAGAGTGACCGAGCACGAGCACTCCTTCTCGCTCCGTGTCTCACTCTCCGTAGAACGAAATTGACAGCTGCGAATCCTTCTAGAACATCTTTCAGCCCACGTGTATGTCCTCACCCCAGTTGCAAGGCAGAATTGTTGGAACGCAGAAAATTCTTCGCCCCGTCTTCCCCTAGACTAGTCCTGCGGCTGCATGGGGCCGTATCACGATCTCTTTCGTCAGTCCTTGTAAATGCCTAAATGGCAGCATCATATTGCTTCTGTTGTTCCAGGGTCAGCGCCCGACAGGCTGTGCCTAGTGCCTACTGCCTTGAGGCCCGAGTCACTAGCTAGTGCAGAGGACAGCACGTGGGACAACGGCAGCGTCTCATTCATTGATCAGATCAGAGGCAGTCTATGTAATTCGTATGTTAACCCTGGAAGATAAGCAAAACCCGCGAGAGAAGCGTGGGAAGGGGGGCTACAAAGCCTGCAATGGTGAGACTTGGCAAGCCATCATAACGCCCCCAGTTCTTGGCACTGCTGTGGATCCCTGACCACTCAGCATGGCGGAACTGAGCATGCACTGCAATCTGACATTTTGATTGGCAGCACAACGGAGTTAGGTTTGACAGCTCGGACAGCCCGACCCAATCACAGGCCCAGCTTCTATACGGATTTAATCACTCCAAATCAGCACCTCGGACCAAGAGGAAAAAGCAGCATGGCGCGTCTGGGCAAAGGTCTTGATGAAGCTTAGGCAGGCTTGGTTCTCTCGCCCCAGTGGCTCCCTGACTTTGTCGCATGCCCTCAGAGTGACATATCTTGATCACCGGAGTGGTTGACACGAACATGGCCGCGGTCCAGATTCACTATCGTGCCGCAGCTCAGGGTCTGGATTCGTTGCAGCCTTCGTGCAGCCTTCGTTTCCTCTTGTTGACGGTGTTGGAGCCATGGCGCTAAAAAAAGCCTTCATCTCTCTGCTCTCTGTACATAAGGGGGTCGATCCCATCCCTGACCACGAAGTTCCTTTGAATTCTCGAGGACTAGGTTCGACGACTCTCAGCCCCTGCCTGGCGTGGTCTTTATCAATTATACTTCTTTAAATAATACTTACTCTTTTAACCCACCTCCGCCATGGCTACTGAAGGAGGCAACTCTGCCTTCCGGAACTACAACAATGAGTTGCTCCACGTGGAGGATCCCAAGGAGCGCCGTCGTCAGGCTCTGGCCGAGATTGACAATGCCAAGTTCGGCTGGCACCATATCCGCGCCGTCGTCGTTGCCGGTGTGGGTTTCTTCACCGACTCGTACGATATCTTCGCCATCAACCTGGCCTCCAGCATGCTGGGTGTCGTCTTCTGGCAGGACGCCAAGTCCAGCCCCGGCAAGATCCCCTCGAGCGCGGATACTGCCATCAAGGTGTCTACCTCTGGTGGTACGGTGATTGGACAGCTGTTTTTCGGTTGGCTTGCGGACCGCATCGGTCGTAAGCGCATGTACGGTATTGAATTGATGATCATCATCATGGCCACTCTGGCTCAGGCTCTCTCCTCGGACTCGCGTGCTATGTCCATCGTTGGTATCCTCATCTTCTGGCGTGTTATCATGGGTATTGGTATCGGTGGTGATTACCCTCTGTCTTCTATCATTACTTCTGAGTATGTCCTCCCGTCTCTTGTCTTAGGCTATCGCTGACATGTCCTAGGTTTGCTACAACCAAGTGGAGAGGTGCCATGATGGGTGCCGTCTTCGCCATGCAGGGTTTCGGTCAATTCGGAGCGGCCATCATCGCTCTGATTGTTACTGCCGGCTTCAAGGAATCTCTGCAGACTGCCAGCTCCGTGGGCAAGTGCTCCGGTGTCTGCCAGCTCGCTGTCGACAAGATGTGGCGTGTGGTCATCGGTTTCGGTGCCGTCCCTGCCTGCATTGCCCTCTACTACCGTCTCACCATCCCCGAAACTCCCCGCTACACCTTTGATGTTGCCCATGACCTTATCAAGGCCGACGAGGACGTCCGTGCCTACATGTCCGGCAAGCGCGAGGGTCACCCCGACGAGATGCGCCGCCAGTCCGTCCTGCAGAGCCACTCCGCTGAAGTTACCCCCAAGGCCAGCTGGGCTGATTTCTGGCGCCACTACCTGCAGTGGAAGAACGGAAGTGTCCTCCTTGGTACTGCTGGTTCTTGGTTCTTCCTCGATGTTGGTAAGTCTCGCACCTGACCTTCTACTTACCTTGGATGATATTAACTTCGACAGCGTTCTACGGTCTTGGTCTCAACAACTCCATCATCCTGAGTGCTATCGGCTGGAGCGGCGGCAAGAACGTCTACGAGGTCTTCTACAAGAACGCCGTCGGTAACCTGATCCTGATCTGTGCGGGTGCCATCCCCGGCTACTGGATGACCGTGGCCACCGTCGACACCATCGGCCGCAAGCCCATCCAGCTGGGCGGCTTCATCATCCTGACCATTGTTTTCATCGTCATTGGTTTCGCCTACGAGCCCCTGAAAAGATCCAACAACGGTCTGCTGGGTCTGTACGTCGTCGCGCAGTTCTTCTTCAACTTCGGCCCCAACGCCACCACCTTCATCGTGCCCGGCGAGTGCTTCCCTACCCGCTACCGGTCCACCTCGCACGGTATCTCCGCCGCGTCCGGCAAGGTCGGCGCCATCATCGCGCAGTGTGTGTTTGGCCCTCTGGTGCACAAGGGCGCCAAGGACCCGTCGCAGTCCCCCTGGCTCAACCACGTCATGCAGATCTTTGCTCTGTTCATGCTGTGCGGTTGCTTCACCACCCTGCTGATTCCTGAGACCAAGCGCAGGACTCTGGAGGAGTTGGCCGGCGAGGAGTTTGAGAGTGATACCCTGGTGCAGAACTCCCCCAACATGAAGGCGGAGAAGGAGAACACCACCGTTGCGGCTGTTTAGCTGTTGGAGTAGAGAATGTCTTGGATAGATGACTGGCTGTCAATGATGCCGTTCCTTTGTTATAGATACCATAGCTAATCGTTGTACTCTAATCAAATTGTCAGTACATCTGTCACGTATATCCAAGACCGCAGTATCTCCGTAGATAGCATGCAAGACAAGCAGAGTCCAGAATCTACCAAAAAGCCGTATACAGATTAATTGTAGTAGTCGCATGAATGAAAACTCAGTCTCAATTCAAATCCAAACCAAGTTAGGGCAAACGAGGGGTCAAGGTGGCTTTGTTGGATTTTATCTTAAATACCTCGACTCCCGTCCCAACCCTCTTTTCTCACTCTCCCATTTTCACTCTCCACCCTCACCCAGCTCTCACCAGAGTCACCACCACCACACTCAAAAATGTCCAAAACAACCACCACCACCGCCGCAGCGGCAAACCAAAATGCTGCGCAAGAAATCCCCGAATTAAAAACCTTCCCACTCACCCCAGAGGACACCGAAACCCAAATCCCCGCCCTCCGGCTCATAGCCGACTCCGTCGCACAACAGCGCCAAACCGCCGCGCGCGCACTCATCTTCCACCCGCTCTTTCTGTCACTCATGGCCGCGGTCATCGCAGTTGTCTATAAAGTGCTTTACAAGAGCCAGTCTGATCTCCCGCTGATCGGGACGACGAGCGCGGGGTGTGTTATGGCGGGGTTGTTGGTTGTTAGGGGGTTGACAGGGGGGTATATTGAGGAGGCGGAGAGGGTTGGGAAATGGCAGTGGCTTAGCGCCCCCGAGGGGCAGGAGCAGGTGGTTCTGGTGACGCAGTTCGGGGAGAGGATTATTGGAGCGGTTGTGCTTCGTGGTGTTACCACTGATAAAAAAACGACGGGGGTTATTCGGGCGTGGACGGTTGAGAGACGGTACCGCGGGAAAGGAGTGGGTGTTGGATTGTTGGAGGAGGCTGTTCAACTGTGCCGGGAGAAGGAATGGGAGGGGCCGGTGTTTGATGATGAGCATGCGAATGCGAAGAGGGTGTTGCCGGGGTTGTTTAATGGGGGGTTTGAGAGGAGGGAGAAATGGGCGAGGAAGACGTTGGAGGGTGTGAAGAAGCGGATGGAGTAATGCTACGAGTGAGGTTGATGTATGATAATTTACTACGTTTAATGTTTATAGACACTGAGTGATATTTGCTACAGCACTTATATCTGGATATTCTAACTTATGTAGATACACAGAAATAGTTATAATCTTTCTCATGCTTGAAGAGACAGCAATATCTTGAATGAGCAGTGGACTGCATGTTTTCTGCTATATTCTACGTGGTTTGCCTGTCAACCCTGGCCACGAATACACAAAAACAAGTCTGTTAAGCATACTCTTCTGCCCTAAATGCACGATTTATTATGCATTAATAGTTGATACATACCCTGTAGAGAGGTACTCTGCTATGTAAAGACATCAAATTAACACTCAAGTAGGCAAACCAGCTCATTTATCAAATATCCTGGAGCCTATTGAAGGTATCAAGACTAGAGCTAGAATCTTCTCCTAGTATCAGACTCAGACTTGATGGATTGAATCAAGGACCGATTGAGTTCCACAAGCGACGTGGATCTCCGCAGGATACCTAAATATAGCACTCGGAAATGCTGACAAGTGACATGATTGGCTGCTACTGTTGATCTTCTGCTGTGCCAGTCTGACATGTCTCTTGTTTGGAGGTCTGTGTCATGCGATTCTTCTGTTCTTCGTCTCATATAACTGGCGCGTTCTTCTGTTAACTTTCTGTTCTCATCGATAAACAGCTGTCGCATACCACCAAATATCTACACCTACGTTACTTCTACGAAGTACATCTACAATCAATATGGCAAATATGGACACAAGCACAACCACAACAATGGCATCAACCACCACAACCCCCTCAGCAGCAGCAACCTGCACAGGTACAGGCAACCGCTGGATCCTCCCCGTCCAAGACGTCGCCTGCGCCCTCCCCGCCACCGGAAACTACACCTCAATCATGGAAAAATGCTGTCCCCCAGCAGCCGTAACAACATACAACGACGGATGCGACATTTACTGTCTCGCGCAGGGGCACAGCATGGGCGAGTTGCTGGATTGTATTAAGGCCAACGGCGGTACCAGGGATGTGTTTTGTGGGGGGCAGTTGAATGCTACTGCCACGGCGAATTTGACGTCTACTGCTACTACCAGTGCGTCGAGGACGGGGGCGTCGGCGTCGGCGAGTGAGACGGGGAAGAGGAATGGGGCGGTGGAGAAGAGGGTGAGTGTTTTGGGGGTTGGGTTGGTGATTCTCGTTGCTTTGGGGATGGTTATTTGAGTCTGAGTCTGGTTGCGAAGCTTCTGGGTAATGGTAATGGTAATGGTAATGGTAATGGTAATGGATATTTCCGATAACATGGTGTCATATTCCCTCGGCTGAGTCTTGAAATGGATTGGGTTTGTTGGCATGCCTGCTTCCTTGATCTGAAGAGCATATCACTGAGCTGTAGAGCTCCTAGTAAGATGGTATGACTATATCCAGTCAACCAAGAAAATAAGCATAGTTGAGCTATTATGCTCGCCCATGATTAACTGCACGTCAGACGCAACCTTAAGGGAAGTGTCATATATAGCCGCTCAGCCAGAAAGGTGTCTAGACAACCATCTCTGGCTGAGATGATAGTAGTAGCAGGGTCAACACAGCAGGAATACAACAGGAAGTATCACCTATCAAAGTGTGAATTTGCCGCAGCTGCATCTCTCTAGATACCTCGCGGATGAAGGTCGGAAATCAGAATTCATGTATTAAGCTATTATCATAAGGGCAGTTCATTGTGTTCATGAATGATGGGAGTAAGTAACTGCTGTATTGCAGACTAATTCTTACTCCAGTGACTCATCCATCCTGTTCTAATCTTCAAATGGAGGGCGACGGTTCCGATCCTCCAATGGACTGCCCAAGCACTGGACCATAAAGCTCAGATAGTGTGGGTAGTTCCTGGGCTGCTGACATAGTTTGAAACCGTTGGTCTAGCGGTTGATGCCAGTTGGAAAAGGTGAATACATGCTCTTTGTTCTATCCACTCTCAGCTGACGCACAGCGGATATGCCAAAGTTGAGCAATATACCCGAATAGGAAATACACCCAACTACCTTCTTCAACTCGTCCCAAAACGGCAATATGCCCAACCATCGCCCATCGCCATCTTTCTGATATCTGACACTACGGATATGTATGTTACGATTGCCCTAAGTCTCATGCTCAGCCGGAATCCGCGGCAAGGCCATCCACAACCCCAAATTCCCCCCCAGCAACCCAATCGCAAACGGCTGCAACACCTTCACCCCCTTCGCCTGCGCAATCGCCCCAACAGCAAACGGCAGGACTGAGCCGCCTCCCGCTCCAAACGCCGCCGCAAAGCCAATCGCGCTGACGTGCAACCCACGCGGCAGCAACTTGGTCGCGACGACCACGACGGCAGGGAACAGCGGACCGAGGAAGAAGCCCTGGATCGAGACGGCGACGGTTGAAACGTAGAAGTTTGGAACGAGCCAGAGGATGAGGCCGAAGGCGATAGAAGCAATGACATATATCTGCCAGCGCCAGCATTAGAACACGTCCAGGTAGTTGAAGTGAAAAGCGGGGAGGATACAGTAATAGCCAATTTCTCCCCAATTCTCGGCGTCACGAAACCCAGCACCACCCGGCCCACTGTAATCCCCAACCAGAACCCCGTCGCCGCCATCCCGCTCGCAAAGGGCTCGCCGTGCCGCACGCGCATCATGAACGTGACGATCCATCCGCCCAGCGCGACCTCCACGCCGACGTACAGCAGCAGGAACACCGAACATACCCAGGTAATCCTCCCCGCGCGTTTCGTGAATAGCGCCTTGCGAAGGCCCCCGCCGCCGCCGCCGGCAGTCGAAAGCTGCTGCGTGTCCCGCCGGAAGACAGCCCCTGTATCGTCCCAGAAGCAGTAGGCCGAGGTCGCGAGCTCGATAACCGCGCAGCCAATCTGTTCCACGTCAATCACGCACACTTACAAGTGAAAGGAAGAGGAGGAGCCAACCATGATATAATAAAAAAACCACCACCCAACCCCCACCTTCGTAACCAGCGCCGTAGCGACCAGCGGCGCAAGCACCGCCCCCGCACCGTAGAACCCATGCAGCAGGCCCAGCACCTGGTTCGCGTCCGCCATGTTGCCGACCCAGGCATTCCACCCCGAGTCGGCCAGCCCGGTGCCGAACCCCGCGAAGACGAAACTCACCACGAGAAGCGGGTAGGGCGGGTGCAGGCAGTTGATGATGTACGAGAGGATGTGGCAGGAGGGCGCGATGATGGCTACGCCGCGCCGGCCGAGGCGGAGGTGGATGTGGTTGTTTGTCAGGGCGGCGAGGATGTAGCCGCCTAGCGGGGAGAGGAAGACGAGGGAGACGATGGTGTAGGTTAGGGAGTAGTGTTGTTCCAGCTTGGTGACTCCGTCAGTATACTTCGGTTGGTAAGTATATGATACTTACGTAGGGGATTAATGGCTATTGCATGTCAGTTATAGTCAAATGGATTGAGGCAGAGGGCATACACCGTATGCGGCGTCATTCGCGCCCATTACCATAAAGCACCAGAAGGTGGCGAGGGTCTTGTAGATATTCGACTTGGGATGGTTCCAGCGTTCGACGGCGGGAAAGACATTCCCTGGTGGCGGTGAATGGGATGCTTCGAGTTGGATACTGGCGAGTTCGCGGTTGTCTTCATTTTGGGTGTATGTTTTCGTAGTAGTTGTAGTAGTAGTTGTTGCCATGTCGAGATATCCAGGCGGACTTTGACAGAAAATCGTAGAGAATTTCAGAGAATTGATACATAAGCTGCATTTATAGTGCCGATTCAGCTGCTGGCTCAATTTCCCGATTAGGCTGAGCTCGTTCTAAGTTTCCTTATGGCCCACGGGGCTACTCCGGGCTCCAGTGGAGACTGGACAACTGTGGTGGAAGACAAGTACGAAGTATTTCTTGGCTGTGGTGACTCATGAGATTGGGGTAATGCTTGGCAGCTCATTCGCGAGCAGAACATCAAATTATTCGTATATACTGAGGCAAGCACACAGGAAACAGACATGGTCTCTACGTTAGAGGTAGCTCTCTAATCCAATACCCTAAGCCCCACAAAATCCGCCGCATAGGCCTGGAATCCATCTTCGCCTCCCTCATTGCCAACCACCACCTTATTCACCCCCGTCTTCCATCCAGAGGTCAAAACTCCCAGCGTCGCTGAATCCCACCATCCTTTGCCAGGCGAGTACAGCTCGCTTTGCCGTCCGCTCAGCGGAACCTCCAGTCGCACCGGCGCCCCATCGTTGATGCTGACGGTCAGATTGCGCGAGTTGGATCCCCAGCCCCAGCTTGACGAGAAGGCGACGTCGTTGTTGATGTAGTCGATCTCGAGGTACTTGGACCCCGGGGTGGTCACTGGGATCGATGTGTAGGCATTGCTGTTGGGAGTGAGGTCGCCGATTTTCGAACCGACGGGGCTGCAGCCGGAACCGCAGGTGACGTGCTGGGCGCTACCGGTAACGTTGAAGACTGTGTTGGCGTAGTAGGTGCCGGCCGGTGGGGTAACCTGGATAGACTCGATAGGGGTTTTGTGCTGGATGGTGATGGTGTTCGATCCAGCCGTCAGCGCGATTCGCGCGGATTTGCCGGAGCTCGAGACAGTCTGGCCGGAAGAGGTCGTGATGGTGACGGTTTCGGTGGATGGTCGCGAAAAGGTGATGGCCAGCGTGTAGTTTGCGCTGGTAGTAACTCCGTAGATTGACTGGAAAGTGGTTGTTTGGCCTTGAGACTTTCCGAAGATTTTGGCTGGATATGACCCCGACGGAATGGTGCCCTGCAACTCCAGAAGCATCGTTCCATGTCCTGCCACAGTCGCAGTGTACGACGTACGCACATCATGAGCCACGGTCTTGCCCCAAATATTTTTGACAACTTGTGCATACTGCAGACCAGCATCAGGCAGATCGAGCGTGAGGTCCCTCGACACATTTTGCCAATTGATCAGGGCCACCACGGTCCTGTTGCCCGACAGTGGTCCACTCCACACGTCATACCCTTCGTCCGACCACCTCCGCTTCAGATTGGCACTCACCCCCAGCGCATCCTGGTTATACCCAATGACATCCGTCTGCTTGAGCACGTCCAACGACGCAGGATTGATACTAGTTTTATCATCTTTCAACGCCGCCCCAATAGTCAATGGGCTTTTCATAATCGCCCACAGCGAGAAATGCGTCTGCTCCTCCGGCAGTGAAAAGATCCCGTTGCCCACATACAGCATATCCAGATCCGGCCACTGACCAGGCCCAGCAAAAGGCGCGTTGGGAACGGCCTGGTTCAACGTGCGGAAGATAGCTCGCCACGCGGGGATGATGTCGTTGCCGATGCGCCACGAGTTCCCGAGCCCAGGGGCCCAAAGAGCGGGAAAGTCGACACCCCATTCGCAGATCTGGAAGAGGATTGGTCGGCCGACACGCAAAAGGGCATCGGACATTATTTTGTAGCGGGGCTGAGGAGACGTGCTGGGCTCGTAGTTGACATTGGGGTAGCCGGTGGCGGCGTCCGAGTAGCAGTTGTCATCTATACGGTACACGATCAGCGGGTCCCTACCTTAGAGGAAGGGACGCATACACTTTAACGAGTCCGCTCCCCAATCAGCGAACGTTTGCGCATCCTGTTGTTCATGGTCTGCTAATTAGCCAAGCCATAAATCAAGATGACGGCACTTACTCAAGCTGCCGGCTTGGTTTGGGGGACTTCCGCACAACAAGATCCCGGCGTCACCGTAAACGCCGAACAGCAGCCCTAATCCGTGAAGATACTCTCCCATGGCGGGAAAACCGCTCGGAAACAAGGTCGCGTTCCAGGTCAAGGTGCCATTCGGCAGCCGATCGGCTACCGACCAGCCACAGTCGGTGGTCACATAGCGGTAGCCTAATGAGGAGAGTCCTAGATCAACGAGCGCTTTGGCGTTGGAGTACATTATGGCTTCATTAGGGCTGCAGGAGTAGTGGTTGTACGAGTTCCACCTGGCTAGTCAGTACAAGTCAATCAAGTCAATCTTCAGCAGAGTAACATACCCCATTTGCGGCGTCTTAGCCAGGCCATTGTCAATGCGTGCATGAAGAGAGCCAGCCGCCAGGACTGGCGAAAGTAATAGAAGTGTGACAATAGACTCCATCTTGCTGCTGTGGACAATACTCCATAGATTGAACCCTATCAAGTATTTATATTCTTGATGCTAGCGGACCAATAACCCAATTTGGCTCTGTTCCTGTGGTACGTTGTCTGAGCGCTGTCGATATGCGGAGAATTTCCCGGTGGAGTCGAAGAAACGCCGATCATCTTCAAAAAGCGGGGAAATCGGATGGAGTGTTAGGCTATTAGCATCCTGGAGAATAAACGCAGCCATTCCCGCTTAAAGTGCCTAGGAGTGTTGTAATTGGCAAATCATGTCGACTGCTTCTCAGGAACCGTCGAGCCAGTCTGCCGGCTTATGCGTCTGCGGAGAAATACCGCTTTCAAGGTAATGCAAAATCGGCTTGTCTCCGCAATCCTAATATCTGCTCGGTGATCGGGCATTCGTAGTCGTCATAAGAGCTTCGGTCCTCCTAGTAAAGGTTGTGTTGGTAAGTTCAGGTTGATTGCAGAGATCGAAACTCTCATTAGCCGCTCTTCGGTTGGATGCCATATTGACAGGCTCAAGCCATATCAATTCTTTTGACCAAAAAAATGATCAATTCGTTTCTGCCGCTGATCAAAAGTAGCGCTGCCGACTCCTCCCTTCGTACGCTGAAGATCCGCCAGATGTGCTCGACTATTTACCCCAAGCACCTGCAGCGAGTACCCACCCAGAACCAGCATTTCGGCATCTCCTACCGACGGATTCAATTTCGGACGAATCAACACCTCCAGGTATCCTGTATTCGCCCAGAACGGATTAAACGCGTTGATATCCGCGTCCCCTACTATGCGAACATCGCTCGGAGGGAAACACGCGATTAGAGCGCGCCACAAACTCCGTAGAAGTAACCCGTGTGACACGACAGCAACGACATCCTCGTCACCAGCCTCGTCGCCAGCGAGAAGCAAGGGGAGTAAGTAGTCAGTGAGAAATGCATTTGCGCGCTGGCGCATGGAAGCCTCTGATTCCGGCTGCTTGGGGACAATGCTCGATTCCCACGTTGAGTGCCACTTTGTCCCCTCGAAGGAGCCAAAGTCGCGTTCGCGGAGGGATGGCAGCAATATCGGGGTTAATTCTGGCTGATGGGTGCTGAGACCTTCGGCCGTGAGAACGGCTCTGGAGAGATCTGACGAAAAGATATGGCTGAATTTGATGTTTTGGGAGGCGAAATATCTTCCCAGACGGGTGATCTGGATGGCGCCGTGATTTGTCAGGGGCGAGTCTTTGATCCCGGCTCTGTTGGTGTTAGTGATTGACTGTAGGACAAGTGGAGAGGGGCTTACAATCTATGAGAGACATTATCGACTGTTTCCGCATGACGGATGAGATAGAGTTTCATCTTGATGATTACAGTAACATGAGGATGCTGAGAGATGGTTGTTGGATGAATGAATATTTGCCGGTGGCGGACCGCGGACACTTGCTGGGCCCCGCGGTTGCTCAGGCGGTGCGCCGGTGCCTAAGGTGAGTCACCCTAATGTAATACACCACCCACAATGATTCTTCTACCTCTCTCATGATGTATACATTTTTACTCTCAAGAAATGTCAATAAGTCATAGCTATGATAGATACGTAGTCCCAAGGTAAAACCCACTTAGCTGCACTGGCTCTTCAACGTAATACTACTGTGTTTATTCATGGCATTTTATAGCCCTGGAATTCGGGGGTTCGTCAGCCATTCTCCCATGTCAGCCAGTTGATCATTGTTGAGGCCCCGACCTACATGATGCAACACCCTGGATCTAGAATCTCAATCTAAGTCTTTGAAATGAAGAGCAATATTTTGGTGGCCCAGTTTTCAATAAAAAATGGGGTTTAAATCAGTCGGTGTGCACCTTGTTTACCACCTTGTTGGTGAACTACGGCAGGTAACATTTTACATGCAGATACCCATCTATCCGTAGAAGAAAAGGAGAGGGGAAACTTCAGTCATCTGTGGAGATATTGCTTCATTTGCTTCCAGGAGAGACAAACAGGGGAGACTGACGGAGTATTCATCTCCTTGACTGAAAAGCGGGCCCAATGGCCTGATTGTATATTATTGCAAGTATAGAACTTTGCATTCACTTTCATCAATCATGCTGGGTTAGTATTCACTTTTACTATGACAAACTCCATTCACAGATATCCAGAACAATGAAGGACAGAGTATTAATACTGCCCCTGATTTCCCCCTCAAGCAGCTTACCTCCTTCATCCATCCGCCACTCGCTCTGCCATACCCTCATATTATTCAGAACACCAGGGAGCTACGCATTGGTCTTATCCATTGCTGTTATAATAATTGACTGCAAAAGCTGGTGCTTAAAGATCCTTGGTCGCCATCACCGTCCTAGACCAGGCGGACAGGCCCGACTGTCTGTGCAAGGCATGCGCAACCACCTATACTTTGCAACTGCGCCTGGAAATGCTATGCTGTACGTTGCAAAGAAAAAGGAAAGACGTTATCGGTCAGCTTTCAGCGTAGCACCCATACCACCCGCTGTACCAAAGTTCCAAGAGGACAAGAGTCCCATGACGCCTGTCGGCGTGATACCTCACAAAGGGTAATGTCCTTTCCACAAATGTCTATACAGAGATTTGCATCAGACCACGCTTTGGCCCAAAGAGAAACCAACAGTGGTACGACAGTGCCCACCTCCACAGCTATTCGGACACTCACAATGCCTTCTATCGTTTAGCCTATGCAACTGCCTTCCTACGTGCCAAAACTTGCTCTCCCTGGTACGAAATGGCCGAAGCATCTGGAAAGACTGTCAAGGCAGATGAATACGACCTACTACCGCTATATCAGCCTGAGGTTGAGCGTCTTAAATTGGCCAGAACGTCCTTCAGAAAATCAGCCGTACTAAGTGTGCATATGTACATTGATCTCTGAAGAGTCGCGTTGAAGACGACGGCTCAAAAGGAAGCAATGGAGGTGACCCTCATTGGTCAGAGGGCTTAAAACAATATGTTTTTGACACTGATTATAATGGCATGTCTTTCTGCACCGCGGCGTCTGGGTGAGAATCTGGGGCAACACAAGACCAAACCGCCATTAAAACAGTCATCTTGTGCCCAGATACCCTCAGGGACACCCAGAATAGTGTGAAACTTGACTCGGAGTTGCCGAAAAGGCGACAAATCACAAAATCCGCCGTCGGTGCACGATGCTCTACCATGAGCTTTTCCATCTTGTGCTTGGGTATAAGTACAGTCCTGACTTTACCTGTAAGTCCCGGAAATCCTGTATACTTATCGATGTGCCCCTGGCTAATGGTTTTAAGACTCGTGGAAAGAGCAGGAACAATCCCACGAGACCGGATCACTTCACTGAATACGGAACACGAAACAGTCGAGCACCAGCAACCTGACGACGTTCAGCCCATATCCAAAGACAGCAGTTATCGCTTTTCATTGGGAAAAAGATGATATAGGAGTCCGGCCCCTTGAGGGAGAGCTCCTAGACGTCTTTAAATCCGTCTCTGGATTTGAGACTGAGAGCTTCTCGATTCAGCTTCATGATTCTCGAAAATTATCGGAAAGCGCGTCAAAGCAGTTATAGAAGTATGGCACCGTAATGCAGTAGGAGCCCTTGTTTCAAGCCAAAAAGTTAGTATCCTCCTATGTCGGGTCTACGACGGAAAGCTAATATTAGGAGTTTAGCAACTATTCCCTCGTCCGAATCCTTTGCCCCGGAATGAGCGCATCCAGTTTACGAAAGCCGAGCTCTTTGGGCCTTTGGCCAACTTCAGTGGAAGCTTTCTCGAGCGGCTCGTTCCCTGGACCAAACGAAACTCCGGAGCAGACACGCTCCAAATATTTGTCTACTCAGGGCACGCGGGCCGAATCCAACAACTCCGACACCAGTTCTAGGTCAGCTATCTATGGCCCGCTAGAGTTGATTGGAGTATTCAACCCAATACCACTCTGATCAGACGATGTGGATGTCTCCGCTCGAGAGCGGATACACTGAATCCGTGACTATAGGCACGTTGAAAACGGACAGTCACGAACCATTGCTGTGCAGAATGGTAATCCCAAGCAAGCACATATGGGCTAATACACTTTAAAGTACGTGACTGGGAGATAACCTTTACTGGATCGGGAAGACCGGAATCAACCAGTGCATCCAATGAGACCGAGAAAGTATTTCGAAAGACGCGAGAGCTTCTACCTCTCATGGAGGTTCTTGAAGCCAAAGATTCAACGCCTGAAGAGCGGGAGCAAGCCTTGTGAAGAGCAAGAGAAATATGCGACTCATTGAAAGAACGCGTCTCCCCGCCTAATCAGGATCCTCCATTTTTTGATCCAGAACCAGGTAAGGAAAAGACCTTGGCAGGGGAATAACCGTTCATATGCAATCGGCAAGGGGTGCCTCCGGCTTCCATAACAGATGTTGCAGATTGTGGATCTAATTTTCACTCAAGAAGGAAATAAGCGTCGGTTCATATCAGCGGGCTTCCCTTGTGGCAAAACACATCATACACTTACGGAAT
>JAABUG020000006.1:48909-119428 GCA_011319215.2 Scortechinia acanthostroma
TAGACAGTCAGCGTTCACCAGCACGAGGGCATCTGAGAGCATTCAGGGGCCACGGCAGTCGAGTATGGAATGACACCTGAAAACGATCATTATTATTTCAAAGGTTATTCTTTATGAACGCTCTGTATATCGGAAATATAAAGAGCTGAGTATTGTGACGAGCCACTATTTGTACTTAATCTCTTTTTGAGGCACCCACATCATCAACGTTCATGTAGGTTGATCAATCAGATGGGGGACATTGTTGAAATCTAGATAGACGTATGTCTGGCTCAGGCACTCCATAAGTAACTAGTCAGGGGTCAATTGCCTTGTCTGGTTTAGCTTGCAAAGAATCCACGGAGTCTAGGAACAACAGCGGGAGATATGAAATCACGTGATCTTGTTGTCGTTATCGTCTCGACTGTGAGCAAGATGATGATATGTTCTTGAACTCCAACTCTCACTCCCATCAAGTACTTCAATTTCTACTGGGGTAAGGGTCGGTTCGGCACAACAAAGGTCCATCCGTACGGCCGTTAGCCTCTAGCCCTCGTGGATCAAGCAAGAGGTGATGAGCTCATCTACGACGTATGGACATGCTCACTGTTCCAGACGCCCTTCGAATAATCATGCAGACCACAAAAACAACAAC
Organism: Scortechinia acanthostroma; assembly: GCA_011319215.2. Lineage (NCBI taxonomy): Eukaryota > Fungi > Ascomycota > Sordariomycetes > Coronophorales > Scortechiniaceae > Scortechinia > Scortechinia acanthostroma. The sequence goes on from JAABUG020000006.1 coordinate 49,544, forward strand.
CTGATGTCAAGGCGATCGTAGCAATAAATATTGAAACAGCCAGCTACCTGCTCCGGGAACGATATTCAGTCATAATTTTTGTAAGTAAAGCATGCTCACCATTCGCGATTCCACATGGCTTGTTTAATAATGCTCTCTTGCCCCATGCAGGATGTAAGTACAAGTGAACGTCTTGGGCTTATGCAATCGCGATCTTGGCCATCGAGCGGCCTCCACCGCGCTATAATAATGGTCCGTGGACGCTTCAGTTCGTAGTCTCCACAGTGATCAAGTCTTACCCGCATTCTCTTCCGTTACCGATCACTGTTACTCTACCGATGCCCTCCTCCATGTTCGAAATGGAAGAACGACGCATGGGTCGTCCGGACACACTTTGTCGCGAACAAGCTTCTTGAAATTCGGTCCATTTGGTCCACCGCTGTACTTCTTCTGGCCGAATAGCTCAGGCCCACCCGGCAGTGCATCATCCCCCCACTGACCGTTGAAGTTCAACCAGTTAACAGGGTAGCTGGGGTCATAAGGCTGAAAGGTCCCGCTGTTGGAATCATAGCTATATGCATAGGCGCTCAGGATGGGATCCCACAACTTCCCGCGGTCAGTATGGTCAACAACAAATCCGGCAGGGAGATTGAGATGAGGTATCGTATGGTCATGATCCCTAGGCGCGGTTCATACTCCTTAGCATCCGCCCCCATCATTAAGGTCATGCGTCGGTCTACTCACCCTGCGATAACGTAAACAGCGTGCGTGCCATTCGCCGAGTATGCATATGGCCGCTTGCCTTGCTTCTCAGTTGCGGCGTACGTGAAGGCTTGTCCTCCAGCATGCTGACTATACCAGATCGCTTGGGGGTTCCCATTCGAAAATCGGATCATATTATGCTCCCTAGATCGGGTGAGTTGTGCGCAAATGCTGATGAGCTTTTTGACTCGACATACCAGTCCCCGACATGATCACCGAATTCCATACCCAGGACAGTGTTGCCTTGGTTATACCTTCGATTCATGAGTCTGCCGCGATCCTCATCGAACATATCTGCCGTGACTTACGCATAGAAGTAAAAATAAAAGGCATCCACCGTCCCATTGTTGTGATCACGAGTAATAATCGTCGAGGAGACGGCGCCGTTCGTCTTGCCTTGTTGATCTGGAGCGGTGCCTTTGAACCACGCTGGCTGCGGATAAGCATCAATACCTTCCTTTGATGTCAAGTAAACGCTTGTGTTGCCCAGACTGTTCAAGCTGTCGAGGTTATCAAGGGTCAAGGGTGACGGGACCCCTTGGATCGGTTTATGGTCAACCATTGGCGTAGTATGTACAAGTTGCTGTCCAATGTCGGAGGGCATGTAAGCATCTTGGCTATGCAGCCATACAAGAGGCGCTACGCCATTGTCAGAGCTCGAAAATCATGTCCGATTGCTGCAGACACACGCACCATATTCCAGCACGAAGCTCGGTATGTTTGTTGCCGTGAGATCTTTCATAACAGTATCTGCGGTCGCGAATGCTGGTTGTAGCATATTCCACGCAAAGACAAAAGCCCATGGAGCCCGCATGTTGGGAAGACAGAAGCACTCAACGATCCAGGTCTAGATTGTGCGTTGTACCGAGCCATCGGTTCCAAATCATTTGTGAGAGGATAGTCACGAACGGCAGGCATTTTATAAGTTAGAATGGATGCCGAGAGTCAGGGCTGAATGATCATCAGTCCTCCGGCATTCCCTGTCCTGGCCAGCCTCTCCGATAGAGTACCGATTATTTCATCCTGCACTTGAAGCTAGAGTCAGACTCTGCTGCAGCTGACAAGACATGAGAGCAACCAGGAACCATCCAATCAACCTCGTGTGAAGACCAGACGATCTGAGCTGCAGCTACGGTTCGTCCGTACATGGCATGAATCACTAATTGGTCCTGAGGGGTTCTGAGGCGTCATTCCAGGGCGAAAATAAGCATGGTGCGGATGATTATGCAGTCAAGAATGCCAACCAATACTAGATTGGAGTGTGATCGTCCAGTCACGTAGGCCTCGGGTCACATTATGAAGGACCTTGGGATATTGTTGGTCAACGAGATCTGATTGATTGTGAGGTTCTTGACTTAGTCTCCGTGATCGCCACTCAAGTCATGCAGATAAACTAACCAGATGACCATCTATTCTCAGAAAGGTAACGGTTGTATTGCAGAGTTTCACTCGTCATTTCGGCGCCTTCCAACTCAAGTTGCTCTTCGATTCAATCCAGGCGACAATTAACGGGCAGTTTACTATAGCGCCTTTGCTTTATGGCGTTCGCAACATAAATAGTCCTGCCGACAGGGTGCGACAGCTCGGCAGAATTATAGTGTCGTGTCTATGAGGTCGGCCTTCTGAATGCCAGTCCACTGAATTGATCCCATATTTACAAATCAGCATGAGGGTATCGATCTATAACTTTCCACCGTCCTGCACAGCTTCCAGCTCTTTCTTCTTCTCCGCCTCTTTCATCAACTTGAATACCCGCAAATCTAACGGAATCCTCTCTCCAAGCCATGTAGCACGTTGCGTATGATTGCGTTCTTCCTCCGAATCGATCGTGTTTGGGTGTATCAGGGCGCTCAACGGCCCCCTATTGATAACTAGCCAAGGTACAAACGCGCCGAACTGGGCAGGTGTGAAGATGTTGACTTCGAACATGGCGACTGGATGAGGCCCTACTGGCCTGTCGAAGAAGGTGTAAATGCGAAGCTCAGGGACTGCATATTGTCAATCATTTCGTACTTTGACTTGGAGGTAATCAGATTTGCGCAAAAAGCTCGACACCAGGGAAAGCGCCCTTACATTCGCGTCTGATTCTTTCATGTAGAGCTCTGGCGTATGCGACTTGATCTGGATTATTCTAATCGATAAAGATCAGTGGCTGAAGCAGTGGACAATATGGAAGGATTGCTAACCTGAAAGTGATAGATATGGACATCGAAACCTCCACGGCGATCTTTGGCGAGAGGGTCGGGGAATTCCTCGTATGCTTTACTTAAGATTCCATGCTGGGGATTCTTGAGGGACTTTCCATCCTCTGTCTTTTCACTGTCAAAGTCTCGTTAGTTCCTTGGGCTTAATCCTTCCCAAGAGCTTGATACTTACTCCGTGAGTGGTTCAAGGTTTTCGTAGCCCTCGAGGGGAGACGGGTATGAGAAAGCAAACTGGTCCGTCATTGCTTGTCAAGAAGATAAAGGGATTGAAATGGGCGACTGTGCGTGGTGCTCTATGTTTCGTTCATTCAAGGGTTTGCGAGTCTGGCAGGTCCGAGGTTGTCTATATATCTAATCAATCAACAGTAGCAGAGGCGACGGTTCCACACTGATTCATGCAATTACCAGAAATATGACGCGCATATGATGATGAGCGAATCTGATTGACTAATTCTTAGAAATTGAAAGCCATGAGTGACAAATATGGTGCAATAGCCAAAACGCAGTCCCTCTGTTGTCTGTGCCCCGTAATTCCGCACTCTGACAAAGCCGCGGAATCATCACTTATCTTGTGAGATGGGTATGGACTGGGAGGTGCACAACTGGACAACATATTACATTTTCTTTTACATGGTAGTAAAATAAAATCAGCGACTTGAATATGGACAGGCTAAGTCATATGATATTAGGGTTGTCAGCATGAGCTCGTAGCCCTCAATTTCCCGGATGTAATCGATATATTCTGATAGTCACTACCTACCATAACTACAGGCCCAAGTAAAGGAGACGGCTCACTCGCTGCTTAAATTCATGTCCATAATCATGCATAACGAGATAACTTGTTCTTAACGCCCAGCCTGGATGTATGCTATTTCCCCCAAGCCATACCCATACAGAAATACTCGAAACCCCATACTCCAGTTGATGAATAGAACTCCTTTCCTGTAAGCAATGCTACCACAAAGCCTTCACATCGATATGTCCATCGTCATTGACAAACTTTCCCCGGTCCCATTCACGATCCTCGCCTTTCTTTGACCACTTCACGTCCTCAAGCCTGCCTTCGTCGTCACCGCCACCTGTGGCTGTTTTACTAGAACTGCTCTTCCATCGATCAACGACAGCATCGTTGAAGCCTGCCTCTCGTAGTCGTTCCTCTCCCTTTTGCTTCCAACGAGCACGGTCGCGGAGCGCCTCGAGGGCGAGTTCCCAATCATCCTCCTCTGTTGTAAGACCCGCGACAGGACGTCGAGAGGGCCCTTTGCGCTGATCTAGATCGTCTTCTTCCATGTGAACATCCACCGATGGATCGTAGTCGGCAGCAAAGTGAGCGTCGATATTGCTCAGGTTGGCTTTGTAGGCGCCGCGACCGCGAGAGCGAATTGGCCCCGAATCGCTGTGGCCACCATGCTTAGGAGGTAGTGGTCCCACCAAATCCTCGAGTGGATCAGACTCAACCCCAGACTCTCTTCTCGGAGTAGGTTGGGTTCGTCCTTTATCGTCTGCTGTGGTGTGTTCCCGTGTCGTGCGATCATCGAGTGAGCTGCGGCGAGTGTCGTGTCTTGTATCCTCTCTACCTTTCCGGCTCCTGTGTCTGTCTGATGATGGACTGCGAGAGGGCGACAATGAGACCGTGCGTCGACGGCGTCGCCTGTAGCGATCGCGATATCTCGAGGCATGATCATCTCGTGGAGAGCGGCTACGTGAGTACGAGCGGCGGCGATGTTCTTTCCTGGAGGTTCGATGACGGCTTTCACCAGCATCGTCAGATCGATGGGTTCGTCGCTGTCTCCGGGACCGATCTCTGTCCGAGGACGCTGAACGACTCCTATGGGTTCTCCTATGAGCGCGGTGCCTTGATTCCCTGCTTTCTCCCGTGTCTCTCCGGGACTCCAAGTTGTCCGATAAATGTCTAGATCGATGACGGTCGCTTTCTTTGGTATTATTTGCCGAGGAAGACGAAGCTTGGCCCCGTAGCTGTCGCATTCGTTCTCTGGCTTCTCTTTCTTCCTTCCGCTTCAAAGCAGCGTTATGACTGTCGGTTTCCTTTATGATATTGCGTAGAAACCTCGTATTCGGTTTAGGAGCTGCACCTGTAGGTCTGTGAGGCGATATACATCAACACCATCCTGATTATATCGCACTCCACATCGGAGATCGTACCTTTTAGGCAGATAAGCACCCAATCCTCGAGCGGAATATTCCATCGAGCTGTCACGAGCCTCCTTGGCTAATACTTGTGCAACATAGTCGTTGCTCAGTTCGTCATTCATTTCTCCAGTGTTTGAAGGCATGATTGCGGGCAAAGGAAAGCGGCGATTGCGCCCAAGCGGGCAATGGGAGGTGCTCCTTCAGAAGTCGAGGTTTAGCCAGCAGACAGTCTTCGCAACATCATCCATACGAGTAAGGACAACACATGGTCCAAGTGAATTGAGGAAATGTAAATGGGTTGTCTGTCTGCTCAGGCTCAGTGCCAATTTGAAGTGACTTCACCGCTCGCTCGGGAAGCCGCGCTAAATGGCAATCAAAGCGGTTTCCGCCCTCATGATTGTCCGATAAGCTTTTGTTTACTTTTCTGTTATCTACCAGCCAACGCGCTGAGCCTGTTTAACATATCCGTACTGAAGATACCTACCTAAGTATTCTCAGGCAACAGAACTCTTGAATAATCCAATCCAGCACTTAAACCTAGAATACCGAAAATTGCCGCCAAACATACCTAACTGAGGAAGAGACCGCTTGAAGAATGGCCGACCTGAGCCCCGCTGAAACACTCGAACAGCTCCGACAATTGGAGCAGGAGAATGGTGACCTGAAGACTCGTCTCGCCATCATCCGCATAAGCGAACCTATTTCTTCTTCGGATGCTGAAATATCCGATTCATCGCCGTCCAAGCGTACCTCTGACGTTTCGGCCATCGATAACCCCACACCTGCTTCCCTGGAAGCAGATTTGACACACTACAAGGTACGGACAAGTGGACCTCACCTCTACATATGCTACACCCTTATCATATATTCTCTGACCTGTATGAAAAGGAGCTCTTTTCGAAATTGCGCTTTTCCTATGTCGAGCAAGTAACGAAAGAAAAGTTCCTACGAGCGATCGTGGGCGATCCTCCCCTGGTCGTCGGACACAATGAGAATGTGGAGTTGGAAGGGCAGTTAGCAGAAGTGAAAGCTGAGCTCAAGTCGCGCAAGGAAGAAGTCAGGATCATAATTGAAGACATGGAGAAGATGGGTCGGGACCTGGCGAGTCGTGAGTTCCTTTTGCCCGTCGCGGCGCGAAAGTGGCCGATAAGTAATATTTGCGACAGGATACAAAAAAGTGCAATTACAGAAGACACAACTTTCAACGCTCCCAGAATCGATCGAGAACCTTGAATCCACGATCGCCGGACTGCGTGCGAAACAGGTCGCTACGATGGGCACGTCATCCTCCCAGAACCTTCCGCTGCCAGCGACGCTGTCTCTCTTGGCCGAGCGTGAGTCCGAACTTGCAGCATTAAATCGGCAACTGGCGGCGGTACAGAATGCTCTGCCGCGCAAGACAAGAGAAGCCGAAGCATTGGAACGAGAATTGAGTGTACTAGAAAGGCGCCGGAGCGAAGCAACCACACAAGCACGGGAGGCACAGAGAATGAAACAGGAAGGCAAGAGCGACGGTCTCGAAGAGCTGGGCAGGTGGTACAGGAGCGCAGAGGAAACACTGAAAAGTTTGGTGGGTGTTGAGGGATGAGACCGAGGCGCAGGATGATGGGTGACTGGATCTGTATTATGACGGCGTTGCGGGTTCATAATTGGTGTATATGTGGGCGACAGGCGGTGTTATTCTATATTTACAGCAGAACGGTACGATTTGGGTCTCGAAATGAAGCCGTTAGGCTATTTAATTCATTGACGTGCACTGATCATACAACATGATACGCTATGCTGCAGACACCATATGGAACCCCTTATGATTTTGATGTCCGAAACGAGACCCGTCCGTACTCCTGACTTTTAGTTAAGACATTTACTCCTCGTCCTCCTCAGCCTCCTCACCGTCACCGCCAGCAGCGGCAGCGGCCTTCTTGCGCTGGACACGGCCAGGGCGGCCACCACCGTAGGGGGAGGTGAGAGCGAAGTCAATGTGCTTCTGGGAGTCAAGGCGAACCATGTAGGAAGGCACGTTGACGATCTGCTTGCCGACACTGTTGGATAAAGTAGGTTAGTACGGTTTCCTTAACGCTATCGCACAGTGGGCCATACCGGATGTGACGCTGCTTGATCAGGACACGAGCGTGGTGGATGGACTTGGCAAGACCGAGCTTGTAGACACAGGTCTGCAGACGACGCTCAAGGAAGTCCTCGACACGGAGGGCCAGGACGTAATCGAGCTTCATACGGGACTCATCGAGCACACCGATGCGGACCAGACGACGAATCAAAGCGTTACCTTCGAAAAGACGCTTGGGGTCCTTCTCGTCGAGGGTGAGAAGCTCACTAGACCGAAATGTATTAGTCACTGCTCCCAATTGTCGCAGACTAATAAAGAGCATACCGAGCAGCACGACGGATCTTGGACAGGGTGAACTGGACACGCCACACCTCACGCTTGTTGCGCAGGCCGTACTCGCCGACAATCTTCAGTTCCGAGTCACTATCGACCAAAGGTTAGGCATGGAACACACGACTTAAACAGAAGCGCGCTTCTGATCAGTGGCCGGAGAGTACTAACAGACGAGCCGCCTCGAAAGCTGAACATCAATTAGCGTTTGTTCGGACTTTGATGAATTTCCATTTTTGGTTATATTGGAAGTACTTACGACGACGAGGGACCTTGTAGGTCTTGGAGTAAACGGGACTGTAATGCAGAAATGGTAATTAGAATGATGCGACATTATTCCACACCCATCGCAAGGTGTATACTCACGGGACGGGGGCCATGGCTGCTGATTCCGCGTTGTCGTGATGTTGTCGGACACACCAAACTCCAAAAAGGTCGCAAAGTTCAGAAGTTGAGGATGCTCTTTCGAGAGGAGACAAGCGAGAGGAGAGAGTGGAGTCTAACCGTGTTGAGGTTAGGGCTAGGGCTAGCCCTGGCGGCGCACCAAGCACCCGAAGACGTTGACACCATCACTAAGTGCGGCAGAGGGAGGCATTTCTTCGTTGTCGACAATTTTTCAACACCAGCACCACCAGCACCGCAAAAATGGGTCACTCTCACGGTTTGAGAGCGGGCACTCGCGTACGTTCATGCGATGAATTCATATTGACGCCTTTTTTCGCGAGCTGAAATGAGCGCTGACGATGGTTGTAGTATGCCTTCAGCCGCGGCTTCAAGGAGAAGGGTATGATCCGTCTGTCGACCTACCTGAAGACCTACCGGTACGAACAAAAATTCGAACATAATGAAGAGATTTGCGAGCAGGATCTGATTGTTATTTCATAGGGTTGGCGACATTGTGGATATCAAGGTCAACGGTGCCGTTCAGAAGGGGTCAGTACAATTTCCGCCCGCTGCAATTACGAGGAATCTGGAAGGCGCGGATTTTGCGTGATTGTGCGGGAAAGTGTGAGGATTGGTTTGCTGAAATTTGGAAACAGTATGCCCTACAAGGTCTACAACGGTAAGACCGGTGTCGTCTACAACGTGACCAAGTCTTCCGTCGGTGTCATCATCTACAAGGTTGTCGGCAACCGCTACATGGAGAAGCGCATCAACGTTCGCATCGAGCACGTCAAGCACTCTCGTTCCCGTGAGGACTTCATCAAGCGTGTCAAGGAGAACGCCGCAAAGAAGCGTCAGGCCAAGGAGCAGGGCATCCACATGCACCTGAAGAGACAGCCTGCCATGCCCCGTGAGGGCCACGTTGTCGAGGGTGTTGCCGCTGAGACCATCACTCCCCTCCCTTACGACACCCAGATCTAAACGAATGGATATGGTCGATGCGGTTGTTTGGTGTTTCTGGGTTTTTCCGTCTATGGGTGGACTTTGCATTGAGACGAAGCGATAAAAAGATCAGGGTTCTCAGATGTTCTGGCACACTCAAGCCTGTGCATAGATTCCCCTCAATGAAAGAAAAAAAGACAAACCTTTCGATTCCTCCTTGAAGAATCAGTATGATTTGGATATTCTGGCTCGGGCGGGATTCTGATAGGGACCTATTGGTCCATCTGCCAGGCACCTTAAGCGCCCAATAACTCCTGCTATATCGCAAAATTTTACGGCACACTCAATCAATTGCTGATAGATATTCGCAAGGTCGTGTCATTCCACTAGATTTCCCATTCCGTAGGCGTAAGCAATCGTCATGAACTCCTGCCGACTGCAACGAGGCAGCACCGATCTGCAGCGGCCCCTGTACCAGCGCCACCGAGAGCGCTGAATCGGACGGGAAATATATATGGAACCGCTAGAGCTCAGGTAGATATATTGAAGCAGCCAAAGAACGACGCCATGAGACCTCATCTTCTCTATGCATAAATTCAAGAGAGGTTCCTGCACTAGGCGTTAAAGCGGCGACGGAAGAGATCGCCAATCGGCAGTGGAGGAGAGAGATCCGCCCAGAGGTTCCGCCAAAAAATTGAACTCGAAAGCATCATTTTCGTCGCCAGCTACGCCTCCTTATTTAATTCGATTCGAATCCCAGCATCACATTGTACATTACTTCGGAGAGTATTGCCTCTTCATGACTCTCACCACCTAAATTAGATATGCGACTGCGTTCCGTCTAAGACCGATCTTTTCCCTATTCACCTTTCTGATAGAACCCCAGGTCTTGTTGATGCCTTTTTCAGCGACTACTCACTCCAGCTCTGCGCAGGCGCACCTGGAAGCCCGAGAGCCAGCGCCGACTGTTGGTAAAGATCTCATTTTGCAGTCAAGGGAGACTGGCGACGTTGTACCACAACCGACGCAACCGTCCACACAAGATGTCGACAAAAAGGCCCAAGCGAAGCCTTTCGCCCATTTTGTCGCTGGCGGGTAAGAAGAAAGTACATTTTTATAACTGAGATGAATCTCGAAGCTAACACAATGGGTTCACAGAATTGGTGGAATGACCGCCGCGACTCTTACCTCTCCTCTCGATGTCCTGAAAACCCGGTTACAGTCCGACTTCTACCAAGCCCAGCTCAAGTCTCTTCGTGCCGCTCACCCATTGCCACCATCTAACTCACTCGCGTCACTTCCACGGACCGCTATGATGCACTTTAGCGAAACGTTTCAGATCCTGCGCTCGATACATGTCCATGAAGGCTGGCGCGCACTGTTTAAGGGCCTTGGACCGAATCTCATTGGGGTTGTTCCGGCGCGTGCCATTAACTTCTACGTATATGGGAACGGAAAGCGGATACTTAGCGACTACTTTAATTACCACGATTCCAAAGAGACACCCGTCGGAGTGCATCTGACGGCGGCCGCCGTCGCAGGAATTGCCACCGGAACGGCCACCAATCCAATCTGGCTGGTGAAGACACGCTTACAACTAGACAAGTCCAACGCCGAGAGTGGCAAGGGTCGTCAGTATAAAAACAGCTGGGACTGTATCAAACAGACGGTGCGCCACGAGGGCATTCGAGGCCTGTACAAGGGGCTTTCCGCGTCATATCTCGGTGTGACCGAGTCAACTCTGCAATGGGTGATGTACGAACAAATGAAGATGTATTTAGCGCGCAGGGAAGCAGCGAAACTTGCTGATCCCAATCACGTCTACAATGTCTGGGACGATGTGGAGTTGTGGGGTGGTCGAATCTGCTCTGCGGGCATGGCGAAGCTGATTGCTGCGGCCGCCACGTACCCCCACGAAGTTGTCCGAACGAGGTTGAGGCAAGCCCCTACTGTCTCTGTGGGAGATGGCAAGGTTCAGATGAAATACACGGGTCTTGTCCAGTGCTTTAAGACTGTGTTTAAGGAGGAGGGTATGGTCGGATTGTATGGCGGTCTGACGCCGCATTTACTGCGTGTGGTTCCTTCGGCCGCCATCATGTTCGGAATGTGAGTACCACTGCCCCTACTTACGCAGATCATCAGCTTCTGACATTGTCGCTTTTAGGTACGAGGTGATTCTGCGCCTTTTCGGAACGACTTCATAAATCACCCCAGATTTGCCCTCTCTACTTTGAAGCGCGAACAGGCTTTCTTTTGAGCGTAAACTTGTACTATATTTCACCCTTTTTGTTACTGGTGTTATTATTGACTAGAAAAGTCAAATGCATGTATATGGCGCAATTCTTGGATGGTTGCTGCTTGGTCTGGCGTCTTCACTCTTCTCTCACATTTGATCTAATTCAAGGCTGGTGACCCACTTCGTTGTATGTAACTATATGGTGGCGTTGGATCAACCATAAAAAAGTCTCTTCTAGAAAGTTATCATGCTATATAGTCGGTACCTCGTTGAATTTTGTGTCACACGTATATTTAATGCAGGTACAGAGTTCCACTACCACTAATGTTCACATCAACGCTATTTGCGTACGACTGCATCAAGTCAGCATATGATGCAGTAATCTCTCTCATTTCCTCTGATTGACTGGTGAGTCTCTCAGTACCCATATTTCAGTTATTGCTATATCATCCTCACCTATATTACCTATCAGATAGGTAATATGTGAATGTCAATCAAATAAAAAATATATCTGTGGTACATAGTGGCTTAGCCCCATGGAGAATGTGCAACCTATTACGTACACATACTTTGAATTGTATGCAGCAAGAAAGCCAATAGAAGCAATGATGTTGATCCAACTAGGTACCTAACCGTCATCATATTACTACATCTCGGTAGACTTATTGCCCCTTTCGTTGACTTACATCAACACTATGTTTGTGAAATAACGGAAACATGACCCAGTACGGAAGCGATCCATACCTGGGCTAAGATAATTCAATTTGCCTCTGCAAGAGAGCTGACGAGCCAACCAGATCATTCAAGTCTGATCGTCGCTAGCCTAAGTACTCAGCGAGGGCAAGGCTGGCGGATCCTGCCAGGAACCAGCGGTCAAGCAGACATTGAGTCATGGACCCGAGAAGGTGGAAGACCGCTTCCTGCTTCCAGAAGTCAGCTGAATGAGGGGATGGAAGCATTCGCATGATCTCAACAGGGGAGGCGCAGGCGCAGTGAGAGGACTACGAGGCAACGACGCCTCCAATCGCGCATGAACAACCGAAGGACCTGTTGCTGCTCACCGGCTTTGAGAATATGTAGGAGACTAAGGTGAGTTTGACAAAGCCAAACCAGTACTGAAGCTCGCAGCTTATCATTATCAATTGTCGAATGATGATCGGAGTATCTGTTGGCTCCAATAATCGATTACCAGTTATTGTGATCACCACCCAAATGGGTAAGGCCAGGCCAATAGGTGGCCCTTGCAATACATCCGGCCAGAAGGTAATGTGAGCAAGGTGAAACGGCGATCGACGTTTGGAGAAGTTGCGCCGGAGGGAAGCTATACTGTCGTCGACAGATAGCTTTGTTCACACTTGAATGTTGCCTTGTTCTGGGCCAATGTTGCCTTCCAGATGCTACCGATTGCACCTATTTTATGCCCTCTTTCCAGACTCCGTCCCAGTTTTGGCTTCGAAAAAGACGAAAGGGAACGTTTCCGCTTTTTTGGCTTTGCATCCGACCTTTTCCTCTACATTATCCATCGCGATGCGACCTTCATATAAAAAGGTCATGTCCCTCTGTCCAGGGGAGCTATAGCACTCTAACAGGGCTCACGCGGTACATTCTCTCTATTAAGCAACAGCTCGCTTGGAATTGAATTCTCTTATCCTCCTGCTGCATCCAATATAACGACCCTTTCGTGTATGATTATCCCAATGGCAGCCAATCCAAGGTAGTCAGTCCCAGCTCCTTTGCAAGCTCTTACTCTCAGTGCGCCGTCTTTGTGTCTTTCAGCCTTCTCGGGCTAACTCGGTTTTCTCAAGAAACCGAAAGTCTTACGCCACTCAGCAACAAATGGAGCTTCTCCATATCGGCTCCTGGACAAATCGGTACGATGCCAAAACAGCTCCTCAAGGCATTCTTGAGTCTGGCGCCGAAAAACCTTCATCAGGTCTGCAAAAGCAGAACAGCAATAAAGTTCCTGTAATGCTACAAGCTATGCTGGACCAATCTCCAAAAGCAGACCCTTGGTCGCCTGTCACGATGCAACAAAAGCAAAACCAAAAGCTGTCACTTTGATATTTCGACTTTTTTTGTATACTACCTTCTCTTTTCGAGTGCTACCTGTTAGATCTCTTGTTCTTGTTTGTTTAATTAGACTGCTCTGTATTCCGTGTGACAGAGGCCAAGAGCTTTTCAGATATTCTTATCAGTCTTTTGTCGCTGTGGTGTCTTATGCTCCACGTCCCCAAAAGTTACTTTATTGCCATTAGTGCTTCATAAGACCTATACTTCACTCCGATATTTATCCCAAGCAAGCTTGTTTATTGTGTTTTGTGTATCGTAGACCTGACCAGAGTCAGGTCAATGGTTGCCTGAGGAGGCGAGGCTGCGTAGGTCACGGAACTGTCATGGAATGATCTCTTATGATCTCATTCAACAGTGATAATCGAAGTCACAGTTGTCTCGCCCAGGAATCCACACCGCAACCTATCTTCGGATCTCCGCCTAGTCAGGCGACCATTGGAGTTCTGCAGGTTGTTCCCGAATCGACAGTTCTTTTCTCGCGCCTCTTGGTTCGGGCTCCATCCAGCTTTGCACTGCCCCTGGGGAGGTTATCTCATGCCCAAAAAGGCACTGCGTACCTTGCCTTGACTGGAAGAAAAAGAAATTAACTATCCGGAGCGCCGAGCTTGGACGTATGGCTGATCTCTGGAATTCTTTTTTCACGGAAAGCGTAATGTAATCCTGGGGTCAGATCATCATTTTAGTGACTGATTTCTTACATTTATTTTCTCTCATATATACAATACTTTCCCTTTTCTTGTGACGCGCATTCTATAATTTTGAGAATTTAAAGAGTTCACTTTTGAGGATCACTAGATTTATAGGGCTTTAGACCCGGGGAACAAAGCTACGGCCTACAAGCAGTCAAGCACAGATGTGGCCCGTGGAACCAGGGAAATTTAAGTTAGCGATTGACCCACAATCTATGTACCTTAAATGATAGGACCCAAAAGAATTTTATTTTGTCTTCTTCCAAGGTATTTCTCAGTATTAATCATTACTTGGGAGTTTCATTTCCCTCCTACCGTTCAGCTTTACGTCTGATGAGGATACAGAGCAGTGAGTAGCTTTTCTCTGCATGGAAAACTTTGTTTCGCTTCTAAGCCAATTGAACAATTCTTTATAATAATGGAAATCGCTCAAAGGGTGCAATCGACCGCGAAGACAAAGACAAAGAAAAAAAAAGCAAAGAAGTTCAACCCATAATCATCTAGTCCGTTGTCCCAACGTTGAGAGTAGTCGGATAAGAGTGAACGTGGCCATTATCTGGGTTGATCCCTGATTCTGGTCCTCCAGGTTCGAACCGAATTTCAGCGCTACTAGATATCTAGGGGCAGTCGGATGTCCTGATCTGCACGACACATTCTAGACAGTGTTTAAAGTTCTCCGCATATCATGATTCCTTTTCTCCGCACCATCCGAAAATCATAATGCTAGTAATAATGATCTGGAGAACCTTCACTTCGGTAGTTCTTCTCAGCAACATAGTTATGGCAAGTGCGCCAATTGCGCTTATGAGTCACTATTACTTATTGTTGGGCGTTAGGCAGCAGATCCAGCAATGTCTCGGTGGCACAGATGTTTCAGCCTCTTACTGCTCAGACCTTGGGACGAACCGGTTACGTGATAGAATCTGTCCGGGGTACATCTTAGTCTGCTGTACCCATAGCGACGATGAGTTGTTCATAGATGATGGACCGTAAGAGGTTTCCACTGTCGCTATCTGTCTCTTAGCTTCTCTTTAGGGGAGCCTTTGGAGGTGCCTGACATGCTGCCAAGGATTCGCAGCAGAGACAGCGTCCGCTAAGATAATCCTTCGTAGGCTTGATCCGGTGAGCGATTTAGAAGATTCACACCCGGGTTGAAATTGAAATTTAGCCATATTTTAGAAAAAGGCATCGGTCAACAGAACAGACTTTCAGTCCAAGGCGTTTTTTCAGGATTCAATGCTACAATGAGAGGGGGCTTTGCCCAAGGCGTGCCTCGGAAAAGCAATGAGGAGTGCAGTGCTGCGCCATCTTTGTGTGGCTGACCGCTGACTACGTAGTGGCTAGTGAGGTCACTGAAGCAATAATATGGAGGACGTGGCTTGTAGTGATGCTACGGTGTACCGAATAATAACAAAGAAATCGTCACGATTGTCTACTGTCTGTTCTAGACCTCAGACTATTTGTGGGTCTGTCACCAGCTGTAATGTCCAGATGATCAGGACGATCATTATTATTACACCGTAGAACGTCCACTACAATTGGGAGTACCACTTGGCTACCATTCTAATCCATTTCCAGCATCGAGAGTCGAGGCCCCAGTGGGTCAGGTACATCTATTCAATATAATTTCCTGATATCTCTAGTCTCTAGATACCTCAACTGTGGGGACCTCTGGGCTAGTCTGATATCATGATATGTCTTCGGATTGTCTTGGTTCCTTAGATGGCGGGGACCCACCTCCCGGGCCCAGAGTTCCATGTCTCCACGTCCATTTCCTCCATAGCCTCAGAACTGCCAGGTAAAGGTATGGAGTAGCCCGTTCCAAGTTTGCGTTTCCAACAGACTCTGATGACACAGGTGAATCTCAGCCAGCCTCAAACAACCACTGAGGAAGGGTCCCGAAGCGAGGTAACGAGGAAAATATCAAAAGTAAATCAGACGTAACATGGTCATTATTCGTGGCATCATGGTCCATGGAAATAGCTACCTCGGTATCGAGTATGAACTTGTACAAACTTCGCCACCTACCGGTAGGTACTGTACGTAACTGGGGCAGATCCCTTAGGTAGGTACCTTACTGATACTCCATGACCGGGCGTCACTGGAGCCAATAAGTTTTCTGACCAAGTTGAAGTGTGACCACTTCCATGACGCCGAGCCTATGTACTTGTCTCCGATTTTCACAAGAAAGATCCCTTTCTTGGGGCTCTAATCTTGATCGTAACAAGAACTCTTGTCGTCCTTATTTGCGAAAAACCACATTGAAACAGTGGTTACGCTTGAGGTTGGAGGATGACTTTCTTGTCTCCGTTGCAAAAATCGTATTCAACCACAATCATTTTCAACAATTCATATTACATCATCAGCCATACTCGAAGGCTTATGGGTTTGTCACTACGCTGAATAATGCTCATCTCTCAGTCTTCCTAGGTCAGCCTGTTGCCGTTTATCTCACCGTTGTAACACCACTGCAACTTGGTGTCTTTTTGGTTATGATATTCATTCTGCGGATGCCGCAAAGATTTTGCGATAAATTCCTAGGGAGAGGCAAATGTGAGATGACGAGGCGATTGAGGCTCTTCTTGTATTTCAAGGACCCCTGAAATTAAGGAGCATTGCAAACTTCCAGGTTGCATATCTGAAGTACCGAGAGCGGGACATTTGCAGTGCGCGTACCCAAGATCGCCTACTCAATTGGCCCGTGCGGTAAAATACCGTAAAATTGCTTGCAGGGAGTGAGGCGAAGTAATCCTTTAATCAACTTCCACAGCCAACTGAGATACACGCTTCGGACACGCTTGACATCAACTTCAACCAAGCAATTTTATCTGGATAATTCATCCAGTGGATCTCCTCCGCAAGGGTCTCTGATCTCTAGGTAGCTTCCGCTGTCAAGTGTCAACACCCTTCGAACACCTGTTCTCCACCTAAGCTCCTCGGCCAAGTTTTCTATGGTAAAAATTGCGAATCGAGGCCACGCAAGAAGATGTTAATGTAGTAGCATGTTGCCAGCTAGTCAAGTTGTTATGGGCTTATTCATCCCATACCTACCTGTGTTCAAGCTAAGCTGCATGGAGCAAAGTCAGGCTGGCATGGTCTAGTAGGCTGTACTTTACTTCACCCAGGTAAACCATAACAGGAAGACAAGTCCCTGCTCTCCCCTCTTAAGAATGATATTTCCCATCATTTTTCTTCTCTTCCTCTCGCCATCTTTCCAAGTTCACTTACCCAGTGCCTTCAAGGAGAAACGTTCTGTCCTTGTGGGCATCTTCTTACTCTTTTACCAGCGCTTAGTGACACTCTTTTGTACTCAACATGCTGTTCGTGTATTGTTAAAATCGTTCCTTTTTGCATAACTGTATGCCAGGCCTTTCAGCTGAAACTTGTTTTCCTGCATCTTGTCTCTTGTGCGTCTCTGTACTATTTTGCGTCTGATTTCTTCGACATCCTAGCATCCTGTCTTTGGTCAATCTATCGAACTTCTGCTGAAAGATTTCTTATCATGGATCCTCTGAACAATGGCCAAGTCAATGATGACTTCAATTACGAGCAAGACGATATATACACCGGCTCCAATGTTCCCTGGCGTGCCGTCCATTACACTGGCCGTCGCGGCCAGACACCGGGGGGTCATTTAGCTCCAGCTGCGACCCTCGACATGTCTTTTGTGAGTCAGCCACCCACAAGCGTATCTCGTTGATTCATTAAAAGAGCTAGCTAACACTTTGGCTAGAGGCATAGCCAATCTCCATTCCTCTCTCCGGTATCACCGTCCAGTATCGGCAGTGCAGGGGCGCCAGCCCACCTCTCCGGCCATGAGACAGGAGCCAACTACGACTTTGAGGCACTTGACTGGACTCGGAGCAATCTGGTTCCACCGGAGTTTCCGCTGTCACAAGGTGATTATGCTGGCCCATGGCCTATCGGAGATCTCGATGCAGGGCCCATGCAAATGCCGTTGGAGCCCCAAGACGCTGTCCACAGTCCACTTGCGAAGGTGAATCAACTTAAGAACGACCTTCAGTTATGGCACTCATTAGCACTGCAAGCGCTGCCTGAACTCGATTATTCCCAGCTGATCGATCTGAGAAGTCTCATTAAAACTACCTTCTGCAAGCTGGATACCTCAATACAAGCGAGGCTTGACATAGGTGCTCCCAATATACCTTCTCCACGGGATAGGTACCTCTGCAAGCTCTGCAGTCAAGGCAATAGGAAGGTGTACGGAACTCGTGGAACCTTTCGGCGGCATGTGAGTCTTACTCACCAAGCTGAGCACAAGTACTACTGTCCGTTCGATGCATGTTCGTTCAGTAGTACACCTAGAAGGGACAAGTTCCGTAGCCATTTGCAAGTCAAACACGGTTCTTCTGCTCTTTCTCTACTGAACAAGGGCTGCCTGGACAGCCTAGCCCGGCCGTGCTCTCCTCCAAAAAAGTGTGGACTCTGTCCAAAGCAAGTGACCACCTGGAAGAGATATTTCGAGTGCGTTGCGAAGCACTGCCGCCTCCCTGGTGGAAGTTCTACATACACCAGTGCAAGCCAGAGCAGACGAGGCAGCGGGAACACTGGCGGAGACGGGGCAGACTTTGGCAGCCAGCAGTTTTTTGGCCCCGGCGGTAATGATGGATCAGGTTTCCCCCCGCCGTCTTCATTCGAAGGAGACTACATGGGTGGACGCGACTTGGACCTCAACAATATGGGCCAGCAATTCAGTTTTTATGCTGCCAGTCTTCCTCAACACAATACACAAGCCGATACTATTGCTGACACTATTGGTGAAGCCAAGCAAAGGCCCCCGCCTGTACCTAATGCTCGTGCTCGTACTCCTCCCGACTCAGAGCCGTGTCCAGTACCAGATGAAGAGGATCGCAAGGACCTATCACCAGTCCGTAGTCCAACAAGCTTACGAGACTATCACCGCACCCTGAATTCGACCCTAAAAGAAGGCTCAGCAGCCTCTACCAAGAAGAATTCTTGTTTGGACAGCTTCCAGCAATTGTCTGCCGCCAGAAATACACCGCACTCATCGCATGGTTCTGGCCGAAGTCACATCCCACACGAACGGCCTAGACCAGCTGATGAGAATACTCGAAAGAATCAGTCCAAGAATGTTGAGAAGTTTTGGGAGACAAAGTGCAGAACCTGCGGTCATACCATGCAGAGTTGCACTCATTGTAAAGCCTCCAATGGAGCTGAGCGACAATGTCACCTTTGCGCAGGTAACGCTCGCCAGCGAAGTAACGATTTACGCCCCTGGCATCATAAAAGATGTCCTGATCATGCGTGCCTTCCTAGGAAGTCTTTATCACCATCCTGGAAGCTTGGTGGGAAGTTGGACTTGACTTCACAAACCTTTCAGCATGAACTACTTTTCCAAGAGTCAGGAAAAGGACCCAAAACATGCACAAAGAGCATCAACTCTGCCGCTCATCCGACCTTCCTCTTTCCTTACGCTGTCTCGCAGAAGACAATGTCATTGTTGGTTCTTCACAATAACACACCAAGTCGCTGTCTGGGTACCCTTACTGGCTCTTCCGAGCTTGAGAGTTATGGCAAGCGGCCATTCCTGCCGTGTAGCCAAGGCAGTCATGCGCTTGGTCGCCCTGGCACTTATACCACAAGACCGGCCAGGGGCCTTCTAAAGGGACATGATATCCTTACCCATTCCGCAATACTCATGTCGGAGACAGCTGCCCAGCTTTGCATAACGCTGACTGGGAAGCCGGCCACTTTTTCGATAGCTTCCGGTTCGCACGCGCTCGACCTTCCGGCATGGGATAGTGAGTCTCCACACGCTTCAATTTATTATTGTCATACGTCGCTGACTGAAATAACATTAGATGTCCCCGACGATGTGGCTATAGCACAGACGAAGTTACCTCTGTTCAGGACAGAAGTCCAAATGCAGATCCTGGATAACGCGCTTGATTCGGCAAATCCAGACCCTACAGATACAACAGTAATACTGCGAAAGAGGTCACATATGCTGCAGACGAGGCTCCGGGTTATTGTTAAGCTGCTCAAGCTCAAGACAACGGTTGCGAGTGTCATTGAGCCTGACGCACCACAAGCAGATGAACCTGGAACAACTGAGTTTACCCCAGACTATCCTGACCTCATTGAGTTCACATTCGATCTCCCTATCCTCGACGACACTCTCTCACTCTCCCAACTATGGAGTATGATGATCAGCAACGCGGGGATGATTATTGGGAGCTTCGCTTCCACGGCATCTGATATCCCCAACCTGAATGATGGGAGAGATGCTCTTCAACTTTTCTTCGTGATGCTGATCCACATTCTGATGAAGTTCGCTCGAGCCCCGATCCGCCCAGTTAATACAACTTTGGTTGAATGATTATATACTCCTTTGACGCTCATACGACTGCGAGAATCGCTCTTGTATTCTCCTAGAGCAGGAATTGGTATGGCAGGTCTCAGAATCTCGGTGGACTCGTCTACTATATCTCCGGCCCCTCCTCTTTCTCCTCCTCTTTCTCCCCCTCTTTCTCCTCCTCTTTCTGCTCCTCTTTCTCCTCCGCCTCTTCTCCTTCTTCTCCTTCTTCTCTGCGTTATATGCGGAGAAGAGCCTCGATGAAGTGGACATGGAAATGGAAAAATGTTTATTTACTACTTAATTTTTTCCTTATGACGCCATGATCACAGAAATAAAATATACCCTCTCATGTCTCTTTAGATCAGCATTTTGTGTCAAGTCGTTTTTGTGTAAAGATCTCCCTGCAAGATGCTACTCACCACCTCATGTATTAATATGGTATGCTATTATGGTCTGCTTCAAGCAAATGACACAATGAATACAACAGAACCATAAATATAATATAATGAGAAAGCACTCGGCCAGGGCTTTATGCGGAAATAAAGATTGTGCTGTAAGCCTTGAACTGTGCTGCTAACCTCTTGCACCTGCAGTAAGCAAACAATCTCAACCCACCATCCTACTTCATTCACTATCCTGTCTACTCACCCTCTTCCTCTTTCACCTCATCCTCATCTCTTCCTTACCTCTTCCTCATCTCTCCCTCACCTCCTCCCCACCCTCTTCGTCACCCTCCTAAGAAAAAAGCTTTTTCCTTCCTTATTTCCTCCATTGCCCGCCTTCTGCACACACTTGGCCTTCATGCACCAACCACGATGGACAACATGCGAGACTGGTATGCCAGTCTTAGCTCCCAGGTTCTCGATCTGGTGAGTGACTACGCAGGACAAGAGCTGTTTTGTCTTGAGGGAGACTCCGTCGTGCTTCAGTGCCTTGACGATCCCGCTCTTGACTTTAAGGGTAAGTTCTCTACGATGAGTATCTTGAGGTTTCAGGGTTGCTTACAAGCTCTCAGCTGGGTTCCAGCTCCTGCAGGGCGTTTACAACGTTGAGAGACTTCTCTCTAAGTTTTTGTCGACGAAATGCAATTTTCACATTGTCTTCTTTGACGGTAAAACATTCTCCTGTTGGTTTGGATGACTGCGTACTGATATTTACTGATCAACGCAGAGAACCAAGAGATCCCAGCCCAAGCAGCCTCAGCTCGCCAGAATAGATCCAAGTATCAGTTGGCGAGGGAGATTATCTATCAGCATCTCAAGTTGCACATTCAGGATCAGTACCCCGATCTTCAAATTCATCGATTTCCCTCTATGAGTTCCCCTGAATTTCACCATTATGTGCAGACGTATAGTGTCTACTTCGTCATGTGCCACAATGGAGTGCTGCAGAATAGACGTCGGTCCATTGACGATACACTTCGTGTTATTTGTAACATGATGACTCTTGGTCTGGATGTGGCGATTATCAATGAGATCGAGTGGCGGGATAGCAAGGTTTGTGACTTTTTCCTGTTAGTGTGAGAGAGGAAGCTGTCTAACAGAGTAATATGGTTATAGATTTTGACAAGAGTCATTCAAGCGAGCTCCTCCACTCGCACTTTTATCGACTCACAAGCGAAGGGCAAGACCAAGGAGCCACCATACCTATCTGTGGGCACCCAAGTTCTACGTTCTATTGCAGAATCGAACGGTCATGACATCAGTTCGGCAATGACAAATAGAGAGGCTTTGACTGTGGCAGTCGCATCGGTACTCTTGGCCAAGAATCGAAATGAAGCATCCAAGCAGATGATAGTTATCCTGTTGCTGCATCTGGCTTGCCTCAAAAGATTATCTCTGCAACAACGAAGGACGGCGATGCCCGAGATACCAAATGAGAGGTTGTACAAGAAGTTCGTGGATAAATTCAGCATGACTGCAACCGCCACGCTTCAAACGAACGAATGGAAAGGCTTAAACACGAACAAAACCCGGGGAGATCTGCATGACCTGATCGATGGCAGGCTTCTTCGGTCCTGCGCTGCGCACTATTTGGTGGAGAAGGTAGTTCACCTGAGCAGCCTCATCAGTGACGATTGGCATACCATTTGGACCTGCTTGAATCGTATCGAAGAACTAGGCGGTCCGGAAGCATTCTTCTCTCAGGACTATCAGTACACGGCAACAGTGCAGAATGGAGAGCCGGCCTTCGATGACGAAAATGAAGACGATCAGGAGGATGAGGAGGACGAGGAAGATGAAGAAGACCAAGAGGACGAAACGGATGAAGACGATGCAATGAATGAAGAGGAAGAAGATCTGGAAAGGAAGTATGCCCTATTGCCGCTCGAGCATCCAACCTTTGATCAACATCTCTCCAGCGTACACGTCGTCATTGAGAACTCGCAGGATGAATATCCCGAGCAAGGTTTCGAGGATAAGACGCATTGGCATACTCGACGGTTGCTCGATTCCAAGCGCGGGACGCTTCCTCAAAAGCCAACAACCAACCAAATGGAATAATCATGCGCGGCAGAATCAGAAAAGATTCCGAGACTTCAACAATACGCAGCTAGCCTTACCAATGCCAAGGGCAATGCGCTTGAACAACAACTGATCGTGTCATCGAAAGTTGCCAAAAAGCAGCCGAAAGCTGCAAAATTATCGGCAAAAGCAAAGCAGTTGATAGAGAAACAGGAGGTTGAAAGGGCCAAAAAAGAAGAGTCATCATGGATAGATTTATGGCGACGCAAGCTTCTCGAACTGCAAAAGCTAGACCTTCCTCATCAGGTCGACGATATCAAGGCTTTCTTAGGCAGGCAGGAGAGCCGCAAGAGAGCTTTTCTCGAGCCCGAACTCCGCATATACCTGTTGACTCTTCTTGTGGCTCTGTGGCAGAAAGAGACCTCGGTCCAGAAGAGGATAGGCTCGTCGTTTCAGCAAGAGATGTCTGGGACCAAATTCGAATTCTTCGGCAGAAAGTCAACTGCATGACTCACGAGTCGTATTCGATGTTTCATGGCATATGCAGCAGACTATGCATCCGCGATACACCATCGCCATCGTCTTCTCTTCCGAGTCGGCAATTGTGTTTTCATTTTGACATCAGTTGCATTAAACCACGACAGCTGGGGGCGCCACTTGACTTTCAAGCGTTTCAGCTGCTCCATTGCGGGCCATTGATGGATCGCCACACAGGAGGACAACCCGACAACCGCGTGGACTTTGAACCGGACAAATGGCAGAAAGAAGTCCTCGATGAGCTTGACAATGATCATAGTATCTTCGTTGTAGCCCCAACTAGTGCGGGAAAGACATTCATCAGCTTCTATGCCATGTCGAAAGTGTTGCAGGAAGACGACACTGGAGTCCTGGTTTATGTAGCTCCAACAAAGGCGCTGGTGAATCAGATTGCTGCAGAGGTCCATGCACGTTTTCGGAAGAGATACCCTGGTCCTGAGCAGACAGTTTGGGCTATCTCAACTCGCGATGTCCGCGTGAATGATCCTTTGAAGTGTCAGATCTTAGTGACGGTGCCTCACTTCCTCCAAATCATAAGTGCAATAACTCCCCTATCACTCTTCGCCTTAAATTGTCTCTCGACTGACAACATCTTTAAGATGCTTTTGTCCCCAACGAACGCCGCCACATGGGCTCCTAGAGTCAAATGCATCATCTTTGATGAGATTCACTCCATAGGTCATACAGAGGATGGTCTGGTTTGGGAGCAACTCTTATTGCTTGCTCCCTGCCGAATGATCGCTCTTTCTGCAACCGTGGGAAACCCATCACAATTCGCTGATTGGCTTCAATCGACACAGAATACTATGGGGGTGACTCTCAAGCTGATCCAGCATACGCAGCGTTACTCTGACCTTCGGAAGTATTTCTATATGCCAGCAGATCGTCCCTTTGAGGGCCTCTCCCGATCGCGGCACAAGGGCCTCCTTGAATCCAGGTTTATTGAGGGCTTGCAGCCCCTCCATCCTGTAAGCAGCCTTCTCAGCAAGCAGCGTCAAATGCCGGAGGATCTCACCCTTGAGCCAAGAGACTGCTACGCACTTTGGAGATGTATGGTAAAGTACTCATCAGTCGATTTTCCTGTGCCGGAATCTCTGAGCCCACAACTTGCCCTTCCATCGTT
Source organism: Scortechinia acanthostroma (assembly GCA_011319215.2). Lineage (NCBI taxonomy): Eukaryota > Fungi > Ascomycota > Sordariomycetes > Coronophorales > Scortechiniaceae > Scortechinia > Scortechinia acanthostroma. The sequence continues at coordinate 73,824 of JAABUG020000006.1, forward strand.
CGTTAGGCGGAGCGATGTATATGAATGGGAGGCACGGCTTAAGGAACTTCTGTCGACATGGATGCAAGATAGTCACTCTCCCTTTGAGATGGTGCAAAGCGAGCTGGAGGTTATCTTCGCACCTGCTCGAGGGTTGCAGATCTCAGAAAGCAATGGAGGGAATCAGAGCGATCAAGTGGTTTCCGAGCGTCAACTCATGAAAAACGAGCTATGCACATCTGTGTTCCCACTCCTCGTGGATCTGCATTCCCAACATGCCTTACCTGCTCTGCTCTTTAACTATGCACGGACGACATGCGAAGAGATCGCGATCGCAACTCTAGAGCATCAAGTCAAAGCTGAGGACAAGTACAAGAGTGGTGCATCATGGAGGCAGAAGATGGCGGAGTACGAGGAATATAAGAGACTCGCGTCCAGAAAAGCTCAAAGGGAGGAGAAAAGCAAGAAAAAGAGCAATCCTAAGCAATCTCGAGACGAAATCGAGAGCGCCGCAAATGATGTGGAGGAAGATAATAGTCCATTCAAGAGATTTGACCCGGACAGGCCTCTAGAGCAATTTTCATTTGCTGATACTCACAAATTCGAATGGACGGACCTTCTCGAGGAGATAGAGATGATGAAAGGGCGCAAGGTTAAGCCTCTGCTGCTTGAAGCTCTGAAGAGAGGAGTAGGCGTCCACCATGCTGGATTGAACCGTCGTTATCGCCAATGGTATGAGAAGGGACCTCCGTGATATGAGCATTGGATATCAGCTGACTATTTGCACAGCGTCGAGAGGCTATTTCGCGCAGGATTCTTGCGTGTCGTTGTAGCCACTGGAACGCTGGCGCTAGGTATCAACATGCCGTGCTCGACCGTGGCGTTCTGTGGTGACAGCGTCTTCTTGACCGCGCTCAATTTCCGCCAGGCTGCTGGTCGAGCAGGACGTCGAGGATTTGATCTTCTCGGAAATGTCATCTTCCATGGCATTCCCCGTCACAAAGCATATCAATTGATGAGTTCACGGCTCCCGGATCTGAATGGTCATTTCCCTATCACGACCAGTCTTGTGCTTCGACTGTGCATCCTCCTCCATAATTCCAAGGAGTCGCCATACGCAGTACGGGCCATCAATTCTTTGTTGTCTCAGCCACGCATTAACTTCGGAAGTGAGGAGTCGAAGGACAAGGTACTACATCACCTCCGCTTTTCCATCGAATACCTGCGACGCCAGGGCCTCCTCGGGAGACATGGAGAGCCAATTCGCTTGGCTTCGAGCATTGCACATCTGTACTATACAGAAAATAGTGCCTTCGCATTTCATGCTCTTCTTCGTGCAGGCTACTTTGAGGAATTGTGCAAGCAGCACCAAAAGAACACAGAAAAGAAGCTGAGGACGCTGATGATCGTGCTAGCCCATCTGTTTGGAAGAAAGTCTCTCGGCCATCGATATGAGGACCTTCTAACCCGAAGACAAGAATTGAAGTCCCCCTCGGTCGTGATGCTGCCACCGCTGCCATCCAACGCTGTAGCGGCGATTCGAGCCCATAACCAGAGCATTCTCAGGACATATACGGCGTACGTCGAGACATTCGTCGAACAGCACCTGAATGAACCGGAGTATGAATTGCCGCTTAGCAAAGTGCCAGTCGGGAGCAGTGGGAACCAAGAGCTCAGTCGCTTGCTGGGAGTACTCGAAGCGAATCAATCACGGTCAGCTTTCGTCGGGCTTTCGGGTCACGGTGATAACTTTAAGAGCATAAAAGACCTCTGCAATTCTGTCCGGTCGGGTGTGTTTCTCGAGGAGAGTGTCATACCCCACCTTGATGTTTATCCAGATGGGGGTATGGCACCTTTGAATGCCTATCTGTATGACTTCTTCTGTCACGGATGTGTGGAACCTCTTGAGGTCGCCAATTTCATCTCTCGTTCTGACACCTGGTTTCTGCTGAATGACTTCTCCCTCATACTAGCTACGATCATTGTTTCTCTGCAAGTTTATCTCGATCCTGACCTGAAAAGTCCATGTTCGGAAGATATGTTCGCCAAAGATGATTCTTCGTCAACTGTTTCGGTCGATGATGAAGAAGACGAAATATTGGATGCTCAGTCTGTGGGTCAAAAGGTCGCATCTAAGCGCACCGATAATCAAGTCTCTCAGATGCAACGATCACTTGGAACTACTAAGGCTACGACCGGCGAGGATGTGTTGGAGAAATGGGACGAAGGTATGAGCGACGATAGCGAGTCCTTCTCCGAAGACGACGATACCTCAGAGGTTCCCGGTACTCGACATGAGGAGAGAGGACCAATGGTGTCGTCGGAGGTGCTGAACGCTTTCCTCGAGTTGAAGGAGCAGTTCGACGAGAAGTTCCATGCTATCTTCGCTTAAAGTTGTAATGGGGTTTGCAGAATGAAGATTCGGGTCATGTCTTGATGGATGTTGCAACACTAGCATTTCTGGCGGCTATGTGGAAACCGTCCAATTGATTCTGAACATGTGTGATTCTGGCATGTTAGAGTATCGAAGATAATTGAAATAAAGAAAAAGAGGTGTCTGGCGATCCGTCCTAGCTAGAGTAGTTTTGTAACAATTGGATTCATCCCCAGTCTTAGGTCCTTAGCGGGAGGCCTTGCGTATCTAGTTCGTGAATGGAAATCATGGAATCGCTGACTACAAGCACTCGGAGATAGGGCTTAACTAGCGGGAAAGCGGAGAAGCCACCGGATGACATAACCCGGAGTCGGCGGGCGACCTATCGATAAGCAAGTTAAAGCAACAATGCCCCAACCCAGATCAATCAGATCTGCGAGACATGGACACCACTCACTTCTTTATTGTGTCGATGTTTGAAGCTGCAGGGATTTTGGATACTGGTATGATACGCTTGAGATAACATCCCGCCGCAACAGTTGACCAGATACCTTACCGATTATGAATCCATCTGGTTCGCCTTCCGCTGCCGGTAACTGGTCGGAAGAATCTCCGCCTCGGAGTGTCTCTGGTACAGTGTGGCACCCGGCCAGAGAGTGGCTTGAAGAGGACGGGGAGGAAGAGGATATGGATTATGAGCCGGAGTCTGAGGGTACGGAGGACAGAGAGGAGGATGAAGATGAAGATCAAGATGAGGATGAGGATGAAGATGGTGAAGGTCACTTTGGTAGGTTTCCCCGCGATGGACTGCTTATCTGCCGTATAAGGCTAATCTTGGGTCACACGATTTGAAGACCCTCACTTGCGTCTAGGTAATATTCATATTGAGTTCTCCATGGAGGATCCTGATCAAGAAGATACTGGCGGAGAACCTCAAGAAGGTAGACACACTCGAGGTACCATTTACCCGTCGACCACTCGCATTTGCTTCTTTATGGACACTGACTGGTGCAAGCAGTATCTGCTGCTCGATTATTGAATCTATTAGCCTCCAATGGCCTGCGACATATTCTCCACTACAATGGGTGGCGAGGGGGTACGTTAGGTGATGAAGATGAAGACGACGACGAGTTCGGTTTCTTGAGGTATTCACGAAGATCGCGACGTACCGGAGCTGAGCATTTACCGAAGGTTCCAAGTGATGAGGGTACGGAACTCATGCGATCCGGTGATTTCGGAGGGGATCCTTACTATGTCGACATGCTGAAGAAACGCAAAAAGACGCTTGCAGCAAAGATCATGTGGAGAGAACTGGGAGTTGACGTATCTGGGAGGCATAGACTGGCTGTGCAGTCAACTGCACAAGTAAGTTCTCGACCTCGTCTATGGAAAAGGAGCTTTGTACTAATTGGGTTGGCCCCTCAGGATTTGATACCTGGTTCCGCCGCCGACAAGATTATTCACTATGACTCGCGATGTTATTCGGGTCAATTTTCCGACGACGGCAACTTTTTCTTCTGCTGTGCGCAGGACTTCAAAGTCCGGATGTACGATACATCCAATCCATTCGAGTGGAAGTACTACAAGACTGTCGACTATCCATTCGGCCAGTGGACCATTACCGATGCGAGCTTGAGTCCAGACAACAAGTTCTTGGCATACACCTCTATTAGAAATATCGTCTGCCTTGCACCGACAGACCCAGCTGATCAATCTGACCCCTCTGTGTTGGATCTTTCCTCAGGCCGTGTTGGGCGGGGCTTCTACGACAGCTCGCATACTGCGGTACGCGTCCCCATAAAACGACCGTCGCGTAGTCGCTGACCGGTTAACAGATATGGTCGATCCGCTTCTCGGGTGATGGACGCGAGATTGTTGCCGGCAAATCTGACAACTCCGTGATTGTCTATGACATCGAAACACGGCAGTCAGTTCTAAGGCTACAGAAGCACGAAGACGACGTCAACGCCGTCTGCTTCGGCGATAAATCGTCGCCTCACATTTTGTACTCTGGCTCGGATGACTCCACAATCCGTGTTTGGGACCGGCGTTCCATGGGCGACGGCCGCGAGGCTGGAGTGTTCATAGGTCATACGGAAGGTATCACCTATGTCGACAGCAAAGGAGACGGCCGATATGTACTTTCCAATGGGAAGGACCAGACGATGAAATTGTGGGATTTGCGAAAGATGATGACAACCGCGAAGTTTGCGGACATCGACGTGAGCAGTTATACCACCGGCTATGATTATAGATTCGAGCCCTATCCCGAAGATTACTACGAGCCACATCCGCACGATTGCTCCGTTGTCACGTTTCGCGGTCATCGGGTTCTCAAGACACTCATTCGTTGCCATTTCTCGCCGCCAAGTAGCACGAACTCGCGCTATGTGTACACTGGAAGCGAAGACGGCAAAGTGTATGTTTACAACCTGGACGCGACGCTTGCAGGCACTATTGATGTCGGACTCGCAACTCTGAATTCGAGACCGCGCGATCCTGACATCTTCACCACTGCGTATGAAATTAGGAGTAGGAGCGGGGAGATGTTGTGGAGGACCTGCGTTCGAGACGCGAGTTGGCATCCCAACGCGCCAGTCCTCGCTGGTAAGATCATCCTTTCCTAACTCTGGAAGTACAGTGGCGAGATGCTGACTGTAGTTCAGCAACATCCTGGAACGGCTGGGGTTTGTCCACAGGTACCTGCAGCCTGCATAGCTGGAACGATGGTGCTGCCGATGATGAAGGTATTCCGTCGATCGGGAAGAGCTACGATTGCAAGTTAAATTACTTGCCCGAGTTCAATCAGTACAGGGAGAAATCGGTGCGCAGTCGGCCTGTCCGAAGGAGTCCGCTGGATGAGGAACTTGCATATGAGCTTTGGTGATTTCTGTACATAAGAGCAAAGCTTCGGTTATCTTTCCTTAGCCCCACGTTCTTCCTGAAAGAACTGAGACATTTGTTGACGGTTCATTTGGCAAATCGCATTAGGGGATTGAAGCAAGCACATAGGTCGCCGCTATCTTGAGATTTCGAAATGGTTTCATGACAATTGATGTACTGTAAAAAGAACAAAGCTGCATTTGCCTCCCAAAAATTGTTGAAAGGCCTCGAGATGAAAAAACAAGTGGTATTTATACAAAATTGACGCTAGGGCATAATAACCCGAAGGCAGCTTCTTGCCGAACTCTCTGGAGCATGTTGGAACAATGGTCTTCCAGGACCCCATATCGATTTTCGCGATTTATGCTCGTCTCCGCTAGATAGGAACTCGATTGAAATCCTGTCGCCGCGCGATTGGCTTGGTTCAATCGCGGAGCATCCTCCTTGGCACCTGCTTTATGATTGGATTTGGATTTGTCGCCTTGATTTAAGCGCCACCGACGAGGATGTTGTTCACGGGGATGTGTACTGTAGTGGAAAGCACATTAGCAAGGGCCGTCGGTGTTCGCCAGGACCCTGTGGTATACTTACTTAACTTGATGAAGTACCCAATGGCTATTCTAAAGAGTAAGCATATTTCCTAGAACGTACTGGGGTGTCAATGTTCTATAAGGAGGAAAACTGACCACCCTAGAAGCAGTTAGTATTTATAGACTCATAAAGTTCTCGCGCAAGGAGACGAGAAGGGCTTACCATGATGATGAAGCCCATGCCTACGGCCTGGCTAATCTTGATGAATTCACGCTTGTCGGCTACAGATTGGATTAGATGAGACTCGTCCGCGGAGCTTTATTCGAAATAGACGTACGCTTGGTGCATCTGCGCACGAACAGCATGCCATCCCGGAGGAATTCGCGGGGGACATCGGCAAGTTCTTGAATGGTGTCGGACATAGTGATCTGTGAGTGGGAAAGCGACGCGGGATAAGGAGGGAGAGATAGAATTAATAAGATGTCAGAAGGCCAATGGCTAGAGAGGTCCAAGAAGCGAGGAGTTCGAAAGAGTAGCAAAGAAACGTTGAATGTGGAACGAAGAGACGAGAGAACAGGGAGAGGATGATCTCGACAATAAGTCACCACGATGCTTAATTGACCAGATCATCCCCTAACAGGAGAGCTGGCCTTCTGGGGTTCGGACTTTTAATTCCGCCGGGGGCCGGGGGAAGTCGGCTCCACAAGCTCCAATTGACATCAAAGCTGCCGCTTCTCTATTGTTACCGCCGTCGACGCGCCTCATCTACGTCTTGAAAGGCATAATCGCTTATAGCTTTCGATCAGTCCTCGACTATCAACCTCCTCTGTGTTCATTTCTCGCCTCTGTCAGCATCCGACCGCTTTCGACAACCAGTCAGGGATACAAATCAGGCAGAGATCCTGTGACTCCCTGGGCTGCAACCACCTTGACGAACTTCGACGAGTAATCTTACATACACCTCACTCTATCTACTAACTCATTACACTCAGTGTGCTGTTGTTTCAGGACCTATACCGCTCGTGTGTTTAGCAAAAGTGCCTTTGCCAGGCTGTGGCAGTCTGGACTCTGCGCAGCTCCTCAGATTCTGTTGAAATATCTCCGCACCCGTCTCTTTTATCATCAAAACTTCTGATACCTATTGTCTGTACTTGGAACGCAAAAGAAGAGGAGTGAGAGGAATATCTGCGCCCTGTGTCTCCGTTCAGGAGCTGTCAATCTACGAACTGGTGGAGACTTTGTTCCCTTTTGAAGCTGTGTTCGCTTCGGATTGTACGTATCTTCGAGCCTTCTTCTCATACTGTGGTACGCTCGTACGTTTTGTTTTTCTTCACCATTAACGCTATTTGGTTTACCTGGCTCTGCACTGCAGCCCTTGCCCAAGGGGAGCCAAACGTTACTCAAGAATCCTTCATCAACACATGTCCTTTCCTTGCTAATGAAAATCTGTGTGTGCAGACATGTACTTCCAGTGACTGATCGAGGCTGAAAGAAGAAACCAAGAAAACAAAGATTGTATATTTGCACAACATTCTGCCTTGATATTACGATCTATATCTAAACACGATGGCCACTGAAGATGATAACTTCGATATTGACATCTATGGTGACGGCGGCGGCTACAACGCCAACGACCAGGGAGACTATATCAAGCATGAGGATACCGAGCTGATCCTAGACGCACCAGAACAGACACAAAACGGCGGCGCTGGCCAAACCGAAACCAGTACAGAGCAGAAAGCTCAACAAGGGCAGGGAGACAGAACTGGTGCGAACGGTGAACACGTAACACAGGCGCATGACGCCCAGCAGCAAGAAGCTTCTCAGGCAGCCCCGGCGCCTCAACAGGGTGTAAAGCGCAAGGAGCACGACGATCGTCCATCAGATCCGGACGCTACAACTGCTTTACTCATTTCCGACCTGTATTGGTGGACTACTGACGATGACATCCGTGGCTGGATCAATGAAGCCGGATGCGAAGATGAGCTCAAGGATGTAACCTTCAGTGAGCACAAAGTCAATGGTAAAAGCAAAGGGTAGGCCTTCATTTCTGTTTTCCTGCGGATTCTGCCATGCTAATTCTACAATCCATAACAGCCAAGCGTTTGTTGAGTTTACCACACTCCAAGCTGCTACAGCTGCCAAGCATCAGATTGAGAACTTGAATCTGTCAAGTCAAGGGGGACGTAAATACATGGTTCATTATACGAACCCTCACACAAATCCATTCCGCACGCTTCCGAAGGACGCTCCTATGCGCAAGGACAATCAGGCCCGTTCACTATCGGGAGGTTTCAACTCGCCGAATCAGAACATGAACTTTGGCATGAACAACATGGGCGGAGGCTTCCGCGGCGGACGGGGAGGTTTCAACAACCGCGGCGGTATGAACAACATGGGAGGCTTTGGGGGCAGAGGCGGCTTCCAGAACACAATGGGCGGTTTCCAAGGAAACCCTATGGTGGGAGGCTTCCAGGGCAATCCAATTGGAGGGATGCAGAACTACGGCTTTAACAACCGTGGCAATATGATGGGCGGTGGCATGCGCGGCGGTCCTGGCGGAATGCGCGGTCGGGGGGGTATGGCTGGGCCGAACATGATGGGAATGCCAGCCATGAATCCCATGGGTGGTATGGGTATGAATCCTATGGCCGGTGGGATGAATCCGATGATGGGTGGAATGGGTGGAAACATGGGCATGCAAGGTGCGTCCAGCTGTGCTCGGTGTCTTGGAGACTCTTCCGGCGACGTTGGTAGACCGTCGTGCGTTTTCTGACATATGATTTTTACTAGGAACAGGTGGCTTTCAAGGCCCCAACCCAGCTTTCAATCAAGGCTTCTTCCCTCAAAACCAGGGAGTCAACGATGGATCTTGGAACCCGCACGGCGCGAAGCGTAGTCGGCAGGAGTAGGCTTACACTCCTCCGCTAACAGTACTCCTCTTTCTTTGTTTTCTGCCCCAATACATGGTTATTCTCGCGCGGCATCTGAACCTCATGGTTGACTCATCTGTACCAAAGTTTTCTTTATAACTTTTTCGTTTGCGTTGGGCCGTCTGCTTTTCCTTTTCTCTTCGTTAATTGTTCTTACTCTAACGGTCTATTGGGGAATCTGGCTATTCATTTTCTGCGGGTTTGCAAGCTTTTTCAAGGTGTATTAGATAAATTGAAAGTGTCTCATTTCCTTTTTTCATGTGTTCTTTGAGTACCGTCGTCTCTCTGGATTGAATGACTCTTCGTTCACAGTCCCTTGTATATACACCAAGACCTGCGAAGCTTTGGGGTCTCCAGTATTGAGCATTGCGTCGATTACCCTGCAACGCATGCGCTGTGATGCCTTAGATGCTAAGGTGCCAAGTTACCATTTACTGTTGTTTAACCAGTGTTCCATCAGCACATGAAACCATGGGGCAGTCCTTTTGATGCCTCATACATCTCACTCGAACGCGAGCTGCCAGCAGAGCTAACGAGTACCTTTCATCAGCAACTGACGCCAAACGAGGTATAGAACCGAGAATTTGGCAACCCTGAGACCGTATTCGCAACGCTGACAACGTTTCTGAATGCTCAACAAAGGATGGAAACACATAGGCTTTGGTTCTTGAGCCGAGTTTGGCAGAAGGATTAGGTTATACTTCACTCACAATCATACATCATCGTGACCATCGCTTGCTTGATCACCCCACCAATTCCTTCATTATGTCCTATTCTCAAGTTTCTTGACTCTGCCACGCCAGTGCTAAAAGGATTTAACCGCAGGCCATACGATTATTCATCCCACACCCCTAATTTAATTCCCAATGAGTCCCACACCTCCGGTGAACCGGGGTGGGTTTGAATACTACAATCATGAATTCTACGCCATATCGAACAACAAACCCTACCGTCGTCACAGCGTCGCTGAACTCAAGGCCTTCTTCTTCTCGTCCTCCTCTAAGACGTCTGTTCAGGACCAGCCTGCTCACTGGTACCGAGCTCAGCTCCTTCACTATGGGCTTCAGCCATCAGATCGCAAGGGCACTGCGATGTTGCGACTTCTAGATGCATTGAATCATGACAAGCTAGAAGTGCCTGCTCATTTGGAAACGCTGGAAAAAGAGCTGAAACAGGAGTGGGATGCGAACCGGAAAAGAGCGAAGGCAACTTCTTGCAAGCCGGCGAAACGCAAGGCTAATACTACTCCTGAAGACGCCATGGACCAAAATGACCTTGCGGCTATCCTGGCGGCTGCAAGGGCCGGAGGGCCTAGCTTGAACATCAATGTCAACCTTCGGACCATGGAGGATAGAAAAGGTCAACTCCCCTTGAAACGGACCCAGACAGAAAAGACGCAGACGAAGGAAGAGACTCCCAGGGCGAAACCAGCGCAGACTAAGTATGGAGAGGTAAGCAAAGGAAATCTTAATGTCTCTAGCTCTCTGAACAGTCTGCTCACACTTCACGCTGAAACTAGATTCCTCAAACGCACCGGATATCGCTCGGTCTCCTTAACGGATCATACAAGATTGACTCGCAGGAAGTCAACACTCGCAATTCAGGAATGATCCTCTGTCTGGACAAGACAAGCATCTGGGGTGAATTCCAGATTGGTGAACTGGAAGGCATCCTCTTTATGTCGCAGCGTCCTTACCAAGTGACCTCTTCGGGTGAAGGCGGATGCTTCTTCAAGTGGCGCGGTGTTGATCAGGTAAGCGGCGAGGTTTATGCAAATCCCAGCTGTACTGGCGAGATTAGGTTTCTCGGAAACGGAGAGATCGAGGGGACATTCGACGTGCCTGACACGTATTCGGACTACATTGACTGTCACTTCTGGGGCAATCGCACGTCCGACAAGAATGAGACTCGAGCGCCTCGGGATGCTTGGAGTATGAGAGATGAGTGGCACACTATCTCCCAGTAAGCTCTTCGGCCACCATTCTCGATGATCGACGATGCGTCTCTGTGTGCACTAGAGGTGCAGTAGGATGGATTGATGGAATTGGCTTCGGGGATCCCATTTCTGACTCTTTTTATTTTGACTAGGCGTGTAGTTAGGTAGTCTGCGACAGGAAAGCACCTCTGTCATAAACATTCGTCTTTTCCTTGCACTCAAGTCTACTTCACTTGTCCAATTGAATATTTGCAGTCTATTTATATGCATTTACCTCTCTAGCACTTTGACGTATGAAGGAACAGGAGTGCGCGATAAGCGACAGATAAGAACACCGATAACGGATCAATGATAATGCGAGCTGTCACCCGTCACTTTACCCAGAATGGTCTAGAAGACGACAAGGATGGGCCAGGAATAGCACGAAGATCCGTCTGCTATCAATCAGGCATTCTTGACGCAATCTCGGAAGACTGCCTCTCTCTCCCGCTCCTCCACCTTTTTAGCTGCCATAAGTCCTCATACAATCCTCTACAGTCTCAACACATCCTCTTTACTTTCTCAAGGGTCCGCTCACCCTGTAACGGTCGTGCTCCTACCTTCCCGACCAGTCGCGACGTCCATCTTCCCCGCGGTCCTTTCCCCCCACCCGCTCAACGTCCCGTTTATCTTCCCGATTCTATCCTTGGGCACAAGACGCCCGGTCATCCACAATGCAAGCCGTCCCTGAATCGCGACAACAAACATTCGAGGAGATCTACGGGCCTCCCGAGAATTTTCTCGAGATTGAGGTACGCAACAATACTCCAATGCCAGAACTACCCCGCTCCCTCAGAGTCACCGACGAGTCCGAAACCATATTCGCAATCCACCTCTCCTACAGTCCAATCCAACTCGAGGCTAACCTCACATCTTCCCCAGGTCCGTAATCCCCAGACACATGGCACATCCCGCAACATGTACACCTCGTACGAGATCGTCTGCCGAACAAACATCCCCGCGTTCAAACTGAAGCACTCGGTCGTGCGCCGACGGTACTCCGACTTTGAATACTTCCGCGACATCCTGGAGCGCGAGAGCACGAGGGTCACGATCCCGCCCTTGCCGGGGAAAGTGTTCACCAACCGGTTCAGCGACGACGTGATCGAGCATCGTCGCGAGGGTTTGCAGCGGTTCTTGCAGATCGTTGCCGGCCATCCGCTTTTGCAGACGGGGAGTAAGGTGCTGGCGAGCTTTATACAGGGTGAGTTGACTTTTCTTGGTCTGGTGGGTGTCAATACGTGCAAAAGAGGAGCTAACGCCTGGGTAGATCCGAACTGGGACCGCAATGCTTGGTGAGGGTCGCCTCGTTACCCTCCAGTTCCATCATCCGTTCCCTTTCCCTCTATTACAGCCTTTTAATGGCCACCAACGTCTCAAATATACGTCGTTTCCCCTCTGCGATCTCCGCTCTGTGCTCCTTTCCCTCCCCCTTTCCAAGACCCGTACAACTGTTGAACTTCCATCTTGATTTGTTGCGCAGGAGCGCAAAAGTGTAAAGCAGTGTTTCCGTGTTCGTCTCGAAACACCTTGGGCGCAGGGCATCTCCTTGTTTGCTACTATTTCAGTACGGGTGGCAGTATGTTTCCAGACTGTTGCACTTTTGACTATTGCCGTATATCGCACTTGGTTGACATATCCCATCTGCAAATTTCTCTGCGTTACGTTGTGGATTATCGTCTTGACAGCATGGCAAACGTCGTGGTTCCGCTATTCAGCGTTAATTTCATTTGCTTTAATACGAACTTCTGCTGTTCGAGACTCTTGTTCCTTCCGTCAGTCAAGTAAGGATTGCTGTGATAAGCACATAAGTCAACGAGGTCTACGAGGCTCTAGAAAGATCTCTCTGAGAGGTGAAAAAGGAAGTGATATCTTGATTCCGGAGAATTGTTATCTGTCTCGTTCCCGGTAGAAGTTTAGTTTCTTCTATTTTCCCATTCTTTCATCTTCCTTTTCCATTTCCTTTTCCCTTTGCTGCCGACGCTGAGCCGGCCGGGGAAAAGTGTATGTTTCAAAACTTAATTAACAAAACCATCGTGTACTGCGGGGTATTGGTTTGATCGAAAACAGAGCAATCGCGATAAAGAACAACGGACGATACGAGCCGAAAGGAACGACGGAGAACGAGAGTGTAAGAGGGCCCGAAATGAAGAAGCCGGCAAAGGCAACGAGTGTGTGAAAGTTGGGAAAATTAAAAGATGATGGGTTGCGGGAGTAAGAAGGTCAGGAAGGCCTCTATGAAGTACAATTAGGCCAGCTCGTCCCAGACCATCGGTGCGAGGGTGTTATCGGCCCAGGACGCGTCAACGCCGGGGGCATTGGAAGAGTGCTCGTCCAGCGGAAAATGCAGAATTGTAGTTCCTGCTGGTGCATTTGCCGCCGCCTCGAGCAACCCCTGTGGAGGAGCAGGGGGTGGAAGGGCCGGATCAATAGGTCCCAAGGAGACTTGATCCGCCCAATCAGTTCTACCTCCTCGTGCGAAGGACGTGGATTGCCGAGTAGTTTGTGTATTGGATTTTACGGGACGCGCTTTCTTTGTGTCCGCCAGGCCTACGCCTTGACTCTCGCTATGCAATGATCTACCATTGACGGAGCCGCCGTCACGATACGCGTGAGGAAACTTAGTTCGAAATCGGTCTCGGAGATCAGTTGCCTTCCGGTGGCTAAGGTTCAACCGTTTATCTTGCTGAATGAGTGTCCACTGGAATCCGTGAACGGCATATCCTTTGAGCAAAGCTTCGTCTTCAGCGACTGTGAATGGGCGGCGGGAGCGACGCCGGGATTTCATGGTGAAGTGTGGTTCTGGAATGCCGAGAGAGGCAAGAGTGGATTTAGATCTATTTGAAAGAGTAGGTGTGGCCTTGAAAGATGGCCCGCATTTCGAGCGGGATTTCGGAGTTTTGGTATCGGGTTCAGAGGACGAGCCGGTGGAGGAGGACTCGTTCACATTGGCCATTGAGCCTCCACCAGAAGTATGAGACTCCGAATTGTTCGGCCTTGGTTGTGGAAGTAGGATCTTTCCAGCCGTGCCATCGGAACCTTCTGTCTCTGCCCTGAGGAGTGCATTGGCCAGCGTATCGTGGAGCTGCTTCGTGGCCTCGTTCGGGTCGGCAGCGCTGTACAAACTTAGAGGCTGTAACTGAAGAATGTCAAGGTAGAAACTCACCGATATGCCCAGGGACAGCAAACCCGGAACCTGTCGACGCAAAAGTCAATGTTAGCTCTCGGCTTCTTGAAGACTGCGTTCACAACATACCTGTCTTTCAAGTTTGAAGCAGTTCTTTTGTTGAATTTCAGTTCTGGCTGCGCCAAGATAGCCGTCCAGTTCCCGATACCGCACTTGACCACCCCGCGAAGTAATGCGGTCGTCTCCTCCTCAGTCCATTTGCGAAGATTCTTACGGGACCGGCCCCTCGTCTTTGGAGAAAGTGGCTCGACATCATCCGTAGGCGGAGTAGGAGTCTTGTCGGATTCGGACTTTTCACTTTCGCCCTCGGGTCGATCCACGGTCACCCCGTTCACTGAAGAGTTGGCTTCCACAGGTTCTTGGCCAGCATTGACAACCTTGTCATCGATCGGGGAGTCAAGAATATCCTCGATTCTCCCCTCCCTTCGTTCAGCCGTCTGAGTGACCGTCGTTGTTGTAGAAGTCAATGTAACGGACTCAACGACAGCGGCGTCCCGCGATGGTTTGGTGAGCAGTTGCGTGATGGAACCGGGTTCGATAGGAGGCAGGAGAGCAGCGTTGGGAGGCGGTTCATTCAGTCCATTGAGAATCGCAAAAGGTCCAAACGGCGGAGGTCGATGTTCTTTCTGCGCCTGAGGGATCGGAAGCTGCAAATGTTCTCCGAAGGAATCGGTCTGAACATCCAAACGGCGACGCTTGCGAGCCAGAGAGTCGTCGTCGAACGAGGAATATGGAAATCGTTCCAAAGCTCGTAGGTTGACAAAAGCTGGTAATATAGTTTTCGGAGGAGGCTCCAAGCTCAGAAGAGTGTCCACCGCACGACCGTTCTTCTTCGACTGGGCGGCGTTCAAGAACTCCGTGAGAGTGGGGAGGTTGGCGGGCTGATTTGCGCCAGGCGTGTTGGACTTGGTGCCGGCATTTGGCTCACCGATTCCACTGGCATTCGGTTCGAGAGGTGATGGAACGCTCAGCAGACGGGAAGAGACAGGCTGACGGAGAGGAGCAATGCGGAGACTTTGAAGCTGTGGAAGTTCGCGAAACAGAGACTCATCGAGAGGTCGAGATAAAGTGCCGTTAGTATCCATTGTTTGGATTCGTGCCATTCGAAAGGCAGGTCACTGTGATATGATGGACATCACCGAACAACCAAGAGTTGCTACAGAGTCCATTGTTATGAGAGGCATTGGGAAACTCTACCATCAGAAGCAGAAAAGCAGGTTAAGAATTGCCCGAATCCTGATGGGATCATGATGGAACCCCAGGAGCATTACAGGCGGTTGATTGTGCCCAAAGCGCAGTTCCGGTTTTCGATGCAGATGACTAAGGCCGCCATCAGGGGTCTATTGGGAATCTAGATCCTTGGGTGTTCCCCAGAAACTTGGATATTATTTAATTCCCTGGAATGAAGATGGTTGAGTAACTTCAGTTACGAGCGTACACTTAGAGGACAATATAGTGATCGGTGGGAGGCAGATTGCATATTCACTGTTTCGAGTAGGCATTCGGTTGAAGATGAGTACGAACACCTCAGGCTCAGCTCACGTCTACTGCTCTACGGGGACCCCTCCAAGTAAACACAGCCAATAGCTTCATCTCTCCTACAGGGTGCATAGCCAATTTCATCACATCTCGCCTCCTGAATCAAGTCTGTCCAATTTCAAGCCAAGAAACGATCCATCCAGTCTGACCATGTCCACTATTTTCCCAACTTGGCCTCACATCCTCTTTGCCGTCATAGAGCCGATTACCCTGTACGTCCCTGCTCTCACTCACAATTCATTCCTAGGCAATCAACTAATAGACACAGCATCGGAGGCTGGGCTCTCCCCTTCTGGGATCTCAAAGGCTTCATAACCGATCAGATTCCTGGTCTGACAGGCCCGGAATTCATCCACCCAACCAGCGCAGCCCTCGCCTTCCAGCTAGCCAACATCTATGGTCTCCTCTGTATCCTAGGCATCGGGATCTGCTACTCGACCACCGAGCCCAGGGTGCTCCGTAACTACCTCTGTGCGCTGGCCATCGCGGATGTGGGCCACATCTACGCGACATACGACTGTATGGGCCATGACCGATTTGTCGACGTTATGAATTGGAATGTTTTGACCTGGGGGAATGTCGGTGTCACGGGCTTCCTGCTGATCAATCGAATTGCTTATTTGGCGGGATTGTTTGGAGAGGCGAGGGGCCCAGCGAATAAAATCCAGAGGAAGGCGGCCTGAATCAGGTGGAGGCCGGCAAGGATACTGTATTGCTTGCAGCGTTCCACGAGGTGTTGCATGAGCTAGAATCGAGGGCATGTCTCTGTGGGAACTTCATGATATCAGCGAAAAGATGTAGAAACGGCGGGATTATGACAACTTTCTATGGATCGACTCCGATTGGAAGCCTTGAGAGAGACTCGAGAATGAGGCTGCTAAATACGCGACTAACCCACTCTATATGCAAAAGGAAATTCATGGTCTGAATCCAAAATCCTGCAACCCTACCAACTAGATGATATCAATCTAAATATACCACATACAAATGTCATCCTCCCATAGAACTAAAAACATGGTGACCTACACCAAGAAACGCCTACATATTATATGAGCGATCTGCACTCGTCGTCAGCGGGTACGAATTTGCAAGTTGTTGCAGAATTGGCGCAATGCTGGCTCTCCGTGCTGTCTGATTTCCCGAAGGTGTGGGAAGAGAAATGGAATGCCTGGAGAGTCTTGAAACTGCCGGCGATAGGCTGCATAATTCCGAAGGGGGTTCAACAGGTAGACTAAGTTGGGTGGTAACACTGGGTTCAGGGACACCGTACTAGTGGCGCTATTCGTGTTGGTAATCGTCAGAGCTGTGATGCTGTACTTCTGCAGACCATTCAGAACAGCAGTGAACGAGTGATAATTGCAAGAGGCCAAGAGAGCCTGTAACATCAGTCAGTATTGAAGGAGATTGAGGGAGGCTTCAGCTCAACAATAGGTCCATACGCACCTCCGCACATTCCTGCAAATATGGTACCAGATCTGGCAAGGCTGTGCAGCATTCCCACGCGGCTGTGCTTAACAGCTCCCATTCTTCAATCAAGCGCATGGCTACGGGACTCTCCTCAGCAATTGATGATGCCGTCAGCGTTGAGAACTGGCCCTCATCGATATTTGTCAGGGTCCGCGCAAAGTCCACAGCCGACGTCGAGGCCAAGAGGTCGTCCAAGAACAACACGCTGGTATTGAATGGCTGAACCCAGTTCATTTCCCGTGCGTGCACGTACGCTTGCTGAAAGCGCACCCCAAGGACGGAGAGTACCTTGAGGATGGAGCTAAGGCTAGGAGGGGAATCCTGAAATAGGCCCTGAATAGGCCCGGCTATAAATTCGAACGCTAGCGCTTGACTGGAAACTAGCGGCACATCCAACCCTGTCTGAGACTGCATAGTGAGCAGACACTGAACCAAGGCGCGGTGGGCAAAGGGGCTTCGGCCTCGGAGGTGCTGTGCAGAGTGTCAGTAAGAAGAGTGTACAACCCCATCGCCTGTGGGAGGCCACGGACCCTCTCAACCTCAGTATACCGTGCTGCTTCCTCAGGAAACGCATTGAGATAGTTCAAAAGATGAATGTAAAAGGCAGTGTGCTGTTGTAGGAACCAATCAACGGAGGGGGCTGGATACCCCAAGGAGTAACGGACAAGCTCCTCAAAAGAAATGCGCTTAAAGTGAAGATGGCTCTCCGCATCAATGTCTCTCGCCAATGCACGAGAATCCAGATCTCGATCCTTCTGTGAGGGCAACCAACTCCAGGGAACGGAAGGAGGGCTGCTAATCGTTGAGCGGCGAATAATCTCTTCCACCTTTTGAATATGAGACAGGTTGGCAAGGAGAAATCTCTCATGCGGCTCGAGAAGCGACAGCAAAAAGGTATCTATCGTGGTTGCATTGCGGCTTTGCAGTGAGGTGCGGGGGAGATTGGGATCACGAAAGAGCCCGTAGCGAATCACGCGCTTGATCTCTTGCACGTCAAACGCCCAGAGCACCGTAGTGGCTTCATCTTCCCACCAGCGGTAGGGTACGAAGAATGGTGGGAGTTCGGCGTCTGAACGGAACAAGGACGGATAGCTGGACTGCTCTGGCATGTATGTTACGCTGCTTCCTTCCCCCACCGCATAACCGGGCGGATACTGGGACATGTCAGTCTCTGTGGTTGATAAAAGGTGAGAGCTGTTGTCGGACGAGGTCGTCGTCATCCCAGGTGGCGGTTCAAAAGCTGCTTCTTCGTAGGGGCTGGCGGAGTACATCTCAGAAGTCTAGAACCATATCAATCACTTCGAAGTATGGAGGCGATGATACTGTATCCTGCTACCTTTGATGTTTCTGAGCGAGACGTTGCGTTTTGTCAAGGTAAAATGAACTCAAAGACCGCTGGGAGGACCTACTATCTCTAGCTATCCAAAGCCCAGCAGTCGGAGAGTCTTGAGGAGGGAAGCAACTTCGAATGGTTGTTGATCAAAGTAGTCTGTGAGCGGGAACTGCATGAACGATAGCGGGGCACCCCGTAGCAGGATAAAGTTCAAGGGGAAAAAGAAAAGAGAAGAAAAAGAAAAATTCATGCACGCGAAGGCGAGACGACCGGGGAGAGAGGTATGAAGTAACTGGTAAGTTGTAACAAGCCAAGGCAGCTATGGGGAACAATATCGGCGTTGTAGAAGTGGGAAAAGTGGAATGGAGACTTTTATCATCTTTGTTGCTAAGAGCTCAATTTCCTTTTCTTCAGTCGTAGGTTTTCTTTCTCCTCCTTGTCCTCCTTGGTCTTTCCCCTCTCCTATTCTTTTCTTCTTTTCCTAGGGGCCAGCGCTTGGGCTGTCGTCTCAGAAAGCATACTTACCACTTCTCCGTAGAATCTGCAACCTTTTGCCACGTTATACAAATCACGAGGTAGACAGATGGGTCTCTCGATGTCTTCGCCATTGGCCAGAAAGATTATTAAATAGTTCTTTGGAGCTTCAGGCCTGTAGGACAGAGATGCATAGCGGTAAAAGTGGCGCATGGCCGAGGGCGAAGGGGGAAAGGAGCTGACCCATATCCAAATTACTGGGTCCCAGGAGCCCGGTTAACCTTGAAAGAGGGGAAGGGAAGGTTCACATGGCACGTATGATTGACTGCTGAAGGATTAGACTATTATCTATTTGGGTGGATAGTCAATGATACGGCTAACGGAGGAGTTACCGGAGGCGAATCAGGTCGGGGGATTCGGGAGTATTGGATAGACTAATTCATCGAATGTTCGTGTTTTACTCCATACTTGGTGATGCATTATTGAGCCATTGACTGGAAGAAAGGGGGCTGGTCAGTAGCCACCGCTGATCAAATAATACATAGCCTTTATTAACCGAAAATATATCATACTAATGTCATCGTATAAGGACCGCCAGTGCCAAATACCAAGCCCCCCGATTGTCATTGGGTACCTGAATGGGACGGCAGGGGCCGTTTTATCGAACCAGAGAGCTGGGAATCGGCATGGAGCGGAAACAGCGTCAACGAAAAGGCAGAGTTTCTTCCTCAATTAATCCCAACAATTATCAAATTACCAAACAATTACTCAGTATTCAAAGGTGGATTTGACGTACCTGGCTTGTATCGAACTGCATCCCGCCGTTGGATTTGGTGGCCCGCGACGGCCCAGTTGGCAATCCTTCTCAACGACGCGAACTTGTAAATTGACTAGTCCTGTTAACCCTTCAACCAGTATTACGGAGGAAAACTTCGAGAGTGAGGAAGAAGGGGAGAGAGAAGCGGTCAGGAGCCGATAACAATGCTGTCGTTGTACCCGGTACTGTCATCGCATCGCATGCCCAAAAATGATAAACCAGTCAACCCTGGACGATTGATTCGGCCTGTGCGCCATCGGTCATGTATGTACGTACTCGATGCGGCCCGGGTGTGCGCCCCTTGGATCACTGCTCCAAGGAGCTTTGGGCCGTACTGTAGTCAGTAGCGGTGTGGCTCCTTCACTCCAGTGAGAGAACACAAGGGTCACCAGAATCTCGCCTCTAAAGCGCCCTTGGAGATGACCGCAAGCAATGAGAAATCGAGAATCATGAATCAAGCTCGATCAAGAGCACATTGCATGTCTCATGGATGGAGCTGAAAATGTACTCCACAAGAGCATTCGCCACCGCTTCTCCATATGCTGAACGTGACAACTATGGAGCATAGGCTGTACAACAATAATATGCCTTAAGAGACACATTCTCTCAGCTCGAAACCCGTACAGTAGAACGCAGCAGATGATGCTGCTGGACGAGTAATAAAGCATTGTAGGAGGAGGCTTGGCCGGACCATAGCTATCCAACGCCACCTCAATCTAAATAGGCGGTCATAACTCCACGTACTACTCTGTAGAGTGGATTGCATTGAGTCCTGGAATGACTTCAACAGCTAGATCCCACTCAAGTTAGTCTGGAACTCTGGATTCTCTGGAACCCTGGAACTGGGTGTCGGTCGGGGCCGTGTCGATCAGAATTCGGTTCCAAGTTATTGTCCGTGGATCCTTGACGGAGTTCTGAAGAGAAGCACGCACCTTTCGAGTACTCGGTAGACAGGTTGGTACCACATACAATTATCACCTAGTGTTGGCGCTACTTGTTGTTGATGCCTCTCAGCTACTGTAATTCTCCCTCCTCAAAAAGGTGATGCGTTCAACGTCATCAGTCATGGACCGGTATAACTATGTGCAAATTTTATGTTGACGGACGGTTGCATAACTTGAATTTCCCACTCATACCTTGATATTTGTCCTCGGTTGGGCAACTACATAGACACTGGGAGCACACAGGCTCGTCAGCTAGCTTCCGTCGCCAGTGTCGCAAGGCGTGTCACCTGTGTCTACTCCAGGTGACGATCATCCAACCAAACACCGGAAAGTCTCACCCATCAAATGAAGTTTAAAACCTCGTATAGAGGTAATAATGATTAACAAGTCGAATCGGAGCGTCCGTCAAGAAGAGATTGTTCTTCCGAAGGCACATGATTTCGAGGTTGCATTGCCCTATGAATGGAATCTGCATCTCGCATTAGCGCTGGTCCAAAGTTACCTATCCGCCTGAGATAACCGAACTAAATCGGGCCATGGCATCGGAGGTGACCTTGGACTCCGTAGCTAGCTTTTGGCTCTATCCCGTAGTGGAGCTTTTAACACGAAACCATTCAGAAATTATCTCTGCGTATCGCCTTCCCAAGCTCGCGACCACAGATGGCAACTTCAGAGAGAACGTTTTGATCTCTCTTTGTTTTTCGCTGAATTCTAGCATAATGATTGGTCGGCAACAGATTAATGAATGGCTGTGTATGTGAGAGTCGGGAGAGCTGTGAGTTGTCTGGATATTATTAGTGGTTGCAACATCTCCTGCTCTTCGAGTTAGAGACTGGGAGTAAGCAGAATTGGAGAAGAGATCATTCGTCACGGACATTCTCTGTTGAAGATGTGAGCAGTAGCGTCAACGGCTGAAGAATCTCGCCCACTGCAGGTAATTCTCAAAGAGTACGGAGTACTGCTGAAGGGGAGAATTATGACCAGGAGCGAGCTGGTGTCTACACGTCCAGTGCAGGGTACTTACAATTGCAATTTGACGATGATAGGTTCTTGGCTGTCGGCTTGTAGCCTTGCATTGGCCTATCACCAACGTAACTATCTAGGTAAGGTAGTTACGGCAGCACACCTTGGAAACCAGAGGGGATCGCCCGGCTCGATTGACTGGTCATTTAGTCTGAGGCGGGGTCGATTCTTCACTCATTCCGGGGAATGACCTTGAGTCAGGGTATGTTTTGTTCTTTGCTCCTCTCTGTATTTTCTTTTCGTATGGTTCGAAGTACGAGTTGCATTCAGAGCAGAGACAAATGTGAGAGGCAATATTACATAGTTTGGAGAGATAAAGCTTTAATTGCTACTGCGCCAGAAGGTGCGACACGGTTGAGCCTGCCCCATGCAAGTCCAGATTCGCTTCACAGTATGCTGTCTGCCGTCCAGCATTCGTTGCCCGCTTAGATTCCGACGCCTGAATCTGATGGTTCGCAAAGTATATGGCTCGCCTCAACGCTACGGCCGTCTTGACGCTACTACAGGTCCGCTGCCTAGATCGTCGCTCGGGGATTACCAGTGAAAACTACGAGTTTAGGGTGCATGGGCTAGACAGCAGGGAAATAAAGGGAATCAGAATTAGACAGCGCTCACGGAAAAGAAAATCGTAGGTATCATATGAAAGAACAGTGAGACACTCCGTCCCTGTTTTGCTATAGATCGATCCTACGAGAGAGAGTCTGAACCTGATGTCCGATGGACCATCAGATCCGTTGAATGCGTAATGAGACAAATTTTTCTTTTTTTGCAGGTTACGCATCATAGAATCGTCTCATGAACCGGCATCGTACAGGCCACAAAGCAAGACAAGACTTCGACGCCCCAGCGGATTATTGAAGGCTTTTTTATATCATGTCCGTCACCATTTGCACTTACCACACCACATTTACTGGGCGAGAGCGTAAGCACGGCGGCGGTCACGCTCCTCAGCAATGGTGAGCTAGGTTAATCGTTAGCAGATGCGAATACAATGATAATTTTCGGGTTGTGTTTCCGTACCTTGACACCCTTGCCCTTGGGCAGGGAGATCCAGGGCTTCTCCTGTCCAATGACGAAGACGTTGCCCTCACGGGTGGCGAAGGAGTTGTCAATAGCGTCCTTGATGTGGACGATGTTGAAACCTCCATCGTGGCGCTCACGGTGAGTGATGACACCAACACGACCCATGTTACGACCACCGGTGACCATGCAGACAACACCAGTGTCGAAGCGGACAAAGTCGGTGATTTTGCCAGTGGCAATGTCAACCTTCACAGTGTCGTTGACCTTGATGGCAGGATCGGGGTAGCGGATGCTAGATTCAATCTCGTCAGCACAAACTGCACCGAATGTTCAACCTCTTACTGATTCCAGTAAGGAAGGATTTGGGGATATCCAAGTCCTCTCGTCCTCCGCCGATCAACCAAAGCTTGGTCCAACGACTGAATGACGCGGAACTTGTGGAGAGCATTTCACTCACGTTCTCGCATCGTGCGTAACCAAGAATGGGATCCCGCCCTTGCCAAGCTGAACACGCTTGACCTTGCAGAGCTTGTACTCGGCCTCCTCAGCCTGGATACGGTGCACGGTGAAACGACCCTTGGTGTCGTAGATGAGACGGAAGTTCTCGCCGGTCTTCTCGATGCCGATGACGTCCATGAAGCCAGCGGGGTAGGTAGGGTCAGTGCGGACCTTGCCGTCGACCTTGATCAGACGCTGCATCATGATAGCCTTGGTCTCACGGCCGTTCAGGGCGTACTTGAGACGGTTGCGGATGAAGACGATCAGGGGCAGGCAGTCACGGAGCTTGTGAGGACCGGGGGAGGCCTTGGGAGCATAGGTTCCGGACATTTTGTCCAGGAGCCAGTGCGAGGGCGCACTAAGGCGCTTCTGGTGCTTCTTACTATAGGAATCACGGTCATGGTCAGTCTTCAGCTCTTCAATTGAGAACTCGGTCGTTGCAAGTATTGCTCCTTGTTTAGCGAGAACAATCCCGCTGTCCGAAACATTGTCGCAACTTGCGAGCCGAGATAAAATAAATCATGGTGTGTAACTCACGGTCCGCGAGGCATCTTGACTGCTTTGTCGACTTGAACCCGGTTAGTTGTCGAAGTGTCGCAGGAGAAAAAACCAAAGTCAAAGTCAAGAAGAGATGATATCCGCTCCACTCATGAAATTCGCTTAGTGGATCGTTGTTGTGGGAGCAGCCCTAGCGCTATCCCTAATTCAGAATCATCTGCATCAATTGAAGCCTTATGCATATGCTTATGTAATCCATCACTCATATTGTCGTAGTTATTTACAGGTCAAGCGATCTCATCATAATGGTTACAATCTCTAAAACTGAAGTTGGTATTTTGCGTTCTTCAAATCGCTATACAACAAATTTTCTTTAGGAGTCTGCACAAGTCTAAATGAGGCCTTTGATGACTGCAACTTCGGCGTTAAGGATGGACGATCCTGCGGCTCCGATGACGGTGTTGTGAGAGAGTGCAGCGAATCTCAGGTCAAAGTGGCTGCCCGGTGCTGCTTCACGAACGCGCCCAACACTGACCGTGTATCCCTTGGAGATATTCCGGTCAAGTCTGGGCTGAGGTCTGTCAGGCTCATCAAAAACTTTGATCGCCTCTTGAGGAGCAGAAGGGCAACCAAGCTTTTGGGCCTCGGATCGGTATTCTCGCATAGCCTGCTTGACTTCTTCCGCACTGGGCCCGGGGCGGTTCTTGAACCGCAATGACACGAAAGCCATGTGGCCATCTGTAACACCAACACGAGTGCAGGTGGCTCCGACCGTAAGCCCCTTTTGCTCATCGAAGGCAGTGGCATCTGCGTTCAGGGAACCCAGAATCTTTTGGGCTTCATTCTCAAGCTTATCCTCTTCACCACTGATATAGGGGATAACGTTGTCCATGATGTCCAAACTGGCAACACCAGGGTAGCCTGCGCCAGACACAGCCTGTTCGGTGAAAACTTCCACATCCTCGACAGGACCAAACTTGGCTTGAAGCGCCGCAAAAGGAATGACAACGCCAATCACAGCGCAGTTAGAGTTGCAAACCAAGAAACCCTTCTTCAGGCCGAACTCTTTCTTTTGGTGAGGGATGAGATCCAAGTGATGAGGGTTGACGGTTGGGACGACGAGAGGAACAAGCGGGTGCCTGCGATAGTTCTTGGCGTTGGAGAAGACGGGGATTTCGGCCTTGATGAATTCCATCTCTGCGAGGGTCAGCGGCGGTCTCTCGCACTTTAATCTGAGATAATAGTATAACGTACCAATTTCACCAGCAACATCGCTGTTGAGCCCAGAGAAGACAAGGTCACAGTCGCTGAACTGATCAGCCCTGCAATCGCGCAGGACGAGGTTGCTAAGCCTCTCAGACATAGCCGTAGTCTGCTTCCATCTGACAGCATCCTTGTATTTCTTGCCCGCCGAGCGATTCGATGCGCCAACAGCGTGCAGCTCTAGGAAAGGGTGGTCGGCGAGGAGGAGGATGAATCGTTGGCCGACCGAACCGGTGGCGCCCAGGACACCTGTCGTGCTGTGAGTGATGATTTAGGGAAGACATTGACTGAACAATATGTGCATACCGCACTTCTTCTTGGGATACGATGCCATCTTGATTGAGAGTATTCGGGTGAAGCACGGCTCAGACGACCTGGTTTTCGAGTCAATTGGCTGTATAAATAGGGATAAGGTGAATTCGAAGAAACGAGAAGTCCATCATCCGTCAGGCATACAAAGAAATCGAACGACAGGCAAAGCAGGCGAATCCAAGTGTATGAGTATGACTCGAAAAGCCATCATCTAGAATGAATGCCCCGCACGGCGCAGGCACAAAATCTCCATTGCCCGCTCATTCAAGCGACAGACATCATATCTTTCTTGACAAAACGCGACAGAAGAGCAATTCCACACACAGGGAATATATAAACTCACCTTTTGAATAATGCTCACCAGGGTTTGACGAGAGAGCTTGTGGCAACGATATCGACGGGCTTTTACAACTTACAACGGACTGCGATATCGGTTCACTCATCCTGCGCTAAGCCCCACAATGAGTCAGCACCACCAACGGCGGACTACTGTGCCTAGCCAGCGAAATCCAGCAATGCGATTGGACGAATTCGATGATTTTTCACCGGACATCGAGATTATTTTTGACCGAATGGAGACAACCTAAGATATAGGTGTGATTTCGGGTCATGTGTATATCTCGCTTGCTATTGTTCACATCACAGATGTAGAGGCTCCTATCTCCTAATCATTGGGCTCAGCCAATGTAGGTACGCAAGGTCTATGGTATCATCGTCTCGAATGCATGACCGCCTCGGCAAGAACTTCATCTGCAGAGGTCTTGAAGCGTACTCATTTTGCCCCTTACCCTACTTCACGTTCATGTCTCACTTTCATGGTCAAAGATCTTACCGGGGTTCAGCAGCCAGTGAGGATCAAGGGCTTTCTTGATGCTGCGCATGACATCAAGGGTAGCCGGACCAAGCTCCTTTTTCAAATATGGCTTCTTGCCCAGCCCCACGCCGTGTTCGCCCTGTTGTTCCAAGTTAGCTTGTTTGCGGGTAGAGTCAGTATCTTGGAGATACTAACAGTGCAGGATCCCTCCATCTCTAGGGCGCGGTCGACCATATCGTGGACAACCTTCTCAACCCGCTCCATTTGTTCGGCATCCTTTCTGTCGTACATTATACTCGAATGGAAGTTTCCGTCTCCGATATGACCCAAAATACTGGCAAACAAGCCCAGGTTGTCAATCTCCTTCTTTGAAATTTCTATTCAAGTTAGCGCAAGTCCGAAGGCAATTCAGATTGAGACCTACCTATAATATCAGGTAGCCTGGAAATTGGAACGGCAACATCTGTTGACCACACTTCCGATCCTTCCTTCCGCAGGGCCATCATGCTCCATAACGACTGCTTTCGCGCCGACCAAAGATCGTGTGCCTCTCGGTCGTCTCGGGCAAATTCGAACGATGCTGCATTGTTGCTCTTGGCAAGTTCTTTCGTCAGACTGATACTGTCAGCAACTCCAGCTTTAGTACCAGAGAACTTGAAAAACAGGGTGGGTAATGTCTTCCAAGTGCGTCCGGTACCACCAGCACGGTTGATGACATCCATCTGGACGTCGTCCAGAATCTCCATGCACTGTACTGGGATTCCTTTTCGAATAAGCTGCATGGCAGTCGACGCAGCATCCCGAATGGTGGGGAACGCAACAACTCCAACCCGAGTCTGTTCTGGAACAGGAGCGAGCTTGAGAGTTGCTTCAGTGACAATACCCAATGTACCCTCGGAGCCAACAAACATTCCTGTCAAGTTATAGCCAGCGGAGGTCTTTCGGGGTCGTCTCCGAGTCTTCATTACCCGGCCGTCTGCCAGGACGACTGTCAAGTTGATCACCCAGTCCTTCATGGTTCCATAGCGCACTGCATTGGTCCCGCTGCAGTTAGTCCCAATCATGCCGCCGATCATCGCGGACGGACCAGGATCGACTGGAAAGAAGAGACCGGTGTCCTTGATTTTCTCATTCAAGTCCATCCATTGGATGGATGGCTGGACGACGATATCCATATCATCTTCGTGAATTTCAAGTATCTTGTTCATCATGGCGAAATCAATGGTCAACCCGCCGTAAGGAGCCGAGAAATTTGCCTCGAGACTTGAACCGCCGGAGTATGGAACCATTGGCATCCGGTATTTGTGGCAAACTTTGGCGATCTTCACCACATCTTCTGTGGACGTTGGGTAAGCAATGGCGACCGGAAGACGATCTGCGTTCACGGAAGACCATTCTGAGTATCCATGCTGTTGAAGTTCATCCTCGTCCGTACTAATAGCATCATCACCGAGCGTGGTCCGCAATTCAGCAATAGCCTAGGCATGGTTGAGGCCAGAATCAGCATCATATTTGGCTCCACGGAGCGATTGATTGCTACTTTCTCACCTTTTCAAAATCCTTTGCTGTTCCGTATTGAGGCTTTTTTGAACTCTCCAATTGTGACGCCGGACTAGAGGCAGCATATGCGTAGCCAATGCCAGCAGCCAAGACACAGGCAAAGAGCGCCTTGCTTGACGTCCAGAAGCCGGGAGCCGCTTGAGCGGTGGGCTTCGACCCAGCAAAATCACTCTGGCTTCTAGGAGTATTCTTTGAGCTACTTGAGCTGTTGTACCGAGTACCTCTGAATGACGAGAACACTTGCGACTGGGGAATTCTGGTTTGGCGAGACAGGGCGCGGGGATATGCGGGGAAACCCCGAGTAAGAAGATGGCCTCGGACAGCTGACATGAAGGGAGGTTGTAGGAATTACTCGATCGAAAAACTACTTCGACTCATGGAAGAATAATTAACTGGGGAGATTTACACATAAGTGGGAGAAGGATGGTTATTAGGACAAGTTATTAGCTGCGGTTCTCCGGTAATCGTGCATCTTCAGCCCCTAAGCATCAACGCCATTAAAGACAGGTATGAGGAGCTGGTCGGTATTCGGCCGAATAATAGTAATACCGACCAAAAGGACAAACAAGAGCGTGGGAAAACTCCAGACCTTATTATCATGGACCGTCAGATGGCTGCTTCCCCCACGCTAAATGACCGCATTCGGAGTCAATCCTCACTGCCCCGTGTTCTGCCCCAGATCGGCCTCAAATCCGAAGAGCGGAATTAATGCCGACACGCTCCATGATGATGGCAGGGATGACGCGGATTAAGCTGCCGCTTCGAATTGCATGCTTGATAGTCATATAGACGAATTGATAGACAACATCATCTGTCGCCTTTATTTCTCCGTGGTTATTGAAAATTGAGTCTGTCCGATGAGGTCAAGAAATGATGGGACCCGTTGATGGGGCAACCGGCGGGAGAGCTAAACTTTGCATACACCTGCATTTCATACACTACTGTTGAAGGCTTCACGATTCCACTGCTCGGTGTAAGTATCTACAAAGTATTCTCGCCGTATGGGTGAGTAGATGAAACCATGCCAGACAAGCTATCCCTCCTCGTACACGAAGTGGAGCGCCTCATCACGGCCCCATATGCGCCCTCGCTCCAAGTAAACTTGCCCCGCTTAACGAACATTAGAGGAAGTGATAGCTGACGTATGATGATAGACCCTGCATGAGATTATTCAGAATGACTCTAATGGTTTGGTTAATGCCTGGGCTACCCATAAACCATGCCAAATTGGAGCTTTGGTCGATGTTCTCTTCGACGGACTGTCTCGGTCTCGTTTCGCTGTGCCGTTGCTGAATGCTTTTGGTGAGTCTCCGACGGACTGTCGATCAAGGATTAAGTCTTATGTCCCTTAGTATCTGTATCGGCTGTTTCCAACGCTCTGCTGGAACGATATCCCGCTGTACTTGACCAGTTCCTGGAGAAGGCCCTGGAAAATGACGAGCCTGAGGTTTGTTCATTCTCCCCTGGTTGCTAAATACTTCAATGTCTGTCTTGATCCGAGTACACATGGACTGATGATGACAGTCGACGGCACTTTGCACTGCTATTCTTTCTACTCCTCTTTCCCCGACCTTCATTGCTCCAGCTCGTCTGGCCACATTCATTATGAAGTTGATCAACGAAATGCGAGAGAATCCGCGCTCAGAAACCATATTCCCACTATATCAAGTGATGACCGGCTTGCAACCAGTTCCCGGAGTATTACTTGAGATATCTCCAGAGACAATGTCGAGCCTTCAGGTAGAACTCACTAAGACACTGCGCAATCTGGACGATCATATGGGCAATCTCCTCTGTCTCGCTACCTTTGCCCGGATCTCATCTTCTTGGGACATTGATGTCGAAAGAGAACACGGACCACAATTTCCATCCTGGCTGCAGAATGTCAAGCATTTTTTCGGCCAGAAGCGCGGTTTGAAAACTCTGGATCTCGTTATCCTGCGCGTTATCCTGGCATGCTCGGCTAGTTGCGACAACCTGCCACCAAAGAAGGCAGCCGAAAGCATCCGATTAGCAATCGAGATTTGTGACAGCGTAGAGCAGGGCCAGAAGGACTGCTGGATTGCGAACAACGCTCCCAAGATTGCCAAGCTTTGCGAGAAAGTCAACAGGAATGGTATTGACTGGGAAGTACAGATGATGGTATGATACCTTCGAACGTATGAGACGATCGAGCCAACTGCTAACCTGCATAGGTCTGACATTTCTTACCTCGCTTCTACCAGACAGCGCGTTGTCACCAGAAGTACCTCGCCTTGCTTTGCAAGAGCTTCTGACTAAAGAAAGACACCTGCGCGAAGCTGTACCCCAATATCTTATTCCACGCTTGGTGAGGGCAAATGCTGTAAGTTACTCGTCGCTTGGTTTAGAGCGTACTGATTATTTCTAGATTCTTTCGGGAAAGCCTGCGATTTGCGATCTCATGAATCACATATTCGCGACATTGAAAACACGATGCGATGACCATAGTGCAGATACCGAATTAATCGAGTTATCGAGGTCGCTTCTTCTTGGTCTTCAGAGCGCGGAACCCCGTATCTTATGTTCCGCCATAGCGACATACGATTTAGGAGAGGTCAGCCAGAAGTTGAACGAATTGATTGAAAGCTTTCCTAGGAAACCACGTCATTCACAATGCCAGGGTGTCAGCCTCTGCTATGCCTCGACGTTCAACGCTGCAAATGAGCTATTGTTCGACTTAATCGTGTTTACTTCCCATATGTCACTCTTGGGCGCAACGGGCCCTGAAGCCAGCAATTTGTCAAGTTGTTTACTAAAAGCAAAAAGTTTGGTCACAGAAAACAAATGTACCTTCTCCGGATTGGAGCCATTGGATCCACGAGTCAAATTCCCTTTAACTGGGCTCCCAAAACGAGGCCCCACTTCGAGAGACGATTGGAGGAGTGGGATAGCAGAGACTCTCATGCTCAATTCGCGCATGACTCATGACAATTTGATTCGGAAGATGGATGAAGTCTGCTTCGACCTTGAACAGCGTTGCACGACCATTGAAGCACCACTCCGAGCAGTTGAAGATGAGCGTGATCGGATTGCTGTTGAAGCTGAACAACTTCAGCAACAAAAACACGAGCTGGAAGCGCAACTACAGCAAGCTTCTAGCACAATATCTCAGTTGCAGCAAGAAATCTCCCATCTGGAAACCCATGCTGGGTCAACTTCTGCCCGCGTTGAGGAATTATCAGCAAGCCTTGACGCTGCGAGAAAGGACCTGGAAGATCAGCGTCGCAACTCCCAAGAGACCACCAATAGTGAAAGAGAAAAGGCTCGAACAAGAGAACTGGATCTTCTCGCTTCCATTACCGAGAAAGAGGATCGGATCGAAGAGCTGCAGGAGGAAACACGGGATTTGAAGGAAGATAATGACGCCTTGCGCCAAACACTAGATACTGTCTCGAAGGAGAAAGGCATTGCTTTGGAGCACACAATTGCCCTCAAACAGGACATAGTAAGGCTGGAAGAATGCGTTGAACAGGGCGAGCTAGTCCTTGCAAAGAAGGATGAAGAAATAAGCAGGCTACAGGCAGATCAAGAACGCATTAACTCGAACTCGGAAGCCTTACAAAAGAAGGTACGAAATTTCTACTCTATTGCAATAAGGAATATTTTGAGCTGATATCTTTTCACAGTTGGATGAAGAGGCTGCTCAGGTTCTGGAACTCAAGGCCGCGCTCCAAGATGCCCAGGAAACACACAGAACTGAAATTAGCACCCTCAAAAAGCAATATCAGTCGCAGATCTCAGAAATAACAGTGGAGGTGAGACATCACGGTCAGAAAAAAAAGTAAATCTTCTGACTCAGGCGCATAGTACACTGAGAACAAAGAAGAGATGAAGTCTCTGCAAGCCGCCATGCAAGTAGCCGCTTCCAACGCCACAAAAGAATTGCAAGCAAGAGAAAAACGAATTCAGCACCTTGAGAGGAAGGTAAAGCCAGAAAAGGTTTTTCTTATTTTTTTGGAAACAAACTCACCAATTTTTGCAGGTGCAACACCTACGCGAAGAACGGGCAATCAAAGCACGCGAATTTTACGAAGCTCAGCAATATATCGGTCGTTTGATGAGTGTGATGGGCTTCAAGCCCGACCCGAAAGAGCCAAAGGCAGCAAGCAAACAGCTGCGCTCCAAGTCAACCCTAGGGCCGTCCCAAGCCGCCACAATACAACAGCAAACGCCTCAACGGGATGAAGACACACAAAGCCAGTCCGAGAATATGCTTGCTGATTCCTTTGCTTCCCCCACACCGCAGCCTGGACGTAGTCCTAAGAGATCCAGAACCACTGTTGCGGACCAGGATCTGAGAGAGTCAGCTTGTCAAAGCCAGGCGAGGCCGCGCCGCACAAGACAAGCCCTTGCAGAAGCAAACCGAAATAGCCAGTCGAACTCGCAGCGAAGCAACGCTTCACAGTGTACGCCAAATGCGTCGCTCCAAGGGTCTCAAAACGGGCTCAACTGGGACGAAAACCATCTCCACGACATTGACCTTGACATGGACCTGGAGTTTTCGAAGGACTTCATTTTCACCAGCACTGCTCTTTCCGAGGCGAATGACCATATAACCCCACTGCGGTCCCAGCAATGATGCGAAGCAGTCGTCAAGGGAAAAGCTCAAACGCCAATCGATAGGAGGGTATCGACCACCTTGTAGATTGATCTGGGGACATTGTACCGTATATATCTGGGAATTCTTTCACAGCTGTCTTTCATACCGCGTGAGTTGGAGACACAGAGGCAAGTTTTCAACGGCAGGAGGAAACAGAGACGACTTTGATGCTCCACCTCTAGAACATTCACGTACAGACCTTAAGCGAGCTGTATCACTTTTAGCGTCTGCTCTCGTGCATGCTTTGTTCCAGCCTCTTTAATCCGTTCCGATAGACGGTATAAAACCCTACCCTACCGCTCGTCTTCCCATCTCCTTATATCCTTTCATAAGATAATGTGGCTAAAAACTGCGACGTTAGACCATTTGTTAGGTATACAAAATTGCTGTTCAAGGTATAACAGCTCACCGGTATGTTTCCCAGAAGTCTCTATGTCCTGATTTCTTTCTTTGGATCAACCGTCCTCTTTGAACAGCTGCGTTCAGATTCTCGATGCGCAAAAAGTCTCTCAATTGTTCCAACCCTCTGGCTTCCTTTGACTTTGGATCCCTTGTTGATAGCTAGCAGCTTTAGCTTAGACTCATTAGCCTCATCATCTAGAAGCCTCTTGGTTGGATGAGAAATTACGACGTCGTTTCCCTTATGCAAAATGGAGAGACACAGAGGTGGAAAAAGAGCTCGAGGAGCGCAGCAATTGCGCTACCAGTCAGAGAGGGAGACAGGTTTGAACGAGAACGAACACCGCACAGCAGAGACAAAATCAACTTTGTCTAGCTTCAGCGATGAAGATAGTGAAGTGACACTCGTTCATCGACAGGGCGGTGGAAGCAGAGGAAGGGTTGCTCGAAACTATCAGGCGAGGGCTCATGGTCATTCCTGGTTTTCAACACGTTGTCCTCGTCCTGCAAGACATCGGGACCATGTGCCTCAGGTTCCTCACCGGAAACTCAGAGCTAGCTCACATTCACAACACTCACCACTGCTTTCCCCCGTCATCTCACTCTCATCTTCCCTCTTCTCTTCTCCTCAATCTACCCCCTCTCCTCACTCTCCCCCCTCACCTCACACTCCTCCCTCCCCTTCCTCTTGCCCATCTTCTTCAACATTCTCATCATCGTCGTCTTTCTCACCTTCTCCAGCACCATTTACCAAAAGAGCAAAAGCAGCATCAATGCCTAATCCTTCCCGACCTAAAATGCCCCCTCTGCGTGACAGGAAGCGTCCTTTGCAGCGCTCAGGACAGCAAGCCTCGTCTCAGGCCTCGCGTTCACGGTGGGCACCAGAGAACCTACAGCGGAACCAAGGGCAGCAGATACCGCAGGTCCTACAGCACCCATCCACAATTTTGTGCCCGTGGAGACTATGGGAGTCCGTGGCTGTGAACATCTCCAATATACCGAAGGAAGCCGACACATACTGTCTCTGGCAGGCATTCA
Source organism: Scortechinia acanthostroma (assembly GCA_011319215.2). Lineage (NCBI taxonomy): Eukaryota > Fungi > Ascomycota > Sordariomycetes > Coronophorales > Scortechiniaceae > Scortechinia > Scortechinia acanthostroma. The sequence goes on from JAABUG020000006.1 coordinate 107,309, forward strand.
GCAAAGAAGGACGTGTGTTTTCGATAGACATTTTCGAAGACTTTCACGGCAATAGAGAATCCAGAGGAAAGATCCGCTTCAAGTCAGTTAATAAACTCTCCTCTCCATTCCATGCATTGGCCTAACCGGTTCAATAGACCACCTCCTCAGAAAGATTTCTGGAGCCATGGGACGTATCGCATCACTCTCTCAGATGGGAAGACTTCATTCGTCTTAATTGCCCTCGATCCCAAGCGTCCAGGCCTCCAGATTCAAAGTCCTGTTCGTCCTAATACGCTGTATCCTGGTGAGGTGGTGGGTCTAAACTTCTTCCCTTACTCTACGAGCTTTCAATGCTGATTTGTCATGAGCGAAACAGAAACTGCCCATAGCGTCAATGGACATAGGCGTTCTCGACAGCGAGACATCCATGCTGCCAATGCGTACCGTCGGAAACGAAAGAAATGAGCAGGCTTTTCTGGTCATCGACTTGAAACGTAGAGACGTTTTTGTTCACTTCCAGTTGCCCATCTTAAACAACAAGCAAACGTCAGCTTCAACAGGTGAAACTTACAACCACTATCGTGTCAGGATTCCATTCGTGCAGCTCGTGAAAATGTACCAAATGCAGAATCCGGAATCGGGTAAAGTCTCACATCTGACTTTCCTGGATTCACCTGCCATCTATCATCGACGCATTCAAGAGACCTGGGTCACATTCACTGATGATCTCTCTTGGAGAGAATCAGACACCTGGTATCGGCAGACTTCCGTGGTATACAACCCAGATGAGCTATCTACTCTACCTGTGAGCTTAAAGCGGTCGAAACCTGTGATCGATATTGGTACGTCTTGGTTTTGACTTCGATTTTCACTTCCTCTCCGTTCCATTTGGAACTAACGACTTTGCCCTAGGCCGCTGGAACGCTTTCAGAATAACATATCCTCAGTCACTCAGCAAAAAGGATGAGGAAAGATTCGAATTGTTTTGCAACATTTTGAAAGACTACAATATCGCAATTGAGAATACAAGTCGATTCACAGTATTGAACCAGACGCACGAAAGACCTCCACCCATTTGGAGATGGATCGACTTTGCAGACTTACAAGCATCCAAGAAGATAGTATCTTCCCTGGAAGAATTAGGAGATGAGACTTATGTCCACCTGCCTTTCCCTGTGCGGTACCAGCTTGAGGTCTGTCTATCCCACAATTTCCTTTCTGAGTTTACCATGACCCGCGAATTCGCGGTCAAGTTGCTCGAGCTAGGGGAATCCGAAGCGGTTAAGCTTCTGGAGCATGTGGCTATAAAGAAAGAAGTCTTTCATGACCCGATGAAGATCTTCGATCTCAAGTTCGTCAAAGGGTCAACTCGCGCTAAGATACCCTCTTACTGTTGCTACATGCGGTCAGCCAGAATCACACCTACCACAATCTACTATAATACTCCATCTGTTGATATCTCGAATCGTGTGATCCGGTATTATATCGAGTATGCTGATCGCTTTCTTCGTGTTCGATTCACGGACGAGAAGCTACAAGGCCGCATCAATTCGACTGTTGACAACACAATGGACGAGGTGTTTACTCGCATTAAAAGAGCATTGTCGAATGGTATCGTCATTGGTGACAGGCGTTATGAGTTTCTGGCCTTCGGTAACTCGCAGTTCAGAGAGCATGGAGCCTACTTCTTTGCTCCTCTGCCCAATTTGACGGCTGCGAACATCCGGGCCTGGATGGGAACATTCAACGACATACGCAACGTTGCCAAGCACGCTGCGAGACTGGGGCAGTGCTTCTCAACCACCCGAGCTATAGCTGGCTGCCCGGTACAGGTCCGTTTGATCGATGACGTTGACCGAAATGGATACACTTTCTCAGATGGTGTGGGACGGATTTCAAAGTTCCTGGCCCAGATGGCAGCTTCGGAACTCAAGATCAAAACACCGAGTGACGACCCTCCGTCGGCGTTCCAGTTTCGTCTGGGAGGCTGCAAAGGAATGCTAACAGTTTCTCGCGAGGCCCAACGTCAAGAGGTGCACATCCGCAAGAGTCAATACAAATTTGCAGCGGTTCACAACGGCTTGGAGATTATCCGCTGGTCTCAGTTCTCCATGGCGACTCTGAATCGACAGTTGATTATCGTTCTTTCCTCTCTAGGCATTCCAGATCGGGTCTTCCATGATAAGCTCAAAGCAATGCTACAGAGTCTGAACGAAGCAATGGAGAGCGATTCTCAGGCTCTGTGTTGGCTGAAGAAGTATGTGGATCCCAATCAGATGACGCTTGTTGTCAGTCAGATGGTCCTTGATGGATTCAGGAGTTCCAGAGAGCCATTCGTCACGTCCATAATGAGACTCTGGAAGGCCTGGCATCTCAAGTATTTGAAGGAGAAAGCGAAAATTGTGATTGAGAAGGGGGCGAACTTGCTTGGAGTCATGGATGAGACTGGCATTCTCAGGGGCTACTCTGAAAAGGTCCCTGCCAAGGGCGCCTCTGATAAAGAGAAGCTAGACGCGTTACCCGAGGTCTTCGTCCAGGTTCATCGCCCTGACACTGGGAAGTGCGAAGTCATTGAGGGAGTCTGTATCCTTGCCCGCAATCCGTCTTTACATCCTGGCGACATCAGGGTAGTCAGGGCGGTCAATGTTCCACAGTTGAGTCACCTGAAAGATGTCGTCGTCTTCCCACAGACCGGGGATAGAGACATCCCCAGCATGTGCTCCGGTGGAGATCTAGACGGGGATGATTACCTTGTGATCTGGGATCAAGATCTTGTTCCCGATGATTGGTTCCGCAAGCCAATGAGATATACAAGCGACAAAGCTCAAGATCTCGACTACGATGTCACTGTGAACCACATCACTTCTTTCTTCGTTTTATACATGAAGAACGATTTCCTTCCTAGGATTGCCCACGCCCATCTTGCCTGGGCAGATCGTCTCGAGGATGGGGTTAACGAAGAGAAGTGCATACGACTAGCGCAGCTTCATTCCGACGCCGTCGACTACAACAAAACGGGCAAGCCAGCGAACATGACGCGCAGCCTGCAGCCGAAGATGTGGCCTCACTTCATGGAAAAGAAGCACCAGCCGAAGGAAAAGATCTACAGGTCCAATAAGATTCTCGGCCAACTCTACGAGGCCGTGGAGCGTATTGATTTTGTTCCTAGCCTTGAGATGCCATTCGACGAACGAATCTTGACATGCCGTCTGGGAGTCAGCGATGATCTTGTGCAATTTGCCCGGGACCTCAAGGCTGACTACGACGCAGCCATGCATCGTATCATGGCACAGCATGAGATCAAGACGGAGTTCGAGGTTTGGTCCACCTTTGTGTTAAGCCACAGCAATATGAGCAAGGACTACAAGTTTCATGAAGAGCTAGGAATGATATCATCGTCCATCCGCGACATGTACCGGAAGAAGTGCTATGATAAAGTCGGCGGCCGCAGCTTCGAGCTGCTTGCTCCTCTGGCGGTTGCAATGTATCGTGTCACCCACGAAGAAATGACTGCTGCGCTTCAAAAGCATCGCGCTGAAAATCCTCCCGACGAAAATCTTTTCCATAAGCCGACGCCCAAAATCGATCAGCTGCCTTTTATCAGCTTCCCTTGGATCCTGCACAACATCCTGGGTAAGATTGCCTTGGGTCACTATGAAGAACCTGAGCCGGATCTAGTACCCACTGTACCTGCACTTGCAATTGCAAGCGTGGATCCGCTCGATCCTGTCCCTGACCAGGCCGTTTCTGTCCACAAAGAGAACCGCAACGGAACTGAGCCTACGCAAGACTCTCTCAATGGCATCTACGCGGACCCCTTTGGCCTCTTCGAGGGCGATCAGGAACCCGGACCGTCCTCACAGCCCAATAGAGAGGCAGAGATATCCGCAATTCAGAGTAGACGCGAGAGCATCTTATCTCTTGACCAGTTGCTTGATTTCGGGCTTGTCGAACTCGGCTTCCCTCCTTCCACCGGCCAGTTGCATTTGAGTGTCCCAGCCCCGGATGGTTCTAGCTTGCTAGAACTCAATGACAATCCGGCATTCGACAAACCCGCTGAGGGGAAGGGACCGGGAACTGAGTCGGAGAATCAGACGAGCGCGGTCAGCACGAGCATCAAGGGCGGATGCATCGACATCGTGGAGGAAGATGATGAGGTCAAGCCATCTGCACTTGACATGCTCTACCAGATATTGGACAGTTAGACAACCAACGGGCTGGTCGGGGAGCAAGTTTGGTGTCGCATCGCCCAGACGCTTACTCGGCTTTCTAGGCCTCATCGTCGAGATACTCCTTACTTTGTGACTATAAATCAGCTCCTGCCGGGCCAGCGATTCGCTGGTTTGCTTTGGCTTTCCTATCGACTTGCTCTCGAGGCGCTGTCCTAGCTTGTGGTTCTTGGTACATTCACGGCTCAGTAATCTAGGATAATGAACTGGCTTAACGTCATTCGATTCATGAATTTATGAGACCTTCCCCAGGCCGAGCTAAAGAGTAAACATAATCCAAAAAAAGAAAAGGTCTAACTGCCCCAATGCGTTACACAATGCAAGTATCCTATCCATGGCCAGTCAGCCCAAATGCTCCTCCTAATGCCAAAACGCCGCCAATCAACAAAAGAGAAGCTGACTCGCCAACTCCTTGTACCTCGTTGATGCATGGCAAACCAAGTCCAAAATCCCTTGATACCAAATCTACCATTCCAAAGCGCTCTCGCTTTGGTCCTCCAAAAGTTTGATAATCGGCCCCAATGTGGCTTTTGTATGTTTCCAACTCGCCAAGTGTCGAGTCCGTGAATAAAACACAGGACAGACTTTACTATCACATATCACCTCATCACCAAAGGGGACACCCATGCAGGATTGGCAGATGCGGTGGAGATCAGCGACCCTCTTTTCGGCCTGCTGCTGGCGCGACACGAGGGACAATAGCGAGATGTGCGGTTGCTGCATGCAGTCAGAGCACACTGGGATACCGGTGTCGTCGAGTTTGGACCTGCAAACGATACACGATGATGACTTCATGTACGATTCGAGGGTCTTCCCCCTGGCGTCTTTTCCGGCGGAGGATGTTGCTCCTTCGATGCGGCGGATTCGCTGGATCTTGGGCATTTCCTCGTACCATTGGCGGACGTTTGCTCCCACGAGGTTGAAGATTCGCTCCAGGGGTGGGATGATGTTCTTGGTGATGTAGTATTCGGCATCGAGCTCTAGCTGGGCGTCGTGGAGAAGCGTTTCAGGGGCGACGCAGCGGTCAACCAATCTGGATCCTGGAGCTCCGGTGACTACGACGTAGGGAACTCGCTCTCCATATTGCGGTTCTGAGCGGGGATCTTCGACCATCTTTTTGGTGCTGATCATGGCGCCGGGAGGGAGTAAACCCCTCTCGCTGTACGTGCCGAGTCTGACTTCCTTCGCGAAACAGAAATCCTGGATCGAAACTCTCCCTTGCATGATCTTGGCGCATTGCTTTTGAAAGTAGCGTTTGACCTGAGACAAGTCCGCAGTCCTGAAAAGTAGCTTGAGTGCCTTCTCTTCGATCTTCTGTTCCGCTGGGGTACCATCTCGTCTTACAGTCTCGATGCCCTTTGCATCGAATTCAGGTTCTTTCTGATTCCTATGCTCATATTTGAAGCCAACGTAGCGCTTCTTGGCGAGGAGCACGCATGGATGGTAAACCTTCTCGAACTTGAGCTTGACAGGGTGCGGATTGATGTCAGTGACCGCTTTGGCGATCTCCTCTCCAATATCGAAAGCTTCGTCGCGTGTCCGTCCTTTGAGGTACACAAAAAGACTGTCTGTATCTCCGTAGACAACCTCGGCGCCCCACCTTTCCACAGAATGAATGAGGGCAATTGCTTTTTCCAGCGTTTCCCTCCCCGATTGAACAATGCTATCCGCAATCTCCGAGCAAGGCATCCGCCCGGAGAACGAGGCCGATGTGTAACCATATGTGACGTTTGCAATCAGCTTGAGAGCAAGTTGTCTGTTGTTGAGAAGACGCTGCAATACTTTGTCGTCCTTGTCCACCTTCATGCCGGTCTTGACCATGACCCGAGTCTCCAGTATCTCAGCAAGCATCCTTGCGAGGAGCGATTGGCGTACTTCCGGCTTTGCGTACATCATGCCATTCGGTGCAATGTTTATCTTGTCCTTGAGCAACTCCAATACTCGTGGCTGTCTTTTGTAGTCCATGAATCCCATCTTGTTGCGGCCTCTCCAAAGGCGGGCCCTTCCGAGAAACGTGGAATAGCAATAGTTGTACGCAATCATGATGCTGGGATACAATGATTGGAAATCCAAGACAAGAAGAGGACTTGTATAGAAGTCACTCTGAGGCTCCATCACCAACGGAAGACATTCAAGAGCATTCTGCTGGCCGACTTGTTTCCTGCTTGGAGAAACGAGCAGGAAATTCTCTGGTTTTGCGATTCGAAACATCAGAGATTCAACTTTGAACTGTGAGCCTCTTGAGAAGACCGCGAAAAAGTCAATCCCCAGAAGTCGTGCCTGCTCGCTGGTCCTTGGAATCAGTTCGTTAGAGTCCAGGATTTCGAGATTCATTTGCACACGCGCGACGAAATACTCAACCACCTTGAGCATATTCCTGGGTTTTCCACTCTGATACCATGTCGTGAGGTCGCGGTACGAATAGTGCGGGATTCTGCGGTGCAGTAAGTGGAACACCACATTTTCCATGGTATACTGTAGCAGATTCAGCTCACTCCTCATAGCTCGCCAGATGTTAATCATGTGTCGACCGGTGACCCGGATCGAAGACGTGTGATTAAAGCCCCATCTGTCCGCATCTTTACCAAATCTCCCATGCGCTTGTGATCTCACTCGGGATAGTTCATCGCATATGTCGAAGTCATATTTCTTTCTTGCCCTCTCAATTAAATATCCCCAGGAGCCGTTATGGACTTCGTAGCCGGTGATAATGTCAGGATCATGAAAGCGAACAATATCGACCAATCTATTGATCAAATCGAGCTCCGTCGGTTCGCGTTCCAGTTCGATGCGCAAAGCCTTTGACAATTTGGATGTCGGCCCATCGCCACTGCCTTGAGCAATCATTCCCACATGAACACCTGGAAGGGTGCCGTTGACGTCGATGTCCTCGTCGTCCGATTGTATACACCAGAAGATGCATGATATTTCATCCTCCTCCGGATTCGGTAGTAGTACACCTCGAGTGTTCACATGTACTTCTAGACTCATAGAGCTCATATACTGGGTCTGATGCTCGACACTCGTAGATTTCCCTTGCTGAGAATACTTAAAACCATAATCGTTCTTTTGCGTAGGTCCCTCAATCTGCGACAAAACGTTGGGCTTCACTGGCTCTTTGGTTGCTTTCGGTTGCGTTAGGCGCTCGGATTGTTCTTTGTCGAACCATTCCATGACTTCTGCACGGCTTGGGGGTACGTGAGCGAACTCCCATACTCTAGAAGTGGAGGATTCTCTTAGACGCTGATCGATTTGTTCTTGTTGGTATCGGTCCCTCGACATCGAAGCGTGCTCACCGAGCATAGCAGGCGACCGTCCAGAAGGATCAAAATCAGGCAGATAGTGTATGCTGCTCCCCTCTAGTCGGGATACTCGACCCCCATAATCTCGTGCTCGATCAGGGATATCTTGATCGTCACTATAGTATGCTTTCTGGTAGATGACAGATGGATAACCATGGTCTGCAAGTGTTGCCGAAACTTCACTGGCATTCGGGCAGGCGTACCGCCAGCAACAAACCCTAACGCCTTCGGAGATATTGAATGCATCATAGATCATCGGTGCCAGATCGGACACATGAGTATTTGAAATGTTCGATTCTAACCCAGAGGAGGATGGTTTTAATTGCGAAGTAGGCTCACTTTCGCTGGTACTTTTCTGAGCACTGGCGGGAGGCTGGGAGACAGTCTGGTTGTCAATTTCCAGGGTTGCCTTGGAAGAGCAGTCCTGGCTGAAACGCATGATTGTCATAGGGTCGTTTGGATCTTTGACAACGGGGAAGTTGAGTCTTCCACCTTGTCCACTTTTCTTCAGATGAGCCTCCTGCGAAGCTGGCGGTGTCGCCTGAGAAGAAACCCTCTTAGTTGGTGTAGCTGATGCACTGTCGCGGGCAATGTATACAGCTTTAGGGCCTTGATTCACAGTGCGGACGTCGGCAGCTCGCTGAAAGAGGCTGTTATCCTGCAAGTAAGATGCATCGTCATTGTGGAATCTCAGTTTCTTCTGTGGAATACCAGAGTCAAGTATTTCCTCGTGTGAGCGCTTAGGATTCCTTTTCGAATTGTCAGTGTCATCACTAACAGTGTTGCCACTGCGAATATGCTTCTGATCATTTTCGTGCAAATTTCCGGTATGAAGCGGGAGATCTGATGGTTCGGCCGTGATAGTGTCTTCCGCTGCACCAGAATCTGGTCCGAAGCTCTGAAATGTCATATCAAAGATTCCATCTCCGGTGCCGTCATCGACGCCGTCAACAACCTCTTCAACAGCTTCATGATCGTCCGATGAAGGATTGGAGATGTAATAGTCTTCTGACGAGTACAAATCAATGTCTGCCTCAGCAGACAAAGCAGCATTCTCGTTGACCTGAGCTTCTCCGTCTCCATCAACTGCGTTCAGAGACTGCCGCATTTCCATCTGAGTGAACTCAATCTTGTCCGGAAAGAAGTCCTCGACACTCTCCAACGCTGTCTTGATCTTCTTCTCAAGGGGATCATTCTGCAAGAACTTATCTAAAGTCATATCTCCGTTATTTTGCTTGCGCTCTTCGGCAACGATTTGCGACATCAGTTGCCGAAATTCATCTTCATGAATCCAGCCACCCTCAGAATGGTTCCTGGGATCAGCTGAGAACGACATCAGTTCCTCAGGTCCGAAGGGGCTACTGCCGGGGTCAACGAGGCCCATGCGTTGCTTGCGCCTACGAGTCTCGTCTTGCCAGAGACCCGCCATACTGGGAACCAGTCGTTCATTCTGAGCGATTGGCTTCAGCATTTCAGTGAAATCCTGGTGCAGAGGTCTTTCCTTTATGTCAACGCGGTTCAGAATATCATGTACGCAGACATCCGCTTCCAAGGGACAATGACTCTGCTTTGGAAGAAGTGTTGCATCGGAGATACAATCAGGCTGGATTGACCGATCATGCCACCGATGGGACAGGTTCGAAAGCTCAAAGTATTCTGGAATAGGCGACCGGAATTTGACTTTGCTGCACTTCATGTAGGCACAGCCGTACAAATTGTAGTCGCACATCCACTGCGGGACATACTGCAGGTGGCTTTCATATGGCTGCAAAGGGCGCTTCAACACGGCGCCTTGAAGCAGTAAATCCGCTAATCGGGTCGTGTAGACTGGGTTCAGTAAGTAGATTTTGAAGAAGAATCGATATCCCACATGGTAGCCGTAGAACGGAACACCTTTAACCAGGGTAATGTGAGCGACAAACGCGGTCTTCTGATCGTACGCATTGCGACGATAGCTCAGCGCCAGCGCATGGTCTATGGAGAGATGGAGACTCCTGATGGCGGAGCGAACTGCCTTCGGATGAGAAGATGACTTGATGGAGCGCAGCGCAGCTTGAACTAACCTTGCTCAGGATCTAGAGGCCCATCGTATTCGATGTATAGATAAGGAAACGCGCCATGTACGTGGACGCAGACCTTTTGGCCAGTTTCCGTGGCACCAAATATTCTGATCACAGGCACTTTCGACTTGTCAAATTTAGCGGTTCCATCCCTGTAGGGAAGAGGAGGATCAAATTCTGATGGGTTCGCCTGATAATGATCGATGCAGTTCAGGCGCACTTGAAAGGGCTCCATCGAATGGTTTCAAGGCAGCCAAAGCCGTCCGCGACATAGCGCATGGAAGCAAATCAACTATCATATCATTTACAGGCCCAAAACTAGTGGCATAGCCGAGAATCCTGCGATGATCTCGGTCGTTTAAATGGGACTTAGAGTCAGAACATGACGTGTAACGTAATCAACATATGCAAAGTCGAGACGCGCCCCAAGAGACGCTCAGTCACGTGATAAATACCGATGTTATCGCCGATCCATGTAACACCACCATCAATCCTCGGTACTCCGTAATCAGACCGGCTCAAATTCGACCGTCTAGCGCGAAAGTGGAGGCCGCGACTATCCATTTCAACCTCTGTTAAATTGGACGTCACGATCAAGCTCATTTCTCTGACTCCAACTTTTATTATTTTCTGACCACCTTTGCTAATATTCACACAATGTCACGAAAACCAGCCGATGTGGCGTCAAAAGAGCGCAACGAATATATCCCGTCTTTTATCGCGAAGAAACCGTTCTACATCGACGATGAGTCGACCGATAATGATTATCTCGAACACCAACGTCTTCAAAAACAAGCTACAGATCAATCGAAATGGTACGACCGTGGGAAGCGCGCTGGCCCCGCAGCCACGAAGTATCGCAAAGGTGCCTGCGAGAATTGCGGTGCCATGACCCACAAAACAAAAGAGTGTCTAAGCAGACCCCGAAAGCTCGGTGCTAAATGGACTGGTAAAGATATACAGGCCGATGAAGTTGTACAGAACGTTGAACTAGGGTGGGACGCTAAGAGAGACCGATGGAATGGCTACGATCCCAGCGAATACCGTCAAGTCGTTGAGGAATATGAGGAGATCGAAAAATTGAAACGCAGTACGAAACCCGGTCAAGACGGAACAAAGATTACGGATGGCGAATTGGACGATGAGGAAGCTGCTATGGAGGAAGCCCGTTACGCTGAAGAATCAGATATGGGACGACAACAAAGCACGGCGACTCGCAATCTACGTATTCGAGAAGATACTGCAAAGTATCTGCTCAATCTTGACCTCGACTCCGCCAAGTACGATCCTAAGACACGGCGAATGGTCGATATGGGTGCACAGGATGATCAAGCTGCAGCTCTTGTTGCCGAGGAGAACTTTGTTCGCGCATCTGGGGACGCTGCAGAATTTGAGAGAGCTCAGAAGTATGCCTGGGAGTCGCAAGAACGTGGAGATAAAAAGATCCATCTCCAAGCGAATCCCACATCTGGTGAAATCCTACGAAAGAAAGAGCAGGCCGAGAGTGAGGCGAAGCGTCAGGCTCAAAAGAAGGCACTATTGGAGAAATACGGTGGCGAGGAGCATCTCAAACCTACGCCCCTCCGGGAAACCATGGTCCTTGAGAACGAAAGGTTCGTCGAGTATGACGAGACTGGCGCAATCAAGGGTGCGCCAAAGAACGCAGTCAAGTCCAAATATCCAGAAGATGTATTGGTGAACAACCACACTACAGTATTTGGAAGCTGGTGGCATGACTTCCAGTGGGGTTACGCTTGCTGTTTTTCGACGGTGAAAAATAGCTATTGTACCGGTGAAGACGGCAAGAAAGCCTTCGAGGAAGCAGAAATGAGGTCGATGGGTTTGCTACCTGAGCCAGAGGCGGGTGACCAAACCTCCGTTCCGGCTAAGGGCGAGACAAACAATATCCATGAAGCCGAAGACTCGACCGATCGCAGTCAGCAAAAAGCAGGCACCGAGGCTAATACTAAGAAGAGAACGATCATGGAGATCAAATCTGGTATTAGTGAGGAAGAGTTGGAATCGTACAAACGAAGCCGTCTCGCCGCAGACGATCCAATGGCTTCGTTCATCGGGAAAGAATGATTCTAACACCTTACATCAAGCTTCAAAATTATCATTGTCGCATATTCCATTTTTGCATCACCAGAAGGGCGTTTTGGGGCAGCTTGATCTTCGTTTACTCAATACCCACTTAAGTTGTATTCAGGAGAATGTTTACTATATCTAGAACCGTCATCATGCAATTATCACATTAGTGATATATACGAACAGTCAGATACCTAGGTGAACGCTACCTCACCTGGCTCTTGTGCGTGACTGGAGTCTTCTTATTGCTTTAAACGTTGCAATTCTAGGTAGATAGCGAGGTACTCCGTAGTAGAAGCATGAGATGCCCCAGTCAAAAATAGGCTAATACTGATATGGGCTAGTTCATCTATAGTGGCGTTGTTGGCGCGTTGGCTCTGGTCAGAGGTCAGGTGACCTCGAATTCGGTCGGGAGATTCTGGAATCACGGGACGAGGGCACAAGCCCTGGATACCACAA
>JAABUG020000006.1:119528-143008 GCA_011319215.2 Scortechinia acanthostroma
TTTACGTTTTACTCTTTTGGGGCGCGGCACTTCCCTCCTATCCGGCCTTCTCCCTAGCTTCCACCCCCTGAGACCGAATCAATCCATTTGCGAACGAGCACGAACGCTGTCCATCTCGATTCTCAAAGCCTCATCGATTGAAACGATATATCTTGTCAATTGACCGCGGTCGGCGCACGTGCGTTCCCCTGGGATGGCCTGATTGAGGGGGAGACTGCTGGAATTCGGTCTGCGTTTGACAAGACCCCACCATATCTGCACCCCTCGAATTATTCACCGGGTTCCAGCTGGTCTGACCTATCTTGACGCCTACTTATTTATTTCATTAATTTTCAATCGCTGCTGGAATGGCGGGGGCAGCCACCGCAACGTTCTCTGCAGATGTCTGGACTTCGCCTGGTAGCGTAGACGCCAGTGGGCAACAATGGGACTTTGCCGTTCCCGTGAGGCAGAATGTAAGTGTTTGCACGTGTTGTCGAGCGCCGTATCTTACGTTTGGACCATATGGCATTGCTGCGAACAATGGCTGATTTTTCCGATAGAGTAACCCTCGTCCCAAATCACGGTCCCGTGACTCTGGCCACAGAAGATCCCGAGACAAAGGCTCCAGAAGCTCATCCCTATCCAGACATGCCTACGCACAAGAGGCAATCGTCCTAGCATCTCGGGGAAGGCGCGAACATAGCCCAAAGCGACACGAAAGTGAGCCTGGATTCCCGCGAGACCTGCACGGATATGAAGCGGCGAATCGGAGCGGGAGCAAAGCGAGAGATTCTGAACACGATGGACCTCACAAGGGTAGCGACAAGAAAGACGGGATGGGACATATGAGTGAAAAAGACAGAGACTATTGGATCCATCGCGATAAGCTGGCCAAGATTGAAAGCGAGGAGCTGCAACAGGCGGCCTATCTGTTTCATCGTCGGGCTGGTCTGGAGAGTGGCAAGCCCAGTCGGGCGAGAAACCACGACTCCAACAACAGCGGGTTCAGCGGTTTCAGCGGATCGGTAAGCGCACCCGCGGCATCGGAGCCAATGGAGCCATGGCCCAGCTTTGGCGAGGAGCGCAACCACACCAGCTCTCCGACGCCCTTTGACGGCGACGGCGCTGGGGACGTGCCGGAAGACGAGCGCCGAGGTTGGGATCTTCGTAGACCAGAGGAAATTGCTGCCGACGAGGCGAGAGATAGCGCATCGAGTATGTATCGTAACCCGGGACTTCGAAAGAGTTCGTCTCGGATACCCATATCGACAGCCAGCCCGGTTCCTATTTCTCCTGAGCATCTGGGACGGGAGTTTCCCATGCAGCGAGCGCGAACGCTCACGAATGGCGAGGAGGAAATCATGTCGTTTGGAAAGCCACGCAGAGCCAGCGAGCCAATTGCGGTGGACCCTTCCGACTCCTCTGCCACTCCATCCGCAGGCAGCCGACCAAACAGTCGCGGCATACAGACCAACCAAAATTCTCCGGTTAAGAAGGGATCAGCGACCAAAGGTTCTGCAGGTTCTGCAGGTTCTGCAACCCGAAAAACTTCTACTCCTGCCAGCAATACGCGGAAATCGTCGAGGAATCGGACCGTCTCAACCAATTCGCAGCGCCCTACCACCAGATCAGGAGAACCCAAGCCGCCCCAGACGATCAATCGACCCGAGGGTGACCCTCCGTGGTTGGCGACCATGTATAAACCCGACCCTCGACTCCCTCCCGATCAGCAGATCCTCCCTACGCATGCACGAAGAATGCAGCAGGAACAATGGGAGAAGGAGGGCCGGACACCTACAACGTACGATCGGGAGTTTGCTCCATTGGCTATCGGGCCTGACGATCGACCTGAGCTGCCCAACAAGGAGGAAGACACGGAGAAGGTTGAGGATAAGCCAGAGAAAGCTGAAGACCAGTCACGGGTACAAGCAGAAAAGACCGACCAGCTGCTCGCCTCGCCGAAGAGTCCCGCGTCGCGGCCGACTTCTAGTACGGGATATAGCCCCATGCCCAAGCTACAGGAGATGCCTCCCGCCGTCCAGGTGGGATTGACTCCAAAATGGGACCCTCCCGTGGTGACTGCGCCACCTCCGCCCCAGAAGGAGAAGGGATGTGGATGTTGCATTGTTATGTGATTGTAATCTGTTTATTGCATTTGTCTACTGCGTCAGGTTGGCCGAGGTGTTGAGTGTCGCTCAGTCCTGTTCGGGAGTTTCTTTTCTTTTCACCCCTTTCTGTCTACGTGTTCTCGTCTCTTTTCAATTCGCAGGTGAGCATACCTGCTACTTTAAGGCGAGAGCCCATCACTTGATGACTTTGATACGCATACCTTCCTTCAGTTTTCCTTGCTTAAAACTTGATCTGACCGATCACTGCATACCCCGCTGTTTATTGTTTCGTTTTCGCCGTTTTTCATACTTCAGCGACAGCATTTCATTTCTTATCTGATCTATATCCAAATTAGTCATGCTGGCATTGAGTCATATTCACCCGGTCTGAACGTGATAGCCAAATTACAAATTCACAATCCTCTATACATTGGTAATCATCAAATGTAAACGGACGATCTGATGCCAAGCACGTCTCAACTCCTCAAAACCTTAAAGTAGAGTGCCACTATCGGGACGATTAATAAGCATTCGCCATCCGATAACATCATCAGGAGCGGGAGTCTCATCCACCTGCGCAGCAGGAACGTCAACGGAATATAAACCCACCGCCTCCTCTTCCCACCACCACCATCAACACCCTCTTTCCTTCCTCCACGGAGTACAACAATTAATCGCCCACCATAGCTTCCATATTCACCCGTCTATTCGGCTCCTTCGCCGGCCCCTCCCCAGCAGCCATGTCAGCCGCAAAGACCAAAGCCCAGAATCTGATTAATGAGAATGCCGTTGGTGAGTCCCCACTAACCTCCTCCATCTCAACCAGAATCAAAACGAGAGATAAACCAAAGGGAAAGAAAGGAACTGACGAGTGGTGACAGTGGTCTTCTCGAAATCCTACTGCCCCTACTGCACAGCCAGCAAGAAGACGCTGCGCGACCTAGGCGCGAAGTTTCTGGCGCTGGAGTTGGATGAGATCGGTTCGTTTTCCCCACCCCAGTCCCCATGTTGAATTTGAAAGTAAGAGGAAGAATAGAGGTGCTAACGGTTGATGTGTGCGTAGACGACGGAACCGAGATCCAGAATGCGCTGTATGAAATGACGCAGCAGCGGACTGTGCCGAATATCTTTATCGGGCAGAAGCATATTGGGGGCAACTCGGATTTGCAGGCCAAGTCGGCGCAGTTGCCGGCTTTGTTGAAGGAGGCGGGGGCTTTGTAGATATACCCGGCCTAGCTGTAGAGAGTGATAGAGTTTATCATCTGATATACGGCGATAGTTGATGTGGTTACTGTGATCTGTAATGATTGTGATCCTGATTGGAGATTCAAGATAGTACAGTAGAGAATACAGAGGAATGATTAAACGACCTTCATGACTACAGTTCCGACCGGTCTTTCCACAATCCCCATCACCCCATCCACAACACTCTGGCGCGCTCCCTCGCTAGAGACCGTCTTCCCGGCCAAGTAATTCAACCACACCAGCCGACTAATCCGCTCATCGGCCACCCGGCCCAGGAAGCGCATCGGCTTCGCAGGATCAGGATGGAACAGCGCACTCAGCTCCCCGCGGGCATTCCGTACCAGAAGCAAGGTCTGCCCCTTCGGCACACTCTTCCGCTGCCCACCCCCAAACAGACTCTTAAACTCATTCATCGCAGCCCCAAACGACTCATCCTCGAACTCGCCAGGACCCGCACCCGCACCGCCCTCCTTAGCCTTTGCGTTCGCCCGTTGCGCCCGCGCCGTGATGCCCCGCACCCATCCGTCCCGCAGATGCAAGAAGTCGGTATTGCGCGTCGGCACAATCCGGAACACCGTGCGCAGCCCGTCCGCCTTGAGGACCTGGTTCCACGCGGCCTCGCCCATCTCCGGGTCCAGGAGCAGCTCCTTAAGCTCCTGCCGCTCAGTCGGGACCAGCGACGTCGCGGACGTGGCCCCCGGAGTATCGCTGATGACGCTGTCCCGGCCGGGCGGGTTCACCGCTGTGCGGACCAGCCGGTGCTGCAGTTCCGAGATGTCCGCTTTGGCGACGTACAGGCCGACGACGTAGACCTGGATCTGGAGGAAGGAGACGGTGCGGATGCCTAGGCCCAGGAGCTGGTATTCGTCTTCTTCAATGTCAGGGCCCGCGGGGACGTCTTCTCCGGACTTGAGCGAGGGGTCGTCGACGGATCGGGGGAGTCGGATCGTGCTGGGGAAGTGGGGGACGGTGCTGGTGCCTGTGGCGACCTGCTCGGCGCCGTCTTGGCCTTGGATGCGGATCACTGACGGGCTACTCGGGAAGCCGTCTGGGCCGTCCAGCTTTAGCGCTCCGTTGTTCGCGTTGTTGCTGTCGTTGTTCGCTGGCTTGGTCTCCTCAAGCTGAGAGACACCAAACAGGTCCATCTGGATGATTCCGTACATAGCCACAGCACAGACCGCAATGCCAGCCGCGGACCGAGTCATCGACCGCCGGTATTGTGCGATTTCTGCCTCGCGTGTGCGCGCATTTCCTGAGGTTCGAAGGGGGTTCTTCGCAGCGGTGCGGAGCGGACTGACGGTCGAGAAGAAACGGCCGGAGGAACGTACATGATTCGATTGGAGATATTGGCGGCGGAGACACTGGCCACAAGTACGCCAGGGCAAAGACCCTTGTATCGAAGATGCTGCTGCCATTTTGTTGATATATGAGGTGGACACCGAAGGTATGACGAATGGCGTGGTCGAGACCTTGAGGTGATGGCGGATATCGGCAGGGATACACGTGACCTTCACTGCCCTGACAGTCTCCTTTTTCATAAGCATCAACTTTAGCTAGAAACATACTGGAGTATCAATCTTGATTCCTATCAAACAAAACTACTCGTACAAAGATGATTCATAGATTCACGTAACCCTCCGTGACCAGGCGCAACAGTCCATCCAAATGCCAGCTAAGCAGACAGGCCCAACAAGTCATTGCAGCTTCGTCCCAATCAAAACTCATAATTTCCATAGCCAGCGCGACATTGGGCACAGAGCCTGAACTTGCAATTTCTGCACAAGTACATCTGTGAGTCCGAGCGCTCGACAACATTCATCGAAGCAATCAGCTGTGCAGTCGGCGAAGTATCTTCCGATTGAATCTGTTCCCACAGGGAAGCCGGAATCAAGGTCTCTCTCGGAAAGATTCTGCGCCAGCAGCTTTCACATTCGTACTCATAGTCCGAGTTCTCGACTTCAGAATTATCAATTATCATGGCGAAATTGTGATTGCAGTCATACGGATCAAGGCGTGAACCATCGGGCTCGGTCCCGAAGAAGTCTGAATTGTCCTCCCAGTCAGCTCTAGCGTCAAGATCGACATCGCTCCCGGCCTCAGAAGCAAAGTGAGTGCGTTCGATAGCTCTAGCGAGCGACATTTCAGGCTCTTGATCCTCCTCGTAGTCAGTCTCATACTCTGCGTCTTCTTGCTTATTATCTGTCTCATCCGAGTCAGATCTCCAGTCGCCGTAACGATCCCAATAATCCTCGTCAGAGTCACCCTCAGCGTCTTCGTCTTCATCTTCAACTTCCTTCTCTTCAGCCTCTCCCTCGTCAACTTGAGTGGCAATCTCCTCAGCGTTGTCGTCACGAACATCTATCTCAGCCGCCCGCCCCTTCTCACAAATATTCGCTTTGCAGACTTCAATAGCCCGGCAACAGTACCAGCACCACTGTGCACCGCAACGGCACTGCATGTGACGACAGCCAAACATCCTGCGGACTGCAGCACGGCACTTGGGGCATCGTTTAATTCCCAAGTTGTCCAAAGTTCGCGCCAATTCAGGGTCAATATCCGACACCTGACAGGTGGAGCCGTGGTGGTACAGCTTCTTGCATTTCCAACATACCTGAGCAAAGCACTTCGGGCACAACACGGGGAAGGAGATGTACAACGGGCTCACGGGAAGAGACGGTGTAGCCCCACTGGCTGCCAACTGCCTATAAAAGCCGCTAGAAGACACGAGGTTCTTCCATTGTTGCTGTATGTAGCTCGGGGGAATGAACACGGAGCAGGTGGCATCAGGGCAGTAGCAGCGGTTGACTGTCCTCCACTCCTCGAATTTTAACTTGTACAATGCAATCTCCTCGTCAGAAAGATACCTGCGTGCGACAGCCAGAGGGATGGGTTGGCAGCAGCGCGGCGGCATCATGGCCTCATCCTTGCACGCCATGAGGAAGATTTGCCGAATACAGTCGGTACAGCAATAACAATTGCATCCTTTGCAGGGCCTTACTTGTTCGCCTTCAATATCCTCGGTGCAGTACGCACAAGGACGAATCTCTGCCGGTGCTTCTGGCGGTACTTCTGTCGGTGCATCTGCGTGTGCACGGTGTGCTTCCGCCGGTGCTTCGGCTAGTATCTCTGTAACAATCTCGTCTATGGACATCCGATCAAAGTGGTAGATGGCTTCCATGGTTGAAATTCACGCTGCAGTAGCAGCGAGAAAAGCCAGGAGAGAAGTCAGCAAAGGGGAGTAAGCCAGCAGAGCTACGCGAAATAACAGACTTTGTCAGACATAACACTGATGCGCTTGACGGGTTGGGATATGGTACCTACTGATCCTCGAGAAGTAACACTCTTGCTTCAAGTCAAACGGCGAAATCCCGGATAACCAAGAAGGAAAGGAAGTGGTGAAAGAAGGAATAACAAGAGAGAAGAATATAAACAGGAAGAGGGAGAAAAAGTCAGTGAAGGACAGCACAGCGCGTCACGACGACTAATCGAGGACCCACGAGGAGCTCATGATTGACTGTGATATGACTCCTTCTAGGTTGAGCCTTCCTATTTCACGAAGGTGGTAAGTTAGTGTGCGAGAGTGAGTATTATGACGACCAGAAACTTCAGTATAGCGGCACCCCCTTTGTCTACAAGTATTAAGTATTACAAGAGATATACAAAGGTATAGTCAGAGAGAACGTCATCGTTTTGTGTATCCTATAGGGTAGTACACTACATGTCACTAACAACTACATAGTGTGATCCTCCTCTCCTACTGACTTCAACGGCTAAAGAGGTCCTATAGTCAGAGTAGATGGTCAAGTGCGTACAATCTGATCTCAATCGGAGTTTGCAGATGAAGTAAATCGATCTATTACTAGATATTCCAACATATCTATTATATTAATGAAGAGTATAGCAGTAACGCTCAAATTTTAGCCATAATATAGTGCTTAAAGAAACACTTTTAGACGAACACTCCGTTAAAACAAAGCAGTACCGAGACATGCCTAAGCAACGGCCCTCTTGTTGGAGAATACGCAGGAGGTATCTCAGTTTCATACAATCAGCTAGCAGGTAATGCGCCTGCTGTAACCCAGTTAGGGGCATCATGTTCCTTGTGCCCTGCGTGGTTCGCCACTAAAAATATAAGAAGCCCTTATCGCCTCTCTCGAAAGAAGAGATGCAGTGACCGTACGTCATAGAGTCGATGACAGATGTTGATGCCAACAACACGAGAGAATGGCACGTTGTGGGAGAGGAGCAGGGGGAATAGATTGAAAGATGGGAGACGAGTGGGGAGACAAACACATTCAGTGTGAATGCCTGCTCTGTCTGCGTGTTTCATTCACTCTGTACCTACCTCACCTTTCGAGTCTGTTGCGCTAGCTCCTCATCTATCTCTTTCTCCTATATTCGATTCTCTGTTTCACATTTGTGTTGTGGTGCCTTCCCTCTACCATCCACCTTACACACAACGCTCCCAACATCCAGCGTCTACTAGTCATAGTCATCCTCTGAGCTGTTCCTATGTTGCATCTCCCTAGGCCTTTCTTCGTTTAGAGAGCATTCGAAAATCTGTCTTGCCGGACAACTTCCTCTCTACGTTGCTATCGCCTGAGATCCTCGCAATGGCGGATAACAAGGTATTGTATTGGCCTCAAACCCCGAAGTCCCTGTTCTGGACAAATTCAACAATACATGAGAGGTTTACTAACGCGCCATCTCAGCCTGCCACTGAATATGACGCGGAACTGCTGCACAACATATGTCCAGCCCACTTTATCCATCGTCGATGCCTGTTTTTAGATTGCCCTCGTCTAAAGCGATGCGAAGTCAGTCACTATCCGCCGTACAATAAGTTGTTCTATGCTAACAGATTTTGCTCATCTTCTTCCCATATGTCTAGGCAATGATAGAGTTCGAAGGCCATCAATGCTCCGAAGAGTGTCCCTTCCTACACCATATTCCCATCACATGTCCGAGCGTCGTCGGTTTGGAAGGATGTCCTGGCAATTCATGTGCTCTCGCTCATGATTATCGGCAAGAACGGCTGAGAAATTATCTGCAGGGTCATGATCATATTGTGCCAATTCTTGAGATAATTTATTCTCTTTGATTACTGCAACCCCATCACATGTCCATGGGCGGTCAGTTTGAGAAGATGTCCTCGCCATTCATGTGCTCTAGTTCACAATTGTTGTATGCGAGACTGACTCTTGCAGTCCCTGATCACTACTTTCCGGTAGTAAAGAAGGAATTCTGGCCGAAGAATTATCACGTAGAGTAGAGAGAGATTGTTCCCGATGCAACGTATTACCTATCAGCATCCATACCAGTCAACTGCCTGTGGACAAGTGTATCATGAATGCATAATAGCCGCTCCATCTAGCCTCTATCTATTACTTAGGAGAACATGTAGCGTGTTACACAGCAAGTTCTAAGGAAATAAATGTCCGCTATTCTGAACCAGCGCAGTTTATCAGTCAAGTTGGACGTTTCCCTGTCACTGCCGCGTAATCTGCTCCTTGTTTAAGGATTGGTTGATGTTATCGGCATCGAGGTCTGTTAGGTACATCCCAGGTGATCGAAGCTCGATCCTACACTCGAAAAGACCGTTTCTGGCCAACAGGAGAAGACGGACTCCGAGACCTGGGCTTTGCTCTCAACTTCAAGGTTGAAGACTCCCAGTGAATACCTCAGTAGTTCTGGTTGTCGAACTGTAGCGCCCGCTCAATAGACGTCATAAAGAATATGTCTCCATATTTCTGAGAATTAATTATGTACAGCGTATGGAGTACTCTGTACCTCTTAGGCCATACCGCCCATTGTCTGAGGTTGCTCAATCGAAGGGTCAATAAGACAACAACGGCTGTGGCATGTGGTGCATTTCTCGAGCTTAACAGTGCCAGCAGACAGTTAGCACTCCTCCACCGAGGAGGGGATCGCTCTAATTCCAACCACTCTCCAGTTGAAGACGATACACTGCTATCATCTCAGCCGTGATATTGCTTCCTCCACAAACCACAATGACCACCCTGCTGTTCGGAGTAAGATCCGGGATGACATCCCTCAATCGTCTGCCCACAGCAACCTCTACCGATATTCCACAAGCCAGTTCAACTTGTAGCCGGACATCATCAGCCAATCGAAGAACACCCTGAGCAGCCTCAGCATCCGAGCCCACGACACTGGCTACGTCAATGCCGGCCGGAGGCGAGCTTGCGTATTGGAAGGTCTTTTCAGCGACACAAACAGCTCCGAGGGACGTCGCGAGCGAGGTGATACCGGGAAGGGATTGAAGACTTCCGTGTCGTAGAGAAAGCGCCAGCGAATCCGCACCGCGCGTCTCTGCAGCCAGAATCTTGACATTTCTCTGAAATTTTTCCTTTCCATTCATTGCTTGTGATTGAAGGTAATTGTCGACTCCTTCGGCAATTCCATTGAACAGACCCCCACCGCCAACGCTGCACACAATTGCATCAGCCGGAAAATTGCATGTTGAAGAGGGATCTCGCGGAGGTAACTGGTCCACCATCTCAGATACCATCGTCGCAGCGCCCTTCCAGATCTCTGGATGATCATACGGACACACGTAGATGTTTCTCCGCGAGGAGTGCTGGGTATCCTGATTATCGATGAACGTCTTCCGTAGGTAGGTGTCCGCGTCGAACCAGCTCGCGCCATGTTGAATCACCTCGGCAGCACCCGCCGCCCGCAATTTACTGATCATCATCGGCTTCGTGCTGAGTGGTACGACAACTGTGCAGGGAGCGCCTAGGTCTCCCGCCGCGATCACGGCGGCCAGCCCTGCATTGCCTCCTGAGGAGCTATAGAAATGGAGTTGCTTGTCCTTGTTCTCTGGGTCGAGAACTGCAGAGCGGATTAGATTGCCGATGCCCCTGGATGGGCTGTCAGCTGTCTGGAGTCTAGGAGATTTTCTTTCGTTTTGTGCTGTACCTCGTTTTGAAGGATCCAGATGGCTGGAGGAGTTCGAGTTTCAGAAAGATTCTGCTACATGCAATTAGTGTTTGCATAGATAGGAAAGTGAGATGTTCTTACCATCCTGCTACCTTGGATAGTGCTGCCGACTCGATCAGAGGCGTTTCTATCCACGGCTTCTGCATTGTAATGAGACCGATTGTCGAGTTAAGATGTCACGATCAGGTATGGGAAGAAAGGTTAAGTTTGAGTAATCTATCGCTATTTGAATCAAAGAAATTGCGTCGTCGTTAAACCTGCAATTTTCCTGCTATCCTTCGATGCTGACCGGACCGTGCGCCCTTCGGATGACAACCGACACCGAATTTCGACATCAAGCCCATATCCTATCTGACTAGCGGACTAGCGGGCGACCCTGAAATCAGGTGGAAGAGTCGGTTCTACAGATATTATTGTCATTAGATTCTGTACACGTGTTGAATTCTCGCCACGTTGGTAATACTCCTAAGAAGACAGCTGGAGGTCGTCGATATTCTCTTGAATGAACCGGTCACGATTTCGACTATTACATGTTAAATATTTACTGCACTATGATTTTCACTAGCCAGAAATGGTTGTCTTGACACCTTTTTAGCTCAGTGGCCTGAGTGCATTCAACAGGTTATGAGCCATCGTCCGATTCCCACAAGGGACGCATCAATTCATGCGACGACCAAAATTAGACCCTGGATCAGAAGACCACAGGTCATGATATTAGCGCGTCGGCAGGCCGCGCACCAAAGTAGCCCTAGCCATTGATTACAAATACAATTTGCCTGAAACCAACCCAGAAAGCAACTGGTATGAGAAGTCAGGTACACCACGACATTGCTTCGATGCCATATGTGCACTATCATTCCTACTAGCTAGAAATGGCTGTCTTGACACCTTTTTGCTCAGTCGTTTGACTGCATTCAACATTACTTGCACACTTAGCTAACATCCCTCGAGTCCATGAACGCCTCCGGCCGCGGTATATTTACAGGATCCTGTCCCAGGACTTGTAGCATTCTGGCTCGGATAGAGGACCACATCGTCAAACTCTATGTTGTAACAAGGATGAACTTTGGAGCAAGAGACCGTCGATGTGACATTGGAACGACTGTCTGTGTAGCCTGTGAAGTTGGCAAAGACAATATTGGAAATGGTCATTTTACTCGTTCCAGAGTATGAACCGTTGTTACCGCTGTCTTGATTTATCGAGGGTCCGGCGTTCGCTCCTTCGACCTCAAAGTTCGAGAAGAGAATATTTCGCACATTGCCCCAACCTCCGCCGCGAGGGAGACCAGCGCTTTCGTACGAGCTTTGGGGGACCAGGGCGCCGACCCAGGTTTTGATGTACGCGGAGTTGTGCATGTCTTCGTTGTACCGTATGATCTGCCAATACGATGTCATCAGTACTATTTCAGAGGCAAGAATGGATCTGCAGCGGCGCTACCTTCACCTTGTCCACAATGACATTCTCCACGCTAGAGTCCTCGAGATATTGCCCAAGACTACCAATGGCAATGCCATTTCCACCAACGCATGTCACATTCTGGATGTCGATATTGTACGATCGAGGCTTGATGGCGACGCAGTCATCTCCACCTTGGTACACAAAATTGGTGAGTTGGATGTTCATAGCATCCATGGTATCTGTGAACTCAAGTCAGCTGGGGCCATTCAAGTGACTGCGGCAAACGAACCAAACCCATCCGTATTCTGCACCCAATTGGCGCCGTACGGCGCATCTACTGCCGTCGCATTGCAGTAGATGTTGTTGAACCGCATGTTCGTGCCGTTCATAATATTGACACTCCAGAGAGGCGGGTCTTTCACATAGAAGTTCTCAACATTGACCTCAGAGACGTTCCAGAAGACGAACGGCATCGGCCTCCCAGGTTGTGTGACGCCCTTTTCCGCGGTATACCATGCATTGCCGTTGCCATCGATGCCTCCGGTACCGTATCCGTCGATGGTGATGTTGTGTCCGCTGATAATGAAGCCCGCACGATGGTTTTGGAAGGCAACAGGATAGGAGTTGTTGCGCCAGTAGTTGAGATCGTCAGAGAACTGTAGAACAAGAGGTATATCAGTGGCTGATGAGATCCAAAACAGCAGGTGAACTTACCGTCCACTTTCCTCTCCATTGTATCATGGCATTATTCAGAACGGGATTTAGTCTCCTCGCAATCCAATAAGACTGGTCTTCAGGGAAGACAATTGTCCCTCCATTTCCGCATTCTTCGAAAGCCTTCAGAAGATTTGGCACATCATCCTTCCCTTTTCCATTTGCGATAACGGTACAGACATTATGTTTGTCCTTTTTAACCCCGCCAGCATAAGTCAGCGCGAAGAAAAGGGGGAGAGTGAGGGAGATTGTTGAAAATCGCATTGTGAGAGCTTATCACCCGCAATGGTGTCTCTGCTCATGCATATCCCAGCATATCCCCCTCTTGGCATCTCCCCTTTATATTGTCCCATTGGCTTCATCATTTTGAGTGAACTTCAATGTGATCGACATTGCTGAATCAGGATTTCGGTCATTATTCCACCGAATCTTGCAGTCCGTACGCTAGGTAACTCATAAGTTTGAAGCTAAGGACATCAAGCGCAGATGTAACTGCGGGGAGAGTTGACTGTTATGGCTCTGATGCAAAAGCAACACACTGGGCAGAATGCAGGTGTTGACAGTTGTCGCCTATTGGCGGAAAATATTAAACAAGACCAGTCCAGCATGAGGAGTGATTGACAGACAGAAACCAGGAACACGCTTCGTCCTAGGTCTCCCAGGTCAGGCACGCTACTTGCTAATGGCTAATTTTTCCAGTGAACGGCTGTTCTATCCCGTCACTGCCGTGAAGTGCGGAGAGAGTTGGAAACAAGCCTTGGGGCTGGCTGACAAGCATATAGCGACCCAGTATGTTCGGCACAATTCAGATCATCGAGACGACTGACGAACAACCCCTCTTTGGCTTCTTGGGAGAATACAACCCGACTTGTTGGGAGAATATAACCCGAATGAACCTAACCTCAAACAGTAGGCTATATGTAGCCATGAGGAACTATATGATACTACGTTTGTTTTTATCTATGCCTAGTTCTATTTCGATCAACTGGCCTGAAGGCTTTATCCCATCATTCCCATGAGATGACGAGTTTTCACTATTTGAAGATTGTCTTGAGCCTTCTGGCTCTTCTTCCCATCGTTCTAGCACAAACATGCTGGAAGAACACGACTTGTTCAGGGCCAGGAAAGAGTGCATTCCCGGGGCCATGGGAACAGGGCATCTACGCACCTTCTTCAAGGACCGTTGGTCCTAAGAAGATTTTTCCCATCACCGACTTGAGCCGGGACTTGGCTTATGTGCAAGCAATGCCGGTCACTCTTCATGGCAATGGGTCACTGATCGTATTCGACTTTGGCATGGAAGTCGGTGGCATAGTCACCCTGGAATATACCTCCTCAGGCAGTGGAGCGTTAGGAATAGCGTTTACAGAAGCCAAGAACTGGATCGGCGAGTGGTCAGACTCATCCAACGGCGCAATGAAGGGTCCTGATGGGGCACTGTACGCAAACTTCACGCAGGCCGGAAAAGGCTCGTATACAATGCCAGACAAATCCTTGCGCGGGGGTTTCCGATACATGACAGTGTTTCTGGTCACAAATGAGTCTACCAGTGTGCAGATCCAGGATGTGAGCTTGGAAATTGGCTTCCAACCTACGTGGTCGAATTTGCGGGCCTACCAGGGCTACTTTCACTCGAATGACGAACTACTGAATCGAATCTGGTACAGCGGTGCCTATACACTTCAAACCAACTCGGTCCCAATCAACACTGGTCGTCAAGTGCCAATGCTGCATACTGGATGGGCCAATAATGCAACTCTGGGCCCTGGTGATACTATCATTGTCGACGGGGCTAAAAGGGACCGTGCAGTTTGGCCTGGTGACATGGGAATTGCTGTTCCGTCTGCTTTTGTCAGTACAGGCGACTTGGAGAGTGTCAAGAATGCTCTCCAGGTCATGTACAACACGCAAGTAAGCTCCACCGCTAATTCTAAGTAATCGAGAGTCGGGCTGAATCAAAATAGAATCCAACGACAGGTGCTTTTGACGAATCAGGGCCACCGCTCAGTCAGAAGAATTCAGATACCTACCATATGTGGACGATGATCGGAACCTACAATTACGTGCTGTTCTCCAGTGATGCCGACTTCCTTTCGACCAACTGGCAGAAATATCAAGCCGCTATGGACTACATCTATGGCAAGGTGGATAACTCGTCGGGATTACTGATTGTCACGGGTACTCGCGATTGGGCTCGATGGCAACAGGGATATAACAACTCAGAAGCGCAGATGATGTGAGTGACTCAATAGTCCCTGTTGGTACTCTCTAACAATACTAGACTATATCAGACTCTGAAGACGGGGGCAGAGCTGGCTGCTTGGGCAGATAGCACGAGTTCTCTCGCAGACACGTGGAACAACCGAGCAGAGAATCTCAAGCAGGTTATTAATAAATACTGCTGGGACGATGCATATGGGGCATTCAAGGACAATGCCACGGCCACGAGTCTTCATCCCCAGGACGCAAATAGCATGGCATTGCTTTTCGGCGTTGTCAACCAGACACGCGCAGCGAGTATCTCCGAGAGGCTGACAGATAATTGGACCCCAATCGGTGCAGTTGCGCCTGAGCTTCCCGATAATATCTCGCCATTCATTTCATCGTTTGAGATCCAAGGTCATCTTACCGTCGGCCGGCCCGACAGAGCACTCGAGCTCATTCGGCGAAGCTGGGGTTGGTATATCAACAATCCCAATGGCACAGAGAGCACTGTCATTGAGGGATACCTTGCCAACGGCACCTTTGGCTACAGATCCAGTCGTGGTTACGGCTACGATGCCTCCTATGTCTCGCATGCACATGGGTGGTCTTCAGGGCCAACGTCTGCCCTGACCAACTACATCGTTGGTCTTTCCATTACATCGCCTGGAGGGAGCACTTGGAAACTTGCACCGCAATTTGGTGATCTTAAGTCCGCTGAGGGCGGATTTACAACATTGCTTGGAAAGTACAAGGCTTCTTGGAAGAGAAACCTAAAGGGGTACACACTGCAATTCTCGGTTCCTCAAGGGACAACGGGAAAACTCACCTTGCCATGCAGTCCAAGGAAATCTTCCATCAAGATTGATGGACATGACATCAAGAGGGGGTTGGTATACGAAGATGGGTCTGCAACCGTCACAATGACTGGAGGAGGATCACGTTATGTAGTTGTTAGTGACATGTAGTACACTTCTCTTGGGATACACATAATAATGAACTATTCTGACTATACCTTTGTGTAACTATCACAACACTTGAATAGTCAGCCTCACTGAAACTGGACTCTGAGACCCATACTCTCTCCTGTAAAATTTACACACTGGCAAGGATACAAGGTGAGGGGAACAAGTAGAAACAGATTGTTATTCTCATTGTCTGCCATGGCATGACATGGAGCGTCCGCTTCAATTTCTTCTGGGATTCGTAGTTCGCCGATTGTAGTCCAACTTTGAAACAGTAGATAGAGTGAACAAGTGCAGGACAAGGACAATATGGAACAAAACAAGTGTGCTCAGGGCATTGGTCATTGCTTGATTGAATAGTTGATGTAGTTACATTAACAGATCATAAAATGAGATAGAGGTTGTGAAAGACAACCTTGAAGAGGGCAGCATCTGGTGTTGAGCAACTTGAGTTGCAGGAGTAAGCCAACAAATACTATCAACTTGGGATGCCTGAGGACCAACGTAATTTACAAGCATGAATGTAATTTACAGAGGGCGGGCAGGTACCCCACAATCATACTCGATGGGTAAGGTATGTCCGAATAGCTACACTACGGTTTCAAAATACGGTTTCAAAAAATGTGAGACATGAAAATGAATTCACTCTAATTCCATTTTAATCGTAAAAAAGTCATTTCATGACATCTCATAGAAGATTGTTAAAGCAAAAGTTTTCACTCTCCAGTCCTCTATTTCTTGGTGGCCTTCTGGGCGGCCTTGGTGACCTTACCGGCACCACCGGCGGACTTCTCGACGGACTTGACGACACCGACGGCGACTGTTTCCAGTTAGTAAATAAGCTTTCAACGGGGATGTTTGTCTCATTCTCACCAGTTTGACGCATGTCACGGACGGCGAAACGACCAAGAGGGGGGTAGTCGGTGAAAGACTCGACACACATGGGCTTGGAAGGAATCATCTTGACGATGGCGGCGTCACCGGACTTGATGAACTTGGGGTTGTTCTCAACGGACTTTCCGGTACGGCGGTCAATCTTCTCAAGGAGCTCAGAGAACTTGCAAGCAATGTGGGCGGTGTGGCAGTCGAGGACGGGGGCGTAACCAGCGCCGACCTGACCGGGGTGGTTGAGGACGATGACCTGGGCGTTGAAGGAGGCAGCACCGAGAGGGGGGTCGTTCTTGGAGTCACCGCAGACGTTACCACGGCGAACCTCCTTGACGGAAACGTTCTTCACGTTGAAACCAACGTTGTCACCGGGAACACCCTCCTGGAGCTGCTGGTGGTGCATCTCGACGGACTTGACTTCAGTGGTGACGTTGGCGGGGGCGAAGGTAACGACCATACCGGGCTTGATGACACCGGTCTCGACACGGCCGACGGGGACCGTTCCAATACCAGAGATCTTGTAGACATCCTGGAGGGGAAGACGGAGGGGCTTGTTGGAGGGACGGACGGGGGGCTCAATGGCGTCGATGGCCTCAATGAGGGTCTTACCAGTGACCTTGCCGGCCTTGGTCTCCTTCTCCCATCCCTTGTACCAGGGGCAGTTGGGGGAGGGCTCAAGCATGTTGTCACCGTTGAAACCGGAGATGGGGACGAAGGGAACGGCCTTGGGGTTGTAGCCGACCTTCTTGATGAAGTTGGAGGTTTCCTTGACAATTTCGTTGTAACGATCCTCGGACCACTTGCAGGTGTCCATCTTGTTGAGGGCAACGATGAGCTGCTTAACACCGAGGGTGAAAGCAAGCAGAGCGTGCTCACGGGTCTGGCCATCCTTGGAGATACCAGCCTCGAACTCACCAGTACCGGAGGCAATGATGAGGATAGCGCAATCAGCCTGGGAGGTACCAGTGATCATGTTCTTGATGAAGTCACGGTGACCGGGGGCATCTTGAGATTGTGTTAGCTACAGCATCGCAACATATCGGATGTATCGGTTGAAGCTTACCAATGACGGTGACCTCATACTTGGGAGTCTGGAACTTCCAGAGGGCAATGTCGATGGTGATACCACGCTCACGCTCGGACTTGAGCTTGTCAAGAACCCAGGCGTACTTGAAGGAACCCTTGCCGAGTTCGGCGGCTTCCTTCTCGAACTTCTCAATAGTACGCTGGTCGATACCACCGCACTTGTAGATCATGTGACCGGTGGTGGTCGACTTGCCGGAATCGACGTGGCCGATAACGACGATGTTGATGTGAGTCTTGTCTTCCTTACTGTAGAGGACATAGGAGGTTAGCCAACCAGTTTGACCACGAACCAGTTTGACGACGAATCGACTCGGAGAAGAATTTTCACTCACCCCATTTTGACGGTTAGGTTTGAACCTTGTAGTTCTTTGTAAGATACTAGAGAAGTTCTGTGGAAATTGCTCAGGTACTACGGCTAATATGCGTAGAGGTACTGAGCGAAGATGTTAGTTGAAGGATGAAAGAGAGAAGAGGACGGAATAGGAAGAAGGGGAAGATATACGTACTGAAGCGGACGAGGAGGGAAGAGAAGAAAAATTTTGTGGGAGGCGAGGAGGGGGAAGACTTATATGGAGGGGTCAAGCGAGAAAAAGACTAAGCGGCGGGCTCAAACCCTTGGCGAGCCGCTGTTGTCATTGGGCATGGAGGGGTAAATGACCCACTTTGATGGTGCGGGACCAGCGCAAAATCTTCACAGGCGGCGGAGCATGTCAGTCGGTTGGGCTGTTTCGCTCAGATTTTTCGCGCTGATGTTTGGTGGGAGATCCTACAACTTTTCCTTGGTTCATGCCCTTTCGGCGCTCCGAGTCTGGATCCACTATCTTTTTTTACAAGCAAAGAAAGGAGGGAGCGAGAAAAATTTTGCTCCCCCTACAGTCAACACAGTATCTAGATACCTATTTCCCATGTCTCTAGTGGATTTTCGGATGGGAAAACTGGGCATCAACGCAGGTGTGGTCCGGTACAACCTTCTATCAACTACTACTACGTACCACACGCTACGAGGCAGTATATAGTCTACTACGAGCGAGGGGCTTGTTTTCCATGTTTGTAACAGAACCCCGCGGCAACTCGTGGTCTCTATTTGTCCATTAATGGGCAGGACAAGTGGCCCGGCCGAGTGGCGCCCCTCATTGATCCACAATTAGGATTTTCACTGTAAGGTCGAAAAAAAGCAGCCTATCTATCTACGTATCTACAGATGATACAAATTAACAAGAAAGGAAAGAAATTTTTTTACCCCGCCACTATCAATCCAGTTGCTAGGGAGGCTAGATTGTTGCTGCCGGCTTTTTCGAGTCATCCCTCATCAGCTAGTTGGTTGAAGTGAATTAGACATGTCGGCCTCCCAAAATGGTTCTCTTTGAGTCACTTGAAAGTTGGCAGATCACACTAAGCTACCGTGGTCGTAGCCAATCCAGATTCAATGATTAAATGTGGCTGCTAAGAATGAGAGAGGCGGTGAATTGGAGAACAAGAGCAGAAAGTAAACAAGGTGCGGCTAATCCGACCATAGTCGGGAGCCTAGTTAATCAACAGCTAGACTACCTAACACGTGTAGATAATCGACAATGAGGGGTATCTCTGAAGCTCCAGTCTATATGCAAACAAATCATCCAAATGCTGCAAGCACATTAAACAACAACCAAAAATATTTAGCGCCATTTTCCTTGCTCCATATTCGCCTCGTCATCAGTCTATGAGTCAATCGAGCAGTGCGCTTAGCACAGGTATTGCCATCGTCACCATCACTCGATGGCGATGATCAATTTTCTCTCCACCGCGCACCGCATGTAGTACACTATCATATTCAGTTAGCACTGCCGCATGATGCAGGTGCCAGCATGACTGCGGGAACGGAAACACTCACCTTAAGGAATGTAGTCATAGGTTCATCCGCACTCCGAATCTGCAGCTGGAAGAAGTATGCACGATCGCCATTGCAATCTTCGGCGGGGCACTGAGCTGTAAGGCAGAAAAAAGAACCATCCGTGTTAGCCTCCACTGCAAAGCTCAAAAACCTCATCCTGCAATCATCAAGCACTTACTGGCCATGCTGTCGGCGTTTGCAAACTCTTCCTTGCCGCCAAAGACGTCTTCCACCTCCTTTTGTTTCATGGCGGTCGTCTCCTGTCTACCGTGCCTCAGCAGATGCTGATAGGGACATGTCCGGCACTCGAATCGGTTGACGCCGAGGGGATACTCTCGAGTTGGCTCGCCGCGCGAAATGGTCAGAGAATTTCCGCAATTGGGGCAAACTGGCAAGGTGAACAGCTAAAGTCAGTTTCTATATCTTTCTACCGGCGCTGCTGTCAGGCTGGCGGGGTATTTAACTCACATGTCAACATCTTGGAAGTCTTTCGCTGGGAACCAGTCAATCAGCCGATGCACTAAGCTTTCGACGAGTACTGTAGAATATCCTGCTGCTGCACGACAATCTAACAGCAAGGGACTCAGATCTGCACGATAGACGAGCAGCTGCCTCAGGCGTGTGCCTTTATCAAGCAACGACGTCGTTGGCGGAGAGAAATTTAGTCTTAGCCGCGCGGCTGTATGCAAAAACAACGACAGCCGCCGATTGGTCGCGGGGCACAATCCAGCGGAACGGCACAATATATCATCCGAGCGGTTAGCAGGCAGCACCTAATCTGGATAAGGTACCTGAGTTTATGTGCCTACAGAATATCGCTAAACAGATAAGAAATGGGAATCGTAGGAGACTTCGACTTTCCATGAGTAGATAATGGCCTTGAACTAGATTCTTATACTAGATTCTACCAGACCTTTAGTGATCCAAACACGAGCTTGTAGACCATAATTCCGTCCCTTTTGTCTTCTTATTGGTGGTTGTTGCTCCGATCTGCCGTAACAACCTCCTCCTATTTCATACAGCTTCCAATTATACCCCGCATAATACCACCGACCAAACCGCAACTTTTTTTGCAGACGGATACCAAGATCTGAAATTGTCATCACTGGTACCGGACTTTCTTAGAAGGAATTTTCATT
The DNA here is from genome assembly GCA_011319215.2 of Scortechinia acanthostroma. Lineage (NCBI taxonomy): Eukaryota > Fungi > Ascomycota > Sordariomycetes > Coronophorales > Scortechiniaceae > Scortechinia > Scortechinia acanthostroma. The sequence continues at coordinate 140,090 of JAABUG020000006.1, forward strand.
CCGTACTCAGCGAAATGGCGGACGAAGTGAGTAATGTTTCCAGCTATCGTGAGCAAGGAACTGACCAGATAGGGCGCATCACCACGCGAACTGGTCGTCGAGGCATGTCGACGAGACCAGCCTCACCTGATCGAGCAGGTCATGGATACAATGAACGATAAATCGAACGAGGAGGTCGCAGAGTTTTTCAACAGCGTGACAGATGCATTGGGGAACCATGCTCTGCACATCTGTGCGATGTACGGAAGCTGTATGTCCAGATGATCCCCTCCGATCCGGTGTCCGCCTCGATATAGACTAACAATCTACCTTAACAGATGATACAATGGACTTCCTCTTCGACATCCAATACTTCGAATGCGACCCCCTCACCCGCCTCGACAAAGACACACCCCTGCATAGCGCCGTCCGCTTCGCCAACGAAAAGGACCCCGAGCTCGGTCTCGAAATGATCAAAATGATGTGCGAAGCTGGCTGCGATCCGCGCGTACGGAACAAGCACGGCCAGAAGCCCATTGAGCTGGTCTACAACAACCAAGAAATCAAATCCATGCTACAGCAGGCTGAATATATTCTGGCCGAGGGTCTTCGGGACACGGGGGATAATGGGTCGGTACATGATAGTGCCAGTGACAGCGAGTAGGGCAGATAGATCATTTGACGGCCATGGCTGACGCTTTTTTTCCGGGTATATGACCTTATGACTATATCTCTCTATACATTTTTGGGTCAATAGATTGTTCGAACTGTATGCTGTTGAGCGTTCTTGTTCGTGTTGTTACTAGATGCAGCTTCTTTGATGTATTGTAGAGCATAAATCACAGCCCATGAGATTTCATTTCAAGGTGTTCTCCTCTGACAATGTAAGCTGGTATGATGGAAAACGCGAAGACAAGCGATAACACCAATATTATATGACATCGGTGCAGGTCATGTAGGTAGCAAGGTGGATGCTCTGTGAGCCTTATGCCCAATAGGGTCAACATGTCGAATATATATCTGTCCGTTGAAGATGCTTCTACAACTGCGAACACCAGTAGACTATACATAAACTATAATCTCTTATTCGTACAGTTAAACAGTCAACTAAGGGTATCATATTTATCATAGATGAAATGGTCACACAAATAATCCGATCAAGCTCGGAGTCACAAACCTAATCATCACTGTCGTCCTCTTCCTCGTCTTCAGAACCAGCACCACGACGTCTTCGACTTCGCCCTGAAGCCTCCCCATCTTCGTCATCTTCGTTCTCGTCTTGATCAGCCCCCCGAGCCCCAGGTCGCCTGATACCTAGACTCCGAGCCAGCCGTGACTCGAATTCCTCCATCTGCGCTCGCTCCGCAGGAGTGGGATCATCCCCTTCAACAGCGCCCTGACGACCGTAGACTTCCCGCACCAACCCGGCCACTCCCTGAACACCCACCTCGATCTTGCCTCGCGGCCCGACCATGTACCCGATGATTTCTTCTCCGCCGTCCATCTCCCGATTGCGGATGAGATACCCCTCCTTACATAGTCGCTGGAGCAACCGGTCCGTACGATCGATGGGCGTGTAAGTATCAGCATTGGTACGCTTGAGGTACCGCTCGAGTTTCTGCTCCGGCAAAGAACCACCATTGAGCAAGATCACGGCAATGATGAAGGAATACAGCCCAGTATAGGTGCTTTCAAGGGGCGCTTTTGTCGGTGGGAGGATCTCCGGCTTTCTATATGCAAGAGGAAGGGTACTCGTAAGGATCCAGGACTTGTTTGTAGACGAGGGCCTGTCGACTTTTTGGGCGGCTACTTCGGGGTCAGAAAATCCTCGTCATCGGGTCATTGTGACCAATGCCACGTACCTCTTCGTTGTTGAATAGTCACCTTCTCCTTGACCGGCAACTCAGCCAATTGCATCCCGAACGTCTCTCGTAATGTCTTCTGCGCCATTTCGAAGACCATCTTGAACTGGCGTGACCCCTGTTCCCCCAGGACCTTTGTGCTTATATCTGTTCGGCGAATCGGTTGCCGTGACAGCTCACTCGCCAGCGCTAGCCGGACCAGCTTCTTAACCATCACATCCATAGAAGTCGGGGCGCGAGCGTCGTCCGCACCGGAGTCGTCGTCGCTTTCCGAGTCTGACGTGCGTCTAAGACGGCGACGAGCGTTCTCTGTAGAGGCTGGGCCTGCGACCGGAGTTGAAACTTCATCACTGTCAGATTCGGGCTGTTGTTCCTAGGTGTGGGCTTTGGTTTAGTCTGGCAACGGATTGATTATGAAGTGACAAGCTACTCACAGCTCGGCGTTTGCGAACTAGAGGCATGGCGACGGTGCAGATGTAAATTATTGATGAACAGCGCTAGAGACGTAGATAATTCTCGACGGGCCAGTCAGTAAGTCGTATCGCATCGCTTTGATGCGCAATTAGACAGGTTCCTGACACTGTAAAGATTGCCCAGACGCGTTTGACGCGCCGTAATTTTGATAGTGGGTCCAGGCGTGATTTATCCGCTTCGGGCAATAGCACCTCTTCCGTTTTCTTGGCTTCCACTACTATCTACATGAAATCACATGCAAGTGCCCTTGAAAATAATATGAGGGGCAAAAGAAGAAATCATGACCACTGAATCTTCACGTTGGTCAATTGGTATGCTGCCTCAAGTTCTAATACAGCTGTGCTGACTGCAGTTGTGCCCATTATCAATGTAGATACATCCCACAATGACGTAGGCATCCATTGACCTTCGTCTGTGGAAATTGACCATGAAAACTGCAATGTCTTGACATGAACACTGCAGTACGCGCAGGCACTTATGTTTTGAATTAGCTTTAGAGTTTTGATTGTGTTCATCAGAATATATAAATTCTAGTTGTGACTGATACAAACAATCCCACCAGGTGTATCCAAATGCGAACCAGGGTAACATACGAACAATGAAT
>JAABUG020000006.1:146210-191324 GCA_011319215.2 Scortechinia acanthostroma
AGTGTTTCCATTATTCAACGTCCATGGAGCGAGTGATGGGGACACTTCGTAGATCGGGATTATATATATCATAGAGGTACACTGGTGAGCCAACAACCATTTCTCTGAGCTATGATGAGTTGCTTGTTGCTTGGGTGTATTTAGAGTCGATCACGCACTTCAGTAGGAGAATTGCGAAAACTAGAAGCACGCCATGAGGTGCCGATGTCCACATGACATATCCTTGTGAGAGCGCTGATCTTGAACCATTTGGTCAATGAGTTTCAGAACTCGAGATCATTTCATGTACAATGGAATAGATGCTGAATCTAAGTGGAATCGCGCATCTTAATTGCCAATCTGATGAAGCGCATAAACCATCCTCTAAATCAGTTACCAAGAAGTAAGGGTTGTGGACGTTTATACTACGGTAGAAATGAGAGTAAATGAACGATGACACTCGATGCAATCAATGCATCGACAACTGCATATAGCCAGAGCAAAAGACAAAAACCTGCGCCAGTGTTCCCTTATCAACGGCCCGTTCCCGAGTGCCATAAGATGAATGCATGCCCTTGAACCGTGAGACACCACATCTATGCAATAGCAGCATCATGAATCTCGCTGTAGATGGCACCAAGCTCCTGGGTGAGGAGTTTCTCGGCCTTGTGAACAAGACCATCGAAGCGATCCTTGACGGAGGCATTGACCTTGTAGCCGCCGCTTGCGACGATGTCGGTGTAGTTGGAAGAACCACCACCGTTCCAGGCAAGGAGCTATAGAAGTTGTTAGCACTTCTTTCTTTTCACACAAGCATTCTCGAATCACAGAGAGCAAACTTACGTTGGGAGTGTCAGACGGGATGTCTGTGAGGGCGCCCTGCGTAGCAATGGCGATGATGTCCTTCTTGAGCTTCTTAGGGGTGAGCTCATCCACAGCAAAAGCAGAATCCTTGGAAGGCTGCAGAGACACAAAGTAAGCCAGCAGGCCGGCAATGTGTGGAGACGCCATCGAAGTGCCGGAGATGGTGTTGACTGCATGCTTAGAGCCAATCCAGGTGGAGAGGATGTTGAGGCCAGGAGCGAAGATATCAGTGCACTTTCCATAGTTGGAGAAGTAGGCACGCTCATCCTGGAGTGTTGAGGCACCAACAGTAATGGGGTTCTCAGCAGCTGCTGGAGAGTAGTTGCAGGCATCGGCATTGTCATTACCGGCAGCAACAGCGAAGTGAAGACCAGCTTCAACACCAGCATTGACAGCAGCTTCGAGCGTCTTGGACTTGCCACCACCAAGACTCATGTTGGCGACACTGCCCTTGAATCCCTTGATCTTACCGTCCTTGGCATCCTTGGCCTTCTTGAGGTGAGCCTTGACAGCCCACTCGACACCTGCCACGACATCGGACATTGTACCAGAGCCACTTGATCTGAGGACCTTGACGGCGTAAAGGTTGGCCTTCTTAGCGACACCATACTTCTTACCGGCAATGGTTCCAGAGCAGTGGGTTCCGTGACCGTTGCCATCAGCGTCCTCGTCATTGGTAGGGATGGTCTTGCCCCACTGGGCACGACCTTCGAAATCAACATGGTCGACATTGATGCCGGTGTCAATGGTGTAGGCGTCGACGCCCTCACCGCCCTCCGATGCATACAGGTACTTGTTGAATGTACCAAAGGAGAGGCTGTCACGATGAGAGATACGGGCCAGACCCCAAGGAGCGCTCTTCTCTACGGTGTTATCCTCCATAGTGTGGACCTCGGAGTCCTTCTCGATATAATCGACCTGGAATGAGTCGATTAGCTATGGCCCCATGCACTAATTACTTAGTAGTTCTAACAGGCCACTTACATCTGGGTGTTGGCGAACTTGCTCAATAACATCTTCATGGAAATGTCCTGAGTAGCCCACAAGCGAGCCGGCGATGTCGAAGGTGTTCTTCAGACCGAGGTAGGCATCCTCACCGAGCCCGAAGAGTGACCGTTTCCTCAACTCGACCCGCTCGTTCTGAGCACTGTGGATGTCCTGCACCCAGGAGTGATGAGCAGCCGCGGACTCAGCATTGACGTGCTTCTTGAAAACGACGATGTAGGAGTCTGGAACCTCCTTGGCGTTCATGGACGAGAGGATGGGGGCTGCTCCATTGTGGATGGAGTCCACTACAATGGGTGACGCAGCGGCGAGCAACGGGAGTAAAGAAAGGCCGAGGTAGCCTTTCATGATGGATGGCTAGGACAAAGGACAGGAAACAGATGGAATAATAAGATGAAAAGATGGGATAGGTTGTTGAAGATGGATGAAGAGAGATGAAGGATAGAGATGAGGATGGGGGGAGGTTGGAGTAGAAGAGGAGAACTAAGCAACTCCTCAGCAGCCAAGGGCAGCAGAGGATGATGCAACCGGGATACGGTAACTTACGGCAGCTGACCTGGAGCCTGCTGGAGAACACAGCCTGACTGGCTGTCGATCAGCCCAGTCTAGCGCGGCGGGTAAGACCTGGGGTATGGCGGTTGGGCGGTATGTAACGAGATGGTAATGGTATCAATTATGCACATCATGATATGATAAATCCCTCTATCAAGGTACGTAAAATTCCCCTCAATCCGGAAAGATAAGAGCAGTGATTACGAATTGCCCTGTATTCGTACCTGCTGGTACCTAGGTAGTGACTAAGTGAGGCGTAGCCGGGTGGAGCAGAAGGCTAGCTACCTAGGTACTAGCTACTTGCATTCTACCTATCATTCCTCATGTGCAAGGCAGCTATCAAGAGTGACTCAATCATGATAAGTTGACAAGCTCATCAGCTGGAGATGACGCTGAATCAGATGTAATTTTAAGCCTTTTCAGAACATGGGACTTCTGCAACCTTGACCCTGCAACTTAGGTGGGTAGGTAGGTCCCTGTAGTAAATATTCGGCCACAGAAAGAGTTCAGGGTTCTGCGCAGCAGAGTTTGAGAAGAGTAAACATATCCATCAAGTCGCGTGCTCACTTCGAGTGCTCGGCTGAGAACTAAGATGGCCAGGGAATCACGTTGATCGACCTGATCAGGGAGTATTGTTAGTTTGTTACCAGGTGCCTGCCCTGGAAACGCGAGTAATACCTGCGCCTTACATAACCTAACACCGTGGACCTTAACCCACCAAAAAGAGTCGATGATAAGGACTCCGGGCAGGCTTATCGATACCGATACCTGTCCAATAATAGCTATCACACAGGAATGGCCACATTTCGTCACCTGATGATCTCCGCTCGAGGAAAGAGGATTGGACTCTCAGCCACAGATCTCGGTTTGGTGCGTTTCCCCGCGGTCGTGAGGAGAGAGCTTGCCTTGAGTGACATCGGAATTGAGCCAAAGATCATATTGATAGTTTTATGAAAGTATGTAAGTCTATAGTCGAAGCCGAACAATTCCCTACAATTCCTTGATATGGTAGTCTGACAGAAGCTACCTACCCCTCGTCAGGTCCCAGTCACCAATATCGCACTGTTATTCGTCTGCTGACCAGCAGGTCCTCGTTTGGTTTCTCCAGAATATTGTCCATTGCGGACTAAGCCAATCTGGTAGCAGTACACATACCAATGCAGACCGCTTTCATCATAGCGGCAAGTGCAGCTTCACGGTGTCTGATGGTCGTTGGCCATCAGGTCGATAGTCGAGGGTAAAGCTTAAGCGGCGAGATGAGCCAGCCTACTCTCAACCTCGCTCCCTCCACTTCCTCGTCGACTGAGCGATCAGCTACCGCCGCCGGACTAGCGCCACTTATTCAAGAGCTCAAAGCTACCTGCGATACTTGCGACAGGCAGACGTTTGTTTCGGAGGAATTTCATACCGCGACTGAATCTTTGCTTCGTCTGCGTCATACCTTCCTTGATAATGATCGTCCAAGAGAAGCCCAGGAGGCTTTTCGACATCTCCACGGCTTCGAGACACTACTGCGGCTCGCTAAGAAGCTCTCCGAGCTGTACGAACCGACGGAGTTATCAGCAGAAGAGAGAAGAACTCTCTTGACGCTCTACAAAGATGCTTTGGCCGTCCTGGCTGAGAGTTTGAAGGGGGATTTCGGGAACAAGCGTTACTTTGCGAAACGGATACCGGGCGGAGGTACAGCAGCTCTGCAGGAAGCACTGAACATAATAGTTCCAAAATTTAATAGCACCCAGGGCGATGCGGAACAATTTTATGGTGGCATCCTGGCCGCGGCTCTCTGCCAGGAAGCTCTTGCTGGTATCTTCACGACACTCAACGCGAAGTTTCAATCAGTGGAGGAACTGCTCCCGCAGGATATTAAGGCGGAAGTTGATCGACGCATGGGGAGCTCGGAGACCGTCGAGGTGCCGGAACTTCTGGAACCGTTCCTGAAAGGGTGGTTGAAGCAATCGGCGTCTCGTCCTTGTGAATACAGAGTTCAGAGGCTAGTTTTGCCCGCCTGCCTCTATCAGTTGGCTTATCAGTCTCAAAGAAATCTGACAGCGCTGCACGCCACTGGGACATTAAGTTCAATACTTCCTATTCTGTTCGGCGGTGACCGCTTAGAATCAGAGAGAATACTTTACCAGGACCTAGCTCAACTTCTCTGTTCTCAAGGATTGACTAGCCTGGAGGATGCGGCTACCTTGTATCGGCAAGCACATGGTTGTGCAAGAATGCTTCGGTTCCTCGTCGATGTTCTAAAGTGTTCCAAAGAACCCCCGTTGATCCAGTTCGACATGTCACTCCATGGATATTCATCCTTAGAATTTTCGACTTTGGGTCGACCGTTCCCTCCTGTTACTTCCTCAGGTTACACTATTGCAGTGTGGGCCCGATTTGATACGTTCGATCCAAGTACACACACTACAATATTTGGCGCCTTCGACGCCAGTCAATCATGCTTTTTACTGGCGTACCTCGAGAGAGACACTCGCAACTTTATTCTACAAACTTCAATCAGAGGAACTCGCCCTAGTGTTCGATTCAAGTCGATAGCTTTCGAACCGAACCGTTGGTATCACATATGTGTGGTCCATAAAAAGCCCAGGCCACCATCGCACTCTCGGGCTTCTTTGTTCATTGACGGCGAATTTGTGGAACAGCTAAGGATTGACTACCCATGTGTGCCTGTATCTAATACTCCTAATCGATTGCCACGGGTGCAAGCATTCTTTGGCACCCCCCAAGATTTGGCGATGAAACTTGGAAAGGCTGTATCGATATCACGCTGGTCTCTGGCGAATGCAATCCTCTTCGAAGAAGCCCACAGTGATGATATGGTTGCTGTCTTTTACAATCTGGGACCTCGATATTTTGGAAACTTCCAAGATTGCTTGGGCTCTTTTCAAACCTATAAGGCATCCGCGACACTTAACCTGCGAAACGAGCATCTGCACCCTGGCAAGGAGGAAGCGTCAGATATCGTCACTGCGATTCGACGGAAAGCAAGCGTTCTGATCCGTGAGGGGTCGATCTTGATTAACATCTCACCTATGTCTGTGCTAGATGACGACGATAATAACAACATTGATGAGTCTCAGCTTGTCAAGAGACTTTCCAGGAAAGCCATCAAGAATCTGCATCAGTTAACAAAGGCGGGCGGCAATGCAGTAGCTGCTAATGGCGCCGTTCCCTCGTTGAATGACGCTTTGACGCAGGCTCATGGTATGGGCGTTTTGACCGGGGATCCAGTTGTTTCAGTCCCTCATTCGCTTGACGACGTCAGTTGGCGCATCGGAGGTTGTACGGCGGTCCACTTGAGTTTGGTGCATGCCGCAAAAACTACGGACTGCTTAATTCTTGCGGTCGAAGCGTTATTCGAAGCTGTACAGGACAATTGGCGGAATAGTGAAGCGATGGAAAGGGAAAATGGGTACGGGATTCTTGCAGCAATACTGCGAGATAAGTTTGGGCTGGGGAATAGCTCTATGACAAGTAGGGGCCCTGGCATCTGCTCCAACGCCGAGGAAAGGGCTGCCCTGGGTCTCGAGCTTCTTCGATTGACTCTCAAATTCGTTGGCTATGATTTCGAGCACCCTAACCGATCGATAATTACAAATCCACTAGCCTACAGGGTGTTGCTCGTGGACCTTGACATTTGGAGACTAGGGGATCCCGCTCTACTGAGTTTATACTACTCTCAATTCTCCACGTTCGCTGCCGAAAGTAACTTTCGTCGGTTCAATGCAAAACGACTTTCTCGCATGCGTAAGTTCATGCCTGTCACTTTGCCCCTCTACACTTCTTTTCTCGCTGACAATTTTTAAGGAGTCAACAAGAGGTTACTGGAGGCGCTCAAGGGTGACGAGTTCACAGCTGAATCCCTCCGTCTTCTAATCTCTGCTTTCCGATCTCTCATGGAAAGCTGTCTTTCTGCAGATCTCTTCCGTTCATTGGCTCTCTTCATCACGTACGCTATTCATAAGACCAGAGAACCGAGCAGACTCCAGAAAAAGAAGAGTTTGCGGTTCACCGCCGGCTCTCAGCATGTTTCAGCGGCTGCGGAGCGAGGGAACTACGTATCAAGCACAAAGATCGCAATTGAGATGCTGCGAATGTACTCTTCTGTTCTCTGTGATTCTCATGACCTTATACCACTCAAAAAGTTTGCGCGTTCTGTGACGAACAAGGTATGACAAAAAGTCTCCCCATGATTTGGTTTGCATCGACAATCCTGACATTCTGCTTTTATAGTGGCTTCTGTATCTCATTTGTGAGGATGAGCCTGAAATAGTTGCCCTCGCGACCAAAACCTTAGCTCGATTGATAGTCAGCCACGGTGATGTCTACAGTAAGAAGTTCTCCGAGAAAACTGGAGGCTATATCATCATGCGACATCGTCTGAGAAGCTGGTGGAAGGTGCCCGCCATATGGTGTATTTGTCTCGGCATTCTGTTTGGGGTCGATGTTGGTGATATGGAGTTGGATCAGCCATTCAATCCACCTGGTCTGATAGAAATCCTATCTCCGAACGGTCAGCCTCGAGTTGCTTTTCCTGAAATCCTCCCCGTGCTCATGGAAATGATGCAATTGGGATTACAAAGTGTAATATCAGCCGACGAGTTGTCTTCTTCTGGTGTCAATGGCATCAAGTCTCCGCGGGAGTCCCCAGCTCGGCTTGAAGCTCCTCCCGCTTCCTTGTCTACACGGGTCACTGAGTTAACGCAGCAAATTTCTCTCCTGGACGCGGTTGTCGGGTTGTTTGCCAATCTCCATCAGAAATCCGCCGATTTCCGGGACTTTGCTGCACAATCTGACTACGTCCAGTGGTTGCTTTATGTGGCGTTTCCGGTTGTTGTTGGTTCGAACGTTTCAAGCACAGATTTCGAACTGAACTCTCGTGCTGATAAGAGCAATTCTCGTGATCATACTTTACCTGTTCGACCGCGTTCAAGTGGAACAGCAGGATTGCGCACCACAACAGTTGAAGGGTCTAGCAGTCGTGATAGACAAGTTGGTCCATTGCGACGTGGATCATCTTTCATCCTTGTCTTATCAGACAGAACCAAGCTCTCGCCTTCCTCGGCACGTATACAAAGAGCTTTCATACCGTCCGGGCCGCCTCCCGACATGGCGGCCACAAACCATCCTCTTACGCAAGCAATACTAAGTCTAATCCTATCCGTCTTCTACGATCAATTGCTGGAGCGAAAGGATTTTGCTGGACTTGGTTTATACCTCAAGACGCCTACGAGCTCTCTTGAACAACAAGCATATTTTAACTCTTGGATATTACAGGGTCTCCTCTCCGGACTGCGGGATGTCACAGTTTCTAAACCGCAACTTCTTCTGGAACCGCGAGCGCTTTCTAATATGGGACGTTTTGCGACCCATATTGGAGAAGCAGTATATGAGGGCTGGTTCATTGATGGCACAACTCATACCCTCGAATTTGCAGGTGCAATTCTGGAATACCTCCAGCAGTCGAATGTCTCAAGTTTGAAGAGTGTAAGGCTCTGCAGCCAAGCGGTCACAACCATACGGTCCACTCTGTTCCGTGTTGTTCTACTCGAATTATCAGAAGTGGATGACCAAGGCGCCTGTGAGTTCTTGAAGCGTCTGAGCTATTGGCAAGTGGTCCTGCTTTCTGAAAGCGACGTGCCGTCGGATTATCTGCTGCTGTTGTGCTACCTTCTCTACACAAAATTGATCAGCCAAGACCGGGACACTCGCCTTGCAGCAGCGGGCTTGTGGAGAATCATTCTCGTGCAAAAGCCCGCTGAGATGTCTGCTATTTTGAGTCAGGCGGCCATGCCTCTGCAAAAACGGCTCTCTGATGGCTTTGAAGCTCTTGTAGGTATGGACGACAACGCGTTCCTGCAGTGGGTCGATGCTCATCAGGACGATCTCAATGCACTGTTTCTCGGGTTGCTGTCTAGGTCATGGGAGACCTTCGTCCAAGAAGAGAGCTCAAACATTGACCTTTCAACCCATGCGAGAGGCTCCAAGCGCCAGGAGAGATTGCGACATTGGAACCAGTTAGAACGACTCAGTGAAGAAGTGACCCGTAAACACGAAACAACCTTTCCCCATTGGGTCTCAAACATATCGGCGTCTGAGTTCCTGAAATATCAGCGAGCGCTGCAGGATCAGCAGGATAACTCAGTGTTCATGTGGACCGCATTCTCTCACATGACTATGGATCTAAGGCGGTTCGGAGGCGTTCTTGCAGAAGACAACGAGAGGAAATGGCGCCTAGACCAGACGGAAGGACGAAGCCGTATGCGTCTTCGCATGGTTCCTGATGATTCGGGAGAACGACAAGATTATCAACCGAAAAGGAAAGCATCAGAACCTCCAGCTATCAAAATCGACACCCAGGTGCCACAATCATCCAATGGTAATACGACAGGCTTGACGCCTACGGTCTTGACCGCAGAGAATACGGACGAGAATCAGCAGGATGTCCACTCGGATAGTAAAAGTGTCCTGGAAGAGAGCTTCGAGATGATCGATGATCCTAAAGCTGACCTCGAGGACTATGAAGATAAAAACAGAAAGGTGATGCGAAGTCTGCATCGAGGTGACCAGGTCGAAAATGTATGCAATATGTCTCGAATCATTGGCTTGGAAGCATGCGAGGGCCTGTTGATCCTTGGCAAAGATAACATCTATATCTTGGATAATTTCTTTCAACGGTCGGATGGTGAGATAGTGAACGTCTGGCAAGCACCCCCAGATGAGCGTGATCCGTACGTTCGCATGATTGCCGGCAGAGAATCATTTGAGCGTAGAACACAGGAACACGAAACCAGAAGCTGGAAATGGTCTGATCTGATCAGCGTTTCTAAGAGACGGTTTCTTTTCCGTGATGTTGCTCTCGAGGTCTTCTTCACTGACGGTACCAGCTACCTGCTGACGTTGATCTCCTCTCGAGCCCGAGATAATCTATGCAGCCAGCTCGCGAATAAGGCTCCGCAAGTGACGGGGAGTGCTGGCCACTCGCGGCCGGAAGACGTGTGGAGATTTGAGACCCTTCGAAGCCAGGATGATGCGCCGCAGTCGCTCGGATCCAAATTTGCCAGTGTCTTCGGTCATTCGCCTGTGCACCCGGCCACACGAAAATGGATCAAGGGCGAAATATCCAACTTTCATTATCTAATGTTGATCAACACGCTCGCCGGAAGGACGTTTAACGATCTGACACAGTACCCTGTCTTCCCGTGGGTGCTGGCAGATTACACTAGCGAGGAATTGGACTTGACAGACCCCAAGTCTTTTCGTGACCTGTCAAAGCCTATGGGGTGCCAGACACAGGAGCGGGAGGCTGAATTCAGGGAACGGTACAAGGCTTTCGCAGAAATGGGCGACGGGGACTCTCCGCCGTTCCATTACGGAACGCACTATTCCTCTGCGATGATTGTCTGCTCGTATCTCATTCGGCTGCAACCTTTCGTAAAATCATATCTCCTCCTCCAGGGCGGAACATTCGACCACGCTGACCGTCTCTTCTATTCCATCGGAAAAGCGTGGGAGTCGGCCTCCCGTGGCAACATGTCGGACGTGAGAGAATTGACACCCGAATTCTTCTACCTTCCGGAATTTCTCGTTAACTCCAATAAGTACGATTTCGGTCTCCTTCAGAATATGACAACAGCTATCGATTCGGTGGAGTTGCCGCCGTGGGCTAAGGGCGATCCGAAGATCTTCATCACAAAGCATCGCGAAGCGCTGGAAAGTCCTTACGTGACTGAGAATCTACATCATTGGATTGATCTTGTTTTTGGTTGTAAGCAGAAAGGGGAGGCGGCAATTGAGGCAGTCAACGTCTTTCATCATCTTTCGTACCAAGGGGCGAAAGATATTGATAACATCGATGACCCTGTGGAACGGCTGGCCACAATTGGTATCATACACAACTTTGGCCAGACACCGCACCAAATTTTCACTCGACCTCATCCTCCAAGCGAAGATACACGGCATAAAGTTCCGCGACTCGACAGCCTAGCTGAATCGCTCACACAGCTTCCTCTTTCCCTGCTTGGTAAGGCTCGCGGTCTGTTGCGGTTGTGGTCTTGGGCGCTAATGACTGGGTAAAGATATCGAAGAACAGGTTTCGACCTTATCGATGAAGCATGACCGCCTGCTTTGTGCTGCTCCGCTGAGACTCAATATCCCTCCGAACTATGACAAATATATGGAGTGGGGATTTTTCGACGGAAGCGTTCGGTTCTACTCTGCGGACAGCAGGAAGGTAACTATACACATGGTACTTGCCAGGCTGCTGAGGTATATGCTAACAAGCACAGATTCTTGGCCATTTCGAGCATTTACATATTGGGCAATTGTCCTGCACGATTTTTGCGGACTCCCGGACATTGGTCACCTCGGGCACAGATTGTGTTGTATCGATATGGACGTATAGCTCAACTGCCAAAACTGTAGACTTGCAGCCCGCAGGGTCTCTTTTTGGACATCGTACCCCTGTCAATGTTCTGGCCGTCTCACGCTCGTTCAGCGCCCTGCTCTCAGCCTCCACAGATGGCCAGATCATGCTCTGGGATCTCAATCAGCATGCTTTTGTCCGAGAAATCCCAGCTAGCGGCCCAGTTGATGTAAGTGATGTCTGCCGATCAATAATGCAGGCCTGTATTCTCGACAAATGTTGACCTCAGCGCAGTGTGCCCGGATAAATGATGTGACGGGAGAGATTATGGTTTGCCGCGGAAATCGCATCAGTCTCTATACACTGAACGGGGCGCTGTTGCTCGACCAGGAAGTGTGTGAATCGATTGACGACCGTGTCATGTCCTGCGTGTTCTACGAAGGCGTGAACAATGAGTGGCAGGAGCGCGAGCTCATTTTCACAGGTCATAGAAAGGGAGTTGTTAATGTGAGAACCCCCAAATCTTTGTTCCATAGTTATCCTTTGCTCCCTTCGAGTTGAAGGCTAACGTGCAACCTCAAGATATGGAACAAGATCATTCGGGACGGACGTTTCGAGTTGGAGCTGATTCGGCAACTCCATCACATTGACAACAATCGAGACAATGGAGCCAATATCTCCGCGGGAATCAGCTGCATTCTGACCCTTCCCCACGTGGTGTACACAGGTGATGAGGCTGGAAGAGTGGTAAGTCTTCGTCAGTCTCGATGTATACACAGTAAGCTCATCCTTCGACGCAGTACGAGTGGAATTGCGTCCAGCGCCGTTGAAGATCTTCGCAAAGACTAAAGATGTACTCTACTAATCGCTTGCTACACGAGAGTTGAGCGGTGATTGAGCGGCGATATGAATCTCTCTCGCCCTCTGACGATCTTGTCTTTCGCTGTCATTCACTCGCGACAGGCAAATCGTCTTGACCGGGCTGGCCTACACATCCTTTAATCAGTCATGTCCGAAGAGGGACGACTGAACGTATGTATATAGTATCAAAATGGAGGTATAGATAGACGGGGGGCAGGCGGCGGCTATTTTGCCCTTTGAAGGGGAAAACAAAAGTTGTTTAACCGTGATTAGTTTGCTGCCATTGGCTCTCGGTGAAGAAAAAGGGTACCTAGCTAACACACCTAGACTATCGGAGCATGGCGTAGTTGGGAGCAATGAGTGGAGCGGCCAGGAGCCATCCGGACATCGGAGCACTCTACGCCGAGAAAACGCCAGGTTTGAGAAGAGAAGACGACGGGGAGAGCGAGATGGTTTTTGATGGCATCGGATGGAGAGAGCGGCTTCTAGATCCGCTAATTCATTGTGTTAAAGGGAGGTATCATTTACGGAGTAGAGTGGTCGATATCATTGTGTTCAGATGGGTACAGTATGATGGATGTTGACCGGTTATATCATCCATGAGGCATACCGTCATAGGCCGCAAGTTCACCCCCACCATCCCACCATATCCATGTTCCATTCCATTTCCATAGAATTCATCCATCCTTTACCAGCGGAATTCTCTCGCCCGCCAATCTTCCCCTCCCCCTCTGCCTCTTAGTAGTGACTTAGTAAGTACTTCAATCCTCCTTTCGCCACGTCTTCCTCCTGCGATCTTCTTTCCTTCTTAAATAGTTTATATCGTTCTCCCATCTATCGATCATCTAACAGCTTCACATACAGATTCAATTTCTCCTGTGTTTGATTACCCTGTCTGTCTTCCTCACATTACATCACAATGACTTCCGCTCTCGAACAGCTCAAGGCCACTGGCACCGTAAGTTCGAAGTCAATTGTTTCGTGGCCTTTTGCGCCACATCAGGATGGGATCGCTAATCACTAGGTCTACCGTCTATACAGGTTGTTGTCTGTGACTCTGGTAAGTTCTTTCTATCATTGCGGATTGATGACTGCAAGGACTTGGGCTAATAGCACATCTCTGTAGGTGACTTTGCCAGTATGTTCCCTTCGTCCCATTCATATTGATCCGGCGTGATTCCGATATTGACTACTCTACAGCCATTGGCAAGTACAAGCCTCAGGATGCTACCACCAACCCTTCGTTGATCCTGGCTGCTTCCAAGAAGCCCGAGTACGCCAGCTTGATCGACGCTGCCGTTCAGAAGGGCAAGAGGGAGGTCCGTCGCTCTCTGAATGCCGAGTGTCGTTGATCTGTTACTGACCATCCGACAGGGCAAGACTCTTGACGAGCAGGTCGACGCTACCCTCGACAACCTTCTCGTCGAGTTCGGCAAGAAGATCCTCGAGATCATCCCCGGCAAGGTCTCCACCGAGGTCGATGCTCGTTTCTCCTTCGACACCCAGGCTTCTGTCGACAAGGCCCTTCACATCATCAAGGTACGCCGGACCTGACAGGATAAACAGACGACGAAACATAGCTGACTTGCGCAGCTCTACGAGCAACAAGGCATCTCCAAGGACCGTATCCTAATCAAGGTCGCCTCCACCTGGGAGGGTATCAAGGCCGCCCACATCCTGCAGTCTCAGCACGGAATCAACTGCAACCTGACCCTCATGTTCTCCCTTGTGCAGGCCATTGCTGCTGCTGAGGCCGGTGCTTTCCTCATCTCCCCCTTCGTCGGCCGTATTCTGGACTGGTACAAGGCTGCGCACAAGCGCGACTTCGCCCCCGAGGAGGATCCCGGTGTCAAGTCCGTCCAGAGCATTTTCAACTACTACAAGAAGTACGGCTACAAGACCATCGTCATGGGTGCTTCCTTCCGTAACGTTGGTGAGATCACAGAGTTGGCTGGCTGTGACTACCTGACCATCTCGGTATGTTATCTGTCTTAAAATGATCGGTGGACGAAAACTAACCTAGAGGTGTAGCCCAACCTGCTCGAGGAATTGTACAACTCGACCGCCGCCGTCCCCAAGAAGCTCGACGCTGCCGGCGCCGCCAGCCTCGACATCCCCAAGCGCAGCTACCTCAACAACGAGGCTCTCTTCCGCTTCGACTTCAACGAGGAGGCTATGGCCGTCGAGAAGCTGCGCGAGGGTATCTCCAAGTTCGCGGCTGACGCCGTCACCCTCAAGGAGCTCCTCAAGCAGAAGATCCAGGCTTAGATTGGAAAATGTCTCGATCTGTCTTGCTGATGTATTCTGTTTCTTTTCCCGCTAATGTCTTTCTTTGTTAAAATTGGCGACATGAAAATTGGCCTAGTAGATATGAATGAATCATGAATGGCATATTTTATCAAGATTATCTTCTGGAAGTTGCTATGTAGGCTGGCAGAAGGAAGATGTCCGGAGCGACTGGGCGAGAGGACAGAGCACGGAGCACGGAGTAACATGGTCGGAAAAACAACCTGTACATTACCCGAGGTACGTCATTTGCAATTGAGCTGCTTCCTGTCGCTCGAAGGAGCGCTGTGCTCCTTAAGTATGACTTGTCAAGTTTTCAGGCAAAATTGCGATAGCAGAATTATCCATGCTCAGTCATTTCATAGATACGGGGTCGCACAGCGTGTTCCTCAGTCTAGGTAGTGAGAGCTTACAAATGATACGGGATTACGGGTTTAGTACGCACCAATTTCCGCGGATCTGCAGCTCTCGCTCAACTAGGAGGAATCTGTATCCGCAGTCGAGACCGAACGGCTTATGAATCGATCTCTACAGCATACATTTTGTACTTGTACGATACAGTACACACTCCGAAGTACAGATAGTCAACTATTTGAAGAAATACCTATCTACTACCTATGGGCTATGGCCTGTGAGAGGTATCGATGCTGTGAGACGATAATACACAAACAAAACGTCATTCCGATGACCCCGCCAGCAAAGGTGGGGGGACAACAGCTCCCAAGGACCCAATGAGGAGGGGCAGTCGGAGGTGATGGATCATCGATGGAAAGCAGAACGAATTGGGTCGATTGGAAACCTATCGAAATGGAATGATATGAATCCACTGTAGTAGTACTACCTAGGTATCTTACTGGCATACTGCTATATCCCGACCTAGGTGTGTAGTGTACTAGCCAGCGTTATTTAGTAGTAGAAATTACCCCTCGTCCCAAGGTTTGCCTCTCGATTTCTCTCCATCCTCAATCTTCTGCCATCAACTTCGTCGTATCTCTCTTCTAGTCATAATTCAACAAGACACAAATCAAACCGTCAAAATGGTCAAGGCTGGTAGGTGACTTATGCTCTTCTTATATTGCCTTTGGTATCCTTTCATTGGTTTCTGCGTGTCCCATGGGATCCACGATCGACCGTGGCCGGGGACCTTGAGTGAGCACATTTGAGCACCTTGCGATCCAGCCCTGGGGAGCTTCCTGGCCTATCATCTGTCGTTCTTGGATCCCAACTCCGGGGTAACAAGCATACTGGTTGCTCTTGATAGACCATGGATGCTGTTATTCGCTCCTTACTCGCTGCTGATGCATCCTGGCTTGCCCTGGTCTACACTGCTAGTGGAACTGGGAAGCTATGGACGGGTTCTACCTTATCTGATGCACCAGTATCCATGGAGCTACGCCAGGGTCATTGCGGATGAGGGACCCAGACGAGCTTCTCCCGTTTTCTCGAAGCTTTTCGTACTTTGTGCCGGTCCTACCTTTGCAGATGACTAACTTTCTTCTCAGTTGCTGTCCTCCGTGGTGACTCCAAGGTCACCGGCACTGTCACTTTCGAGCAGGCCGACGAGAACTCTCCCACCACCGTCTCCTGGAACATCAAGGGCAACGACCCCAACGCCAAGCGTGGCTTCCACATCCACCAGTTCGGTGACAACACCAACGGCTGCACCTCCGCTGGTCCTCACTGTACGTCCTCTTGCCAGTTGAAATTCAAAGCCGGAACTGACCGCCGTTAGTCAACCCCTTCGGCAAGACCCACGGTGCTCCCGACGACGAGGAGCGCCACGTCGGTGACCTTGGTAACTTCGAGACCGATGCCGAGGGTAACGCCGTCGGCTCGGTGCAGGACAAGCTTATCAAGCTGATTGGTGCCGAGAGTGTTCTGGGCGTAAGTTTTGCGGACGGTCATGCATGCAGTTGACAGTCAGGCTGACAAGAACGCTAGCGCACCATCGTCGTTCACGCTGGTACCGATGACCTTGGCAGAGGTAACACTGAGGAGTCCAAGAAGACTGGCAACGCTGGTCCTCGTCCCGCCTGTGGTAAGTGCTTTTCAGTCTATAACACAAAGGCGGATGTACGTTAACTTCTTGTCTCAACAGGTGTCATCGGTATCTCCGCTTAAGCGCATATCAACTTGAATTAGCATAAAAGTGCTTGGACCAGAATCAGGATCCTTGAATCATCTTCGGAATGGGAAGGGAAAGTAACAGAAGTGATATTTGTTCAAGTACCAGGAGGAAGAAATCCAAGAAAAGGGGACTGCTCTTGACTCGCAGCTGTTCAGATCTAGGTGCTAAGGATTCACGAATTGATGCTTTTATAATGAAATAGTTGCTTCGATATGGCTAAAAATTCACTTGCAATTGAATGATCCTAGATCTATGCACAAAATCATTTTATGCTTAGCTGGATGGCCCCTATCGCCACTGGACCTGCCCCTGGCCAGACTAAGGTACAGTATTAGCGGCTTCCCCCACAGAAAGTCAGGTGGCCCAAACGGGAAGCTCTCCTCACTTTGACATTATTTCCCCATCAGCAATTGCACACATTCTCTCTTTCTCGTGTCTTCGCTTTTTCTTACTTCTAATTATTTTCATATACAATTTCTTTGAAGCAATTGATTGTTGCTGCAACAACCTTTGTCCCTTTCCGTCAATCCCTTATCGTCCCAAGTCTTCTCCGGCTTCCTCAGCATGCCTCTGGAAGCCCGCGTGAAATCTGTCCTGTCGGGCGACACTGTTGTCCTGTCCCATGTCACGAACCCTGGACAGGAACGCACCCTTAGTCTCGCATATGTATCAGCTCCTAGGCTGAGGAGAGAAGGCGATGAGGTGAGTTTTTGCATTTGAGATTCAAATGTTCTGCCTCGCTTCGTTGCTTCGAAATCCCAGTATTCCGCTGTCTGTATAGGTGGCCTCTACTCCCGCCCATTCCAGCTGCAGCAAACCCAATTGCACTTTTCAAGTTTATATATTACCGCTGAGAAATGTCTTATGCATTTTGATTGGATTGCTATCGAATTGTCGCTCACTCATCTCTAGCCATATGGTTTCCACTCCCGGGAGTTTCTCCGCGAGGTCCTCGTGGGTAAAGTAATCCAGTTCCAGGTCCTCTACACAATTCCTACCGGCGCCAAGCGCGACTACGGCACAATTAAACTCCCTGGCTTCGATGCCTCCCTGCCCGATATCAGCGTGCAAGAAGGATGGACCCGCGTCCGTGAAGAGGCCGGCAAACGCAGCGACGAATCTGAAGAGACACTCGCATATCTTGAGCGACTCCGCGCTCTGGAGGACCACGCCCGTACCGAAGGCAAGGGTATGTGGGCCGGGGCGGAGAAGGGTCGTACGGAGACTAGCTACGAGGTTGACGACGCAAAAACTCTGGTTGATGAGTGGAAGGACAAGCACCTCGAGGCCATTGTCGAGAAAGTTTTGAATGGAGACAGGCTAGTGTTGCGCCTGCTTTTGTCGCCCGAGGAACATTTGCAGACGGTTGTCGCGGTTGCTGGAGTTCGGTCTCCAGCCGCGAAACGGGTCAATGCTGAGGGCAAGGAGCAGCCTGGTGAACCATTTGGGGACGAGGCATATCAGTTCGTCGAGGCGCGACTTCTGCAGCGCAAGGTCCAGGTGTCCCTTCTTGGGGTCACTCCCCAGGGACAACTGATCGCCACTGTCCTCCACCCCAATGGCAATATCGCCAAGTTCCTCCTGGAAGCCGGACTTGCCCGCTGCTTCGATCACCACTCGACGTTGCTCGGAGGCGAAATGGCAGCTTTCCGGCGCGCAGAGAAGGAGGCTAAGGATAACAGAAAAGGCATGTTCGCCGGCCTTGTCGCGAAAGGTTCTGCTGGCGGGGCCGCCGATCAGGATTACATTGTCAGCCGAGTACTGAACGCAGACACTCTGTTCCTCCGCAACAAGGCCGGTGAGGAGAAGAAGATTAGTCTGAGCAGTGTTAGACAGCCCAAGCCGTCCGATCCTAAGCAGGCGCCTTTCCAGGCGGATGCCAAGGAGTTCGTGCGTAAGAGGCTCATTGGCAAACACGTCAAGGTCACAATTAACGGCAAGAAGCCTGCGACTGAGGGTTACGAGGAGCGGGACGTCGCAACAGTGATTCAGGGCAACACCAACATCGCTCTCGCGCTTGTGGAGGCTGGCTATGCTTCAGTCATCCGTCACCGTCACGACGACGAGGACCGTTCCCCTGACTATGACTCACTGCTCATCGCCGAGGCGGAAGCTCAGAAGGACGGAAGGGGAATGTGGTCTCCCAAGCCGCCTAAGCCCAAGCAGTACCAGGACTACTCCGAGAGCTTGCAAAAGGCCAAGATGGAGGTTTCGATTCTTCAACGTCAGAAGCGTGTTCCGGCCATTGTGGACTTCGTCAAGTCTGCATCTCGTTTTACCGTTCTTGTGCCCCGGGAGAATGCCAAGTTGACCTTGGTCCTGTCCGGTATTCGTGCACCCCGCTCGGCTCGCAATCCTGGTGAAGCAGGCGAACCGTTTGGCCAGGAAGCGCATGACTTGGCGAACAAGCGGTGCATGCAACGCGATGTCGAGATTGACATTGAAACCATTGACAAGGTCGGTGGCTTCATCGGCACCCTGTACGTCAACAAAGAGGACTTTGCCAAGGTCCTTCTGGAGGAGGGTCTGGCCACCGTTCATGCCTACTCCGCAGAGCAGTCCGGTCATGCTACCGAGTACTTTGCTGCTGAGCAGAAGGCGAAGGAGGCCCGAAAGGGTCTGTGGCACGACTGGGATCCAAGCAAGGAGGTCGAGGAAGCCCAAGAGGAACCTGTCAATGGTAGCGGCGCGGAAGGTGAAGCTACCGAGCGTCGTAAGGACTACCGGGACGTGATGGTCACCTATGTCGACCCCGCATCCGGAAGGATCAAGATCCAGCAGATTGGCACAGGCACCTCTGCCCTCACGGAGCTGATGAGTGCCTTCCGTTCATTCCACTTGAACAAGGCCAATGACACTCCGCTCCCTGGCCCACCCAAGGCCGGTGATTTCGTGGCGGCCAAATTCACCGAGGACGGCGACTGGTACCGTGCCAAGGTGCGTCGCAACGACCGTGAAAAGCAGCAGGCAGAGGTTGTATACATCGACTATGGTAACTCTGAAATCCTCCCATGGTCCCGCCTCCGGCCCCTGAGTCAGCCCCAGTTCTCTGTCCAGAAGCTCCGCCCTCAGGCTTCAGACGCCGTGCTCTCCTTCGTGCAGTTCCCGGTCGCCGCCGACTACCTCAAGGATGCCGTCAGCTATCTCGAGGAACTGACGTATGGTCGGACATTGGTCGCCAATGTCGACTACGCGGATTCTGACGGGACGATGCACGTTACCTTGTTGGACCCTTCCGTATCGAAGAGCCTGGACCAGAGCATCAACGCCGAAATTGTCCGCGAGGGGCTGGCCATGGTCCCTCGCAAGTTGAAGGCCTGGGAGCGTGCGGCCGGCGAGACTCTGTCTAACCTGCGCAGCGTCGAGGACGAGGCTAAGCACGAGAGACGCGGTATGTGGGAGTATGGAGACCTCACTGAGGACTAGGACTAGGATGTCTTCGAAGCTTGGGACTTGGGGAAGCGATCGTTGTACATTTAGGGCAAGGTAAAATGCATCCATACTTTTGAAATTGGCAGTTCTGTGTTTGGCCAGTCATATTCTTTTGTATTTCTTGATGATATCCCTTAGCCTACAGCATAGGATGTCCTGGAAAGGTTGTAATCAAATCAACCAAATGAGGCATTTGTACAGTGCCTCCATGATCTTGCTACATGCCAAATTCGTGGTGGTCCTTTCTTGTTGCCCCTTTTATGTGATGATCGACTGCATAATGGGATCGGCCATTTTATGCTGACATAATCGCGATTTATGCAATGCAGCAAACAATTTTCCGATGACTTCCAACAAAGCAAAAGAACTGATTCTTGGTTTTTAACCGCATCACTCTTCGCAGGTGGATTTGCGCAGTGAATATCGGTACACCACTGAATTTCTACTGTCTGCCGACGCAGCGAGGACGCCGACCCGACAACATCGCCTTCCTTAGGTCATCCGGGCTTGCCGCCGAGGCTGTCAGACGGAAGCGCTATCTGTTTACTTGTCAGCACCCAAATTCCCCCGCGACCCTTGCTTTCGCTTTTATATACCGCGTCATTATCTAATCAGTCTGCTTAAAGAAGAAGTAAGAAAGAAGAAGAGGAACCGAGCGGAGTCTGCGAAATATCCAGGCAGCGACTTTCATCATGCCTTTGTGGCGTACCAAATCCCAGCACAGCCAGGCGGGGAGCGAAGCCTCGTCGACACAACCAGCCGCCGAGTTCGGCGAGAACGACCCGGCTGCGTCGGCTGCCCAGGCGGAGAGCACGGCATGGCTCGCTGGCCACCTGAATCACCTCACGCCGGACCAGGAGCAGAAGTTGACGGAGTTCAAGGCGCTTGCTGAGCGGGAGGGGTACTATAAGCCTGAGGGGGGTGAGGATGGGAAGGCCAGTCATGATGATGCGACTATGCTGTGTGTTTCCCTTGTTCAAATTCTCGTTGATTTTAGGGCTGGAGTTTGGGGAGTGGCATGCTAAAGGTGTTCTACGAGCAGGCGGTTTCTGCGCGCCCGCAAGTTCGATGTGGATGGGGCTTGGGGCCAGTTTAAGGATACGGAGGATTGGCGCCGGGATAATGCCATCGAGGAGCTATATGAGAACATTGATGTGGACTCGTACGATGCCGCGCGACGGATGGTCAGTACGCCCTGTGTTTACCTGAGCCGTTGATGAGCAGATGCTGACCGGTTCTGATATGGATATAGTATCCGCAATGGACGGGTCGTCGAGACCGTCGCGGTATTCCCATTTATGTGTTCGAGATCAAGCATCTGAACAGCAAGAACATGGCGGAATATAATTCCACGATGACCGACCCCGCCTCGACGGCAGAGACGCACAAGTCCTCGACGGTGCCGCAGCGTCTGCTGCGCCTTTTCGCCCTCTACGAGAACCTTCTCCGCTTCGTCATGCCCCTATGCTCTCAGCTGCCGCGCCCTCACCCCGAGACGCCGATCGTCTCGTCAACAAATATCGTTGATGTCAGCGGAGTCGGGCTGAAGCAGTTTTGGAACCTGAAGGGGCACATGCAGGATGCGAGCGTGCTAGCTACGGCGCATTACCCGGAGACTCTGGACCGGATTTTCGTACGTTTCCCCTTCCCCGCCCCCAGCACCAATACGAGTCATCTGTCTAACATCTACTCAGATTATCGGCGCCCCCGCCTTCTTCCCCACCGTCTGGGGCTGGATCAAGCGCTGGTTCGACCCAGTCACGACCTCCAAGATCTTCATTCTATCCGCCGCAGAGGTAAAACCCACCCTCACCTCCTTCATGGACCCCTCTAGCATCCCCAAGCAATACGGCGGCGACCTCGACTGGCAGTGGGGCGATATGCCGAACCTCGACGAGCCCGCTCGCGAACTCGTCGGCGCGCTCGAGATCCCCCCTGCCGAAGGCGAGACCAAGCCCTCTTTCACGAAAGGTCCCGTCCTTTTCAAGGGCGACCGCGTCGAAATCCTGGGTAAGGTCAACGGCAAGAGCAGACAGAGGAGTGTCCCTGTCCCTATGCCTATGCCTGCTGGGCCGGCCGATGACACAAACACGGATACAGAGTTGGCGTCCAGGGTGGCTGCTGCGAGCTTGGCGTCAAGCCCTACAGCAGCGGCGGAGCAATCCGACGTCCAGTCGGAGACGGAGAATGAAAAGGTGGCGTCGTTGGAGAATGTTGCCGCGGAGAAGGTCGCGGAGAAGGTTGCGAATGGGGATGCTCAGGCTCCTCGGACGGTGTCTGCTCAATAAATCCGTTTCGTTTCTTGTTCATCATTTTCATTTTACTGGTCCATGTCAGGATCAGTGGTTTAATCTACATATCTACATACATCAGGCGTCATGGGCGATTACATAGACCGATTACGTTGCGGGCATGTTATAGAAAGACGATTGCATTTACTTTTTTCCTGTTCAGACTATACTGCAGATGTTCATTCGGCATCTGAAGCTGCCGAACTCGCATACATCGATTAGTGTTTGCTATAGCCGGCGGCCAATGCGACATCAACATCATCAATCGAGAGAGGGAGAGGGATCATCTCCGAGTCCTTTTTCTATTGAGCGTACTTGCATCATTTAATTCTCTAAGTCTCATCAGGTAGATTAGGTCAACAGGAGGCAATAAACACAATCACGAAGAGAAGTTATATAGATCATTTCTAGGTTGCCTTCCACAGCAGATTGGTCTGCGTTCTCCGCACCTGTAGTTTGGTCAGTATTTGGATGGCATGTGAGAAAGGACAGAGAACGTACCATTGGAGCCAAGATAAGCACACCCACGCCCAACGCCAGCACTGTCGCGATGAGCTGCAACTTCGAGAATCCCTTGCCCAGGACATCGAATGCTTGGCTGGGAGTGGCCCGCGTGCCAAAGACGTCCCCGCCAAACGCGAAAATCAAGCTTGTACTCTCGAGCAAAGTCGGGCTGGAGAGGACGGCCTTGATTCCTGAGACCTCGCGGTTGTGCGTGAGGTACCACTTGCCGTCGAATTCGAGGACGGGGCTGTACTTGAACAGACCCTCTTCGGCCTCGGTGGAGGTTGGGTCCCGGCCGATAGGTCGTCGGGGGTCGAGAACCGGACGCGGGATGCCAATGATGGCGTTCGAAGCTGGGAGGACGCAGAGCAGTTGGCGGGTTGTGATACCTTGACGGGTTTGCGTGACGGCCATGTGGGAGATGGGTTCGGGGATGACGAATGATTGGGGAATCACATGAGGCAGGGGCAGGATGGCGGTGCCGTGGATGCTGGAGTAGTTCGACGCAGAGCCCAACGGGCCCCGGTCGTTGGGGAGTGGCGATTCGTAGAGCTCCGAGACCACCAGCTGATAACCCTTCGCGTCTGACGGGGTTGCTGGATCGCCATAGAAAGAGTAAACGAACCAATTCTCGGAGACGGCGGAAGCAATCGGCTGACTGGTGTCAACGCCTTTCTGAGTGCTGCTGTGAAGAATCTTCCCGGAAATGGCGTCCAACAGGTAGAATGTGGCCGTGTCTTCACCCACAGCTGTGATCAGAGCCAGGTTCGGGTTCAGGTACTTGTAAAGGACCGACCGGTCGCCCATGACTTTGCCGATAGAGGCAACAGGGTCGTGAGCGGGGCGTGCAATTGCGCGGATAATTCTCTGGCCCTGAGCAGGCAGGAATTCCCAGACAGGCGATTTGTTGTCGCCGGCTTTCCACCCCAGGACACGACCATCGGCACTGAGAGTCACGAAAAATCCGAGTTTATCCAAAGGCCCTACTGGCACGCCATCCTCCTTGACGCCAATGGCGGTAAGCGTTGAAGCACCATGGATAACAGCAATAGAAGAGATCTTGCCTGAGGCCGGCGTACGCTTGATAACAGCCCCAGATGTCGTGTTCAGGCTCACTGAGCTACCGTCGTCGGCGTGCACAGTGGCATACCCTGGTTGAGTAAGGATGGCCTTCACGTTCCAGCTGTCTGATTCAGCAGCCTTGACACTCCAGGAGACGGCGCCGTGATTTCCTGTGTCAATGGCATACACTCGACCATTCTCAGTAGCCACAATGACAACTTTGTTGACTCCAAAACCGTCAAGGCTCGACACTTCGTCGCTGAGAATACTAGTCAGAATACGCTTGGGTAGTTCCTTCAGCCAGCCTGGGAGGTGTTGCAAGTCTTTGAGGTGACGCTTAACGCGGTGGACATAGGCCTTGTATAAACTCTCATGCCCTTCAACTTCCAGTTGATGAACGAGATCTTCCTGGTATTCTTCTTCGGCCCAGGAAGCGGCGACCGCTCCATTCAGTGACTCGTATCTCGTCCACTCAGTCTGGCCGTTCCGAATGAGTTGCCAGTCACCCGATGACAAGACTGTTGCGGTCCGAACAGCGACGGCGTCCCCCTTGGCGACTACTTCTGACACAGCATGTTGGGCGCGCTCGGTCGTAGGCGCCTGCAGAGGCCATCTGCCCAAAACCCCATGAGAGGCAGACGAGACGACCACGGCCTCCGACTGAGTGATGCGGGTGAAATAGACATTGGCGTCTATGTTACTTGTCGCGAAGGCAGACCTCTCCTGCAAACGAGGAAGACTGTATGCTTTGGAAACAGTTGCCGAGGTGAGATCAATGTGATACACTTCGGCCCAGGAGCCGGAGTCCGTTTCGTAATGTACAAGGAAGTGAGGCAACGAGTTAAGCTTCTTCGGGGTATGGACTTCGATCGACCTGATTTCCTCACCGCTCGTGTTATCAATGTTGAGCGTACTCGCTTGCTTCAGACCAATCTGGTAGATTTTCAAAACTTTCTGTGCCTTGTCCGTCCAAATGATGACGGGTGAGGCAGTATTGGCACCGACGAAGAGAATCGACTCCGGCCCAGACACGTCACCATCCGTGTTCAAAATGTGCTGCTGAGTCTGTCGGCCGGTGAGAGGATCTAATGAAGTGACTTTGATCTTGTAGCCCTTGAGCATGCTCGACTGTAGAGAGATGTAGAAAACGTCGGTTGCGGAGGACGATACTTGGAGGGGAATATCACCACTGAATCAACAAGCCAAGAAAGGATTAGCAACGGCAACATATTCGCAAGGCGATTCAGCTTACCTATCGTCCTTGAACTCCCACTTCACATCTCCGGTTTCAGCATCCAGTCTCCGAAGGACACCCGTCTTGTCACCGTACAGCGCGATCGCATCTCGAGCGGATGAAGTCGCGCCGGCATCTTCGAGCTCTAAGAGCTCGAGGTCGACCACAGGCTCATCAGCAAACCAATTCTCCCAAATCAATTTTCCATCCAAGGCACTCCATGAAGAGATATAATCGCCCACTGCGCTGACCATCGCATTCGATCCGTCCGACGCACGCAGGAAGGACTGCAGATGGCCATCCTCCTTCGAGAGCAATGAACGCGAGACGTTCTGTCTCCAAACCAGCGAGCCATCTCTTGGGTTCACCGCACCGAGAAGTAGCTTCTGTGAGAGGGTATAGAGCAGGGAGGCATTGGAGGAGGAGGAAGGCTTGAGGAAGAAAGTCGAGTGTGCTGAGGGAGTGCCCAGGAGCGCATGGTGGAAATCGATATGATTGACCTCATCAGGATAAATGGCCACAGTCGAGGGGACGCATGACGCCAGCAGCAGGAGTGCCGCCCGTAGCAACATTTTTATAACGGCAGCTCCAAAACGGTCATTGAGGTATAAGCGGGCTGCTGGACAGTAAGGAGTTGGTGGTCGTATCTGATGGCGGAGATGATGATGATGATGCCGCTGCTGATTGGTGGTGCGGGCGGTGATGAAGCTGAGCTAAGGTGAGCTTTACTACATCTGTCTGTCCTCTGATACAGACTATCCACAACAATGGCACTGACTTTCTCTGAAATTACGTGATTCAACTTCTCCTGCTCTAGGTGTCCCTAAATATGAAACGGAGAATACAATTGACAAGATATACATACAGGTAAACTACTAATAAGTCACATAAAACCTTGCAAACAATCCCCTAACTTGGAAACATCCCTAAGCTTGGGCAAAGCACGCCTTGTTTGCTGCTTCAACAACCTTCTTCTCTCCCTCAGTCATGTCGCCAGTTACTTCCCAGGGCTTGGTGCCCATACCCATGGCCTGCAGGCCATCAGGGTTGACAGAGGACCAGTCCAATGCACCCTTAAAACCTGCTTCACCCGGACCTCCAGCGCCGGGGAAATCCCAAGGTGGTGAATAGGCGAGAGCCGCGGTGCGCTGCTTGAGGAGATAATCCACATTCATCTCGCAGATTGGGGTGGCAGGAATATAGAGGACACTAGAGTCACTCTTTCCTTTATGTTGCTTGTCCACGGAATGCAACGAGTCGCAGTGCCAGGCGACATAATCACCTGGTTCGACCTCTGGGACCGAAACCATGGTGGTACCCAGCTCAAGATGAGGATGTGTGACTGGATTGTATTCCTGGCAAGCACCCGGCACGGCGCCCGGAAAGGTGGCGTCCAGGTTGGGCTGCAATGTCTTCGCATCGAAAAACGGACGCAGAATGGTATAGGCAGTGCTTCGAAGGAGCATAGGGCAAACATGCAGCGAGCCTTCTCCAGGGCCGGTCTTGGACATTGAAAGCCAGCCCTGGAAGAATCTCAGCATAGAGCATGCTCCAGCTCCATTGTACAGATCCATCTTAGCGGAAACGCGGTGCTTCGCGTCCCAAGGGTCGTATTCTTCCCAGTTGCCCTCCAAGATCTTGGCGTAGACCCGCGAATACTCTGGATCCTCCCAACGCTCGAGTGAACCTCCATCCACGTGGGGACCGAGCGCGAATTTGCCATCGCCCGGCTGTCTGATACGGAGGCGGTCCGCATATGTCAGAGGATATCTGGTGGATATCCGAGTCGCTGGGTCAGAGGAATGCCAGAGACGCTGCAAGAAACGCTGAGTAGCGAGCATGTTGGGATGTGCTCTAGCTTCGGCCTGGGAAGGAGTCCAGTACAGCTCGAACACTGCAGGTGAGTCTGGCGGGAAGGCCTTGACTCGCGCCTTGTTGGCAGCAACATACTCTTCAATACGATCTTTCCAATCTCGAGCTTCTTTTCGAGGGATCACGTTTCTGATCACCACAGATCCGCGGTGCCATATCTCAGCAAGGACTTCATCTGAGACTCTGCCGGACACAATATCTGCATATTGTACCGATGGTATGACCTGCCAGCAGTCAGCATCTAGTGAAATCAATGCAATGAGTTTGGGAACGAGATACATCGCTGCCCTTGGCCTTGATCTCATGAACCTCTTTCTCTAGGCTTTCAAGCAGTCTCTTCCAGCTTTGCACTAGAGCTTTCTCATTCTTCTCGAACAGCCTTTGTTTCAGATCCTTGAACCGTGGAGGCAACGGTTCAGGTTGGTAGTCAGGCCGCAAGCTTGGAAAAACACTCGAAATGTCTCCAGCGGTCTTGGTCATATGTGACGTCGATGTTGATGTTGAGGCAGCACGGACGGCTGTTCTCGAGAGAAATTTCACCGCCGACATGTTGACAAAGTGCTTGCTCGTAGAAGAAAGTCGACTCGTATCTCATATTCAACTCGAGGCCTTTCGGTGTTTTTATACACCTTATTGCCATCGGCATGACAGTATATATCTGTGGAGAACTGGGCGGGATACCGTAAATGGTAGGCGGCACGCTTTCCTAATGAGGTAAGTCTCCGCTCTGACTGCGGAGTATATCAGCACAGCGACATGGAACATGCTCGTCGGCACTCAAGACATTGGATATGATGTACATTTCGGTAGAAGGAATTGACAGCCATTGCACAGATTTGAATCTAGAGTAATGTTCTTCTTTGAACTAGAACATCATTATCCCCAAGTCGGCATTCTTTCCGCGTCGGGGCAGTCACTCTCGGGTTAATTCAACCCCGCATATCCCCACAATATGTAGACTGCATTTGAGGTGATACGACAGGAGGAGGATACTCCGATGGGGGGTTTGGATTGCCTGTGGCATTTAAGAAGAATGATCCTGCCAACCTTGGGAGAAAGGTTCCCTCCTCGACCACACTTCACCTTGAGTCTTCCACAACATGGCTTTCTCCGTTAAAGGAAAATCTGCCATTGTAACAGGTGCAGGTTCAGGTACGTAAGAGACATTTAGGACGTCTTAGACCTTCGCTACATGTATGTCTGGCTAACCTTGGTAGGCATCAACTTATGTTTCGCCAAACTCCTGCTTGAGAATGGGTGTAACGTCCTGATCGCAGACCTGGCCCTTCGACCTGAGGCGCAGGAGGTCGTGAACAGTTACTCCGGTCAGTCGAATACAGCCAATCGAGCCGTCTTCCAGAAAACAGATGTTATCGATTGGGAGCAGCTAGAGAGAATGTTTGATGTTGCGGTGAGAGAGTTCGGCGAAGTCGACATCGTATGTCCTGGTGCTGGGATCTACGAACCGGTACGTCGTGCAAGACCCGTCTTACCTGATGAACAAGCTATCAGGGTCATGACTCCTATTTTGAGCCATATGTTGACATCTTGCAGCACTGGTCCAATTTCTGGCGACCTCCTGGGACTCCAGAAAGCCGCGATCCACGATATGGAGGCCGATACGCCTTGCTGGATATCAACCTGACACATCCGATCCGCACAACTCAGCTGGCTATATCTCATTTTCTCCGCAGTCGAAGCAGCAAAACATCGAAACATATCATCCATATTTCCAGTATCGCAGGGCAGGACCCAGCACTAGCCGCACCAATATATGTAGCTACGAAACACGCCATCAATGGCCTGGTGCGATCGCTGGCCCATCTTGACAGCAAATTTGGCATCCGCGTGACTGCTGTTGCACCGGGGGTTATCAAAACACCTCTATGGACGGATCATCCAGAAAAACTGAAGATGGTTAACGACAGTGCTGACGAATGGGTAACCCCAGAAGAGGTGGCTGAAGTGATGCTGGCTCTCATTCAGCAGGACAGTGTCAGCGAAATCATTGGTGACAAATCAGGCCAAGGCACTCAATTCCGTGTGCAAGGGGGAACCATCTTGGAAGTCTCCAAGAGCGTTCGTGCTGTCAGTGCATTCAATGACCCTGGACCGGCAGGACGACGGGGAAACACTGTGTCGGATATGAACAAGGTAGAGGATGAGGTATATGATTTGCTTTCGGGGGAAGAATGGGGAGTACCAAAGGCAAATATCTAGTTTCAATTCTTGTAGCTTCAGTGGGGAATATGATAATATCACTGAGTGGAAATACTCCGTAGATAACCGCGAGATAAGCAGATGATACCTTATGTCAGCCACGCTAAACCCAGATTGGCCGGGATCTCTATCCTCCGCTTTTTGTCGCAGTCTGGCTGGCTCCATCTTATCTCTACTCATCATCCCCGGCCTCCCCAAATGTAGCCTCTTCAATCCAATTTTGACTCCTCTTGCTCTAAAATCTTTCACTCGTTTACTTTTTCTTGGAACTCCTAATCCTCTCCGCTGGCCTGAGTTGCTGTTATGTTGGACTGACCCGATCGCATCTCCATTTGGTGATAACAGCTTGTCGAACAGCCCTCGTGCCCACTACCCTTATCAGTTAGAGCATCATCACTCCATCCTCACCGAAGATGGTGGGAGAGGATGCTGTAGCCGGGGTCGGCCCCGTCGATGGACTGCGGAATTCATCGCGACGGTATTGTTCATCTGTTACCACTGTATATGCTGCGAGGACCTCTTCCTAACCAAGTGGCAATCATACTCTAGGCGTGGAGCATGGGGAAAACGAGCATCAGGGTTTCAAGGTGATGCCAGTTGGATCAGCTGCGTGATTAATCTCGTCAATACGAGTGAGTTATACTGGTTGGGAGATCGGTTCCGTTCCTTTGCAGTGCTGATATAATCGTGACTCAACAGTCATCGGTGCCGGCGTTCTGGCGATGCCTCTCGCCATCTCTCGCATGGGAATCGTCCTCGGTATCTTCGTCATTCTCTGGTCCGGAATGACTGCTGGCCTCGGCCTTTACCTTCAAGCTCGGTGCGCACAGTACCTCGACCGAGGCAGTTCGTCTTTCTTCGCCCTATCGCAGCTCACATACCCAAATGCGGCCGTTGTTTTTGACGCTGCCATCGCGATCAAATGTTTTGGAGTCGGGGTCAGTTACCTCATCATCATTGGCGACTTGATGCCAGGTGTGGTACAGGGCTTCGTTGGTAGCACTCCGCCATATGACTTTTTGGTGGATCGACATTTCTGGGTTACTGCGTTCATGTTCGTTGTCCAGCAACTCTCAAAGTTGGGCTGGAACTGTGCTGACGACCCATCCCAGGTTAATTGTCATTCCTCTCTCTTATCTCCGACGTCTCGATTCACTGAAGTATACGAGTATCGCCGCGCTGGTGTCAATGGGCTACTTGGTCATACTGGTTGTCTATCATTTT
The DNA here is from genome assembly GCA_011319215.2 of Scortechinia acanthostroma. Lineage (NCBI taxonomy): Eukaryota > Fungi > Ascomycota > Sordariomycetes > Coronophorales > Scortechiniaceae > Scortechinia > Scortechinia acanthostroma. The sequence continues at coordinate 176,099 of JAABUG020000006.1, forward strand.
GTAAAGGGAGACACAGTGGACCAGCGAGGACCCGTCCGTGTGATTCATTGGGCTGGTCCCATCCCGGCGCTCAGCAGTCTTCCGGTCATTGTCTTTGCGTTCACGTGTCATCAGAATGTAGGCCGCCTGTACGACATTCCGACTACTGACATTGCATGCTGACACCGGAGGCAGATGTTCTCTATATTGAACGAAATTAGCAACAACAGTCACTTCAGAGTGACAGGTGTTGTGCTAGCCAGTATCGGAAGCTCTGCAGCTACGTACATCCTCGTAGCTATCACAGGGTATCTCTCTTTTGGGGACAACGTCGGCGGTAACATTGTGAGCATGTATCCACCGGGCGTCTGGGCGACAATTGGCCGTGCCGCTATCGTCATGCTTGTCATGTTCTCATACCCGCTTCAATGCCACCCGTGCCGAGCGTCTATTGATGCAGTGCTTCGCTGGAGGCCTAAGCCTGCTGCTGGAAACGAAAACTCGCCTCACCGTCACCCTCTGCTAGGGCCGAGGGGCAACCGGGCTCCCGAGCCAATGAGCGATCTGCGGTTCTCAATCATTACGACAACGATTCTTATCCTAAGCTATATCGTGGCGATGACCGTCTCCTCGCTCGAAGCGGTATTGGCCTACGTCGGTAGCACCGGAAGTACCAGCATCAGCTTCATCCTTCCGGGTCTTTTCTACTATAAAATTTCGTCTCCTGACTCACCAACCCACCAGCGACTCATGAAAGAAGACGACGAAGCAGTTGACGACATTCTTTCCGATGACGATAATGCCGACGAGAACGACATTGAGGGCGGCCAGAACCGTCCACTTACCGACAGCGCAATTCTCCGACTTACCAACCGACACTGGCGCCGAGGCCTACTGCGGAAAATGAGTTTGGCGCTCGTGGTATATGGCATCATTGTCATGATCGTGTGTTTGATTGTGAATACATTCTTCATCGCTTCGCACTGATCATCATGTCAATCGCCATGTTTTGAGATTTCCCTTCATTTCATGATATGACTTGGCCTGAAACCCCTTCCTTTCCGTACATATTTACTTGCTTGGAACTTTGTCGCTGCGATTCCGTCCATTGGCGTTGAAGGTCTGTTTGGATCGGTTAGCCGATACGTTGCATTTTTCTTCAAAGGTTCTTTTCTTAGTACCTCGTTTTACCTTCTACCCTGATAGATATCGGGTTCATTCCATGAATTGTGAAATTCATCTTACCAAGAACTTTCCTTCAGGTGAACGGTGTTTGCTTCGATAGGGATGATGGCAATTTATTTCATATTTAGTAGAAAAATCTTTGGGCTCGGTCATCCTAGTAGGCATACACCACATATATCTGTTTACAAATTGTTGCTTGATATTCTGAATATAAGCTGCTATTCTGAAGGATACTGGTCTCATAAGTAAGAATTGCTTAGTTCCTGGTGAGATAGAGATTGGATCATCATTAAAGCCCCACTGTAGAAAAAGAGCAAGAAAACAGAGTGCGAGGGGAAACGCTCATTAACAGAACGCGAGATAAGTCATGGTCGAGGACAGCGAATGTAAGAATAGTTGAGGTCTGGTAGTCAGCCATGAGACGTTGCAGATTAAACCGCCATGTGTCTTCTTCAATTCGTTATTGCTAGATATTGGCGAAACTGAGTATAGAGCGGTGCTTTTAAATTCGGCCGGTGACCACTGCGGATCCATATCGAAAGTACCTTACTTACTGATTGCTCTGGTTGTTCAAGATCCGCAGAATGGCCAGGAACAGGTTGAGGATGTCCAGGTAAAGCGAGATCGCAGCGGCAATCTCCTCCTCAACATGGTAGTGGCGCATAACCAGCTGAGTATCCACGAGGATATAAGCCGAGAAGATCAACGCCGCCAGCCCACCGTAGATCAGCTCCGCGGTGCTATTGCGCGGGAAGAATGCGGCCATGAACCCGAAGAGAATCAGGAACCACAAACCCCCAAAAAGGTAGGGGATCCAGTTCGTGAAGTCGTATTTGGTCTGGCAGGCGAACAGGGTGAGCGCGACGAAGATGCCCAGGGTGAGGATGAGGGCTTGGATGACGATGCGCGCGTCGTAGAAGGAGGTCACCACGCTGATGGAGTAGGCTTCGAGCAGTGTGAAGCCGGAGAGGAAGAGGAGGTTGGCGGGGTAGCTTTTGCGCTTCCAGTATGTGACGAGCATGAAGCCAAGGGCGCCGAAGACGGAGACCATCATGAGCCAGAAGTTGGATTGAATCCAGTGGCGGTAGCTCTCGCTGAAGAACGAGATCGAGCTCATGACTGTTGTGAGGAGGAGCTGGATGGTTCTGATGGTGGAGAGTCATGTTAGATGTCGGCCGTTGTGTATAGCTTGCGAGAGGAACTGCTTACAGGATCGCGTAGACCTTGCGGATGAACTGCATACGAATGGGCAGGGTGCCCTCCGCAACGGTACCGCCAAACTATGGATTACAATCAGCAGTGTCTCTATCGATGAGTTCGGCTTGCGCATACCTTGAAGTCGTCGGGGACATTGTCGTCCTCACTGCGAGGTTCATCGCGGCTGGCGGTAGCCTGATAAGATGGCGGGGCCTGGGGGTAAGGTTGGTCCTCAAAGGAGTCCCTTTGAGGAGCTGGTTCATATCTGGTGTTGGCGGCCATTTTGCTCAGTTTAGAGGCTGAAAAAGCTCTCTGGGAGTACAGAGATGGCTGAAAACGATGAGACCTCTGATGGACGAAGATGGGAAGGCGACAGATGGCTAGGTTGGCTCGATATGATAAGCCCGGGGAGAGCTTCCAGCGCATGTGACGTCTTCTATCACGTGGTGTCCCGAAGGAGTCGTCGAACATCAAAGAAACAAAGATTAAGAAAAAGAAGACCATAGAACTCGTATCATCAGTGATTGTATTTTCTATCTTCTATATTCATAACACATGGCACAATAAACCAGTATGTCATTAACCAGAATGCTCTCGTTAAGACGCCAAGTATGTGCAAGAAATCGTTTCATGTTCCCGGAGGGCCGGAGAACTCTCCCAATAGTCCGTTACTTGGGTGTTCTTCGAGCGTCTGCAGCCGATAAGCTGTCTTCCACAGCGTCATCTGTGTCGGTATCTTGTCTAGGGTCAACCGGATCATCTTCCTCTTCGTCACTTGTGTCGTCGGTAGCTGTTGGGCCATGGGTTGCGGAAGGGCCAATCAGTTGATCTGGACGCTTCCTCCGCTCGAAGTCTTGAGCGTGAGCAGCCGCCATGAGCGAACCCACGCGGGAAAGGCCGCGCGGACGAGTAAGCCGTGGTGTAATTGGCGTTCCATATTCAACGTCAGCAGGAGCGGACAGAGGTGTCGGTGCGGGTTGATCCTGAAGGGGCAGATCCTCTCCTGGACGATCCACCTCGTCCTCGGGAGTAGCCACTTCGTAAGGCAAAGGAACATCCCTTGATGCTCGGAAAAGAAGCACGTTGGTACAGTGTTCATTTTCCACACGGAATATCGTCCAGACGCCCCTTCGAATGATCTCGGACAGGGCGACCATAAAACTCAGCAAAGCTGAGTGTTGCATATCTCTGGCGAAAATGGCATAGTATATCCAGTTGAAACGTATGATGACATCGATGACCATCGCGACGTAGTAGACCCAAGCCTTTCGAAATGCCAAAACTTCGCGCAAAAGGGGATGTTTGGCATAGGGATTCCCCAAACTCCAGTCCATAATCAAGTCCCAAACCGATGTATAGACGGCGTTGAGCAAAGCAAAAGTGACAAAGGGCGCCTGGAACCGCGTCATCTTCTCGATACGGTACATGCTCAACGTGGCGTAATAAAGGACTCCGAACATGTATTTGCCACAGTTCACGAGATGTGGAAATACGTTCTTCGTGTCCGCAAAACGACGGATGCATTGCAATGCTCTCCAAACTGATGGTAGACATTGGAAGAATCCTAGAAGTCGGGAGTGGGATGAATTGCACTGTGGAGGACTGTTCCAGTGTCGTGCATAAAGGCAAAAGAATAACTCGATGTTCTTCCCAAAACGTTAGCAGATATCTCCAACAAGGGCATTGGATAGAACTCACCCCCATAGCGTATGTCTGCGAGCAATACATATCGCCAAGGAAGAAATCGCGAAACTCGACAGGGTATAACCCGGCAAGCATAAGACGCCACTACTATTGTAAGCTGAATTTCTTGAAATGGTGCAGAGGGCACTTACGTTTGAATATGCCCACCATTTTCGACTTCTGTGGTATAACACAGGCGCAGGCAGGAACAGGATAATCATTGTGAGGCCGACCAGCACAACGGGCCAATAGACATACATGGAATTTATGGTGAGGAAATTAAGCCACATAAACAAGCCTAGCATGAACATAAAGCCGCAAGGAAGCTGTCAGGAGTTAGATAAGATCTGAGACACAGTGAGGCAAGGGATCGTACCTCGGACAATTGACGCCAATCAAGGGCATGCCGCGTGTCATATTCAAAGACAAAAACGTAATTTATCTTACTCTTAGTCCAGATCATGCAGTCGAAGCAGAACAGTAGGAAATGAAGGACAATAAGAAAGTAGCCGCCATATATCTGCCAGAGTTAGTTACTTAGTTCTATGACAACATCCCTGTCTTGCCCCGAGGCGACACTGACTTGAAGTAAATAGCTGGTTTGGACCTGTATACTAGGGTCCGAGTGCTCAAGGTGCCGACAAGCGTAGATCAACGACTGGATGCCGAACAAGACACCGGCCATTGAAAGAAGTCCGGCACGGAACGTGTTTGGAGAATAATCGCCCGACTTGTTGATTGTATGACGAAGTTTAGAGATGGTGACTTTGCGATTTCCACGCTCGAGATAGCGAGCATAGAGGTCTTCCGTAGCAGCCATCAGGTTCTCTACGACTTCACTCTGCACGAACCACGCTTTGTTGACCCTCTCGGACATGTACCTCATCGTAGGGCGTGCGTTGACCAGCTTGTCGTATTTCTTGTTGATCTTCCGAAAGGCAGTGCGATTGAGGTAGGCATACGCCTTCAACAGCTCAAGTCCGCGATAATACTCTTGGAGCGCATATTTCAGCTTTCGTTTCGCAAACCGATAAGTAACTTCGGTATTCGGCGCGTCCTCTGGCCGACGCATGAAGTCTCTACGACCCGATATCGCCTCGTGATTCTGCGCTTGCAGCGCGGCCGGCGTGTTCATCTGCGCCAACGCTTCGGAATTCTTCCCAATACGACCACGCCTCAGTAATGTCTCCTTCAGATTAAAGACATTGAGAGTATTCTTTTTGCTGAACCCGTTCGACTGATGCGCCTCCCCATTCTTGGATTTCGACTTGGCGCCCAAAATCTCTTGTATCCGCCTATCTCGCATGATATGCAACTGTTGTCGGAGGACCTGTAAGCGCTGCGTGGCTTCATCTTCCTTCATCTGGTAGAAAGATTCGATCTTGGCCAATTCGCCATCCAGAAACGCAAAAAAGCCATCCTCTCGTCGTTGGACCTCTGATACGGGAGTGTCACTCTGCCCGCGTTTCTCGGGGGGTTCCCAATCTGGGTACGAGAAGACACGCTTGAGGATTTGAGGAGTCTTCCTGGCGGAAGGCCCTGCCGAATTGTTTCTCAAGCTTCCCTTGCTCCCATTCGCGCTCTTCGCGGCAGGACTTTTACTGGCATCCTGAGGCAGATTCCGATTGATATCACGCCGGGACATCACGGGCGACGGTGTCTTCGGTACACTTCGAGGCATCGAATCTCTTCGGGGGGTATAGAACGCATCATCCTTCGGATCGAGCGCTGGATCAGGGAGCTCTAGAGAGACCAAATCCGAAGCTGCGCTATGCTGTGGAGGGGACGCTACGATGCTGCCATAGCTTCCAACGACCGCGGAGAATCGCGATCCCGGGACTCGCAAAGGCTGGCGTTCATCTCGTTGGCCAGGAGTCGATCTTAACGTCGTCGTCGCAAGGGGATCGCTCCGTATCGGGATTGACGGGCTGCCTTCCGAGTTGGGGACTTCGAGTCTCTTGTTGTCTGAGGTTTGACCTGACGAGGAGCGAAAGGTGCCAGAGGGTGTGCTAGTTTGATCATTAGGTCCAGCACCCGTACGTCTGAGCGACGGATGCCGAGGACTTCGATTGGCTTTTTGAATGGCCCGAGAGATAGCCTTTACTTTTTTCTTGCCGGTCTACTCGCAGGAACAAGGTGTCAGCACGAGATCATTAGATAACATTCAAGACACAGATAGTCTACCTTGTAATCCAGGTATTTAGCACGCCATTCCGGGACCAGCTCCTGTTCTAACTGTCTGTTGATCAATTGTATGTTAGCGGTCCGCCAGCTGTGCGGGGAATAATAATGGCGATCGGGGGCACGAACTTGGCGAACTTCATCCTGGGGAACAGACGGGATTGTGCATGACATTAAGAGATGGGGCCCTGGATGTTCAAACTTGATTGGATCCCATTGGGAGCTGGGGAAGATCAGCCGAAGGATGAAGAGGGTGATCAGAAACCGTTGGGGTCTTTGCTTGGAATCGCCTGCTAGTCGGCTGCTAGTGATACGGAGATATTGGTTGCAGGCCGCGAGCTTTCGCTTCGTTATTACGATTGCCGGGGATCGTCTAGTCGGGGAGACGAAAAAAGGTCACCGACCAGAAAAGGGAGTAACATAGAAAATGGTCCGGAAGATCGGGAATAGAATCACGAGTGTGAGCAGTGCAAAAAAGCCCCAAGACACAAAGAATGGAGATCGGAGGAGCTAGAGAGAAAAATGTAGATTGGCGAAAAATCGCAAGAAAACTTGAAACGGGTCGATAAAACTCGTCATCAGGGATTGGATTAATTATGGCCTGTTTGATGCTGCCAAGAAGCGAGTCGATACTAAGGCGGATAAAGCAGGCGACTAAGCAAATAAATCTCCTAGCACACAAGGGAATTATGTAGTTGGATGATGAGAGGACGCTAGGTAGAGAGTATGGCATAAGTAATGGCCGTACGGAGTACTTTTAGACAATACCTGAGGGAATGCACGCTGGTTGGCCAGTCAGCAGTTGGAACAGCGCACGTGCAGCACGCGATGAGTTCATTTGTGCATCCACTGCGGCTTGCATTTGCATCAGTTTCAGTCCCTCTGGTTGGCTGGTATTTAGACTATTCGGAAGAAAAATATCTTTCTCGATTGGAGTGCATTTCGATTCAACGCATAAGTTTAGGTACGGCCACAGGCACACGCATCTTGCCTATGCCAGGATGTCCTATCTAAAGAGCGGTTTGATCCATTGGGTCCACTGGCCGTGGGCTTCAGGAACCATGTCGGGACCATGGTGTCACCGTGGTTCAATCTCTGGTGGAACATGTGACCGGTGATATGCCCTGGGGAACGCGTCAAGCGATTTGGATGAACTCATCAGAGTTTTGAGTCCGCAATGCATCATTGAAACTTTGAAAGTCCTAGAGTTCGTCTCTGAGATCCTCGTGCAACTGTCTAAATAAAGATGATGTTCATGCACGTCGCCTGACGGACATCCTACATACCAGATATCTGCGCAACGCTGCCAAGACTGGTGGCGTCACTCCAGGACTTTGACTTTTTTGTATTTCATCGAGTTGCATCATGGTGTGACAGACCAATGATCATACATCTATCAAGATGTGAGGGCAGCTTGGTACTCTCAACAAGTATGCAAAAATATTCAATTCATGGCATCGGCATGTTCAAACTAAGTACATTCTGCCTGGCGGTTGATTGGCTTTGGTACAATATCAAGCACATCCGTCCTTTCGGCACGTGTTTACCAACGGTCGACACGGCGATTGAAGCGCTCGTGAGGTTGGTGACGACCGGGGTCGTACTCTGGGGCATCGTGTCGGTCGATGTAGTGCTCATCGTACATGCGTTCAGCATTCTCCCTAGCATGGTGCTGAGCGCGAATCTTATCCGCTTCATCACGTCCTTTTGTCTCGATAAGTTTATCGACCTCAGCACCGACAAACCCCATCAGGGCCTCCATGGCGAAAGCATGGCTGACAGGCTTGCCTATCAAATCGAGACGCTGTTAGAGCTTGCTAACACAATAAGCCGGGTTCGGTATACTTACCCTCCCGACGCTGGTGGTTCTCCCAAGCCTTCATGCCGGCAAAAGGAAGCAGCTCCAGCAATGAGCTCGTGAGACAGGCTGCTCTCATGCCTGCGCTCGCCGTACACCTCACGGTGAGCCTCGTCTGATTCCTCTGGACGATTGTGTCATTAGTCTTCGAGCACGATACTAAGATGGAACGGTGGGCCAAAAGAGACAGGGACCTTCAGCTGATCTCAGAGGGAGAGTAACCGTCGTGACCCCTCCCTCGCCCATGGTACCAAATCCTCAACCGTTGTAGCTTAGAATTCACTAGAATATTGAGTATTTACATACGAGTCGAGACTGTTGATACTCCATTGGTAATAATAGTCAGCACCCGTCAATTCTCCGCGGATCGGCCGATATGGGTCTCTCGCTCAGCCTTACTTTTCAGAGTGGTCCTATGAGCCACAATATCGACTTACTGTATTTAGCGCTTTGCAGTATGAGTGATGCCACTGGTTCAATGATTCAATGCTCGAATCAGCTAGAACCGGCGAGGAACGGGTTGAGACGCCAAGCTCTCTTGTCAAGGCTTGTCTATCGCCCTATGGCTCGTATCTTGCACAGTCATACGAGGGGTGCTTACTGCTTACGGGCTATCAAGTACTCTTTATGCTCTCTACAAGCACAGTTGATGCTCTAGTCAATTGTGCTGTGCATCGACATCTCTCCATCAAAGATATGTATCCCCCTGGGTCACTAGCGAGAGGATGGATCGTATACATTACCTTACTGGATGCTCTCCACTCGAAGCTCCATGATAGGAACCACCGTCCACAGTCACTATGAGAAGGTATCAACATTACGTTGCATCATCCGTCCTCACCCCCTCAAAAGTGGCGGTGTACTGTCATCAGCTCCCTAGCATCGTGTGGCTGAAGCTGGATTGACTCGATGGAGTCAAGTCAGTGGGAGTAAACACGAGCCTGTTTACGGCCCTCACGCCTGTCTCGGACAGACTTTATCAGCTCCACCAAGCTGTAGGGAATCATATTAGGACCGACGGTACAGGGTTCTCTGATAGCAGCTTGCATCTGAAGCTTCAGCTTAGGAAGACGCGGAAATGATTTCCAGAAATTTCAGGCGGAGAGCAGTGCCGCAGGCTGTGATGGGCTTGATTTATAAGGCATCCAATGAGCTTGAGCTTAAGCGTCATGTCATGAATCTTGCTCCTCTTGACGACTATCTGCTTACTGCATGAACCACCGACAATGAGACTCTGAATCTGACATGCAAGGAAATCTACATGCTACAGTCATCTCAACGTCCAATTGAGCTGGACATAGCCAACTCCACCCACCTACCCCACACCGAACCAAAAGACTGCCAAAGCTCAAAGCTCACTCACAGCTCCCACTGACAAACATCTCACCAACAACCATACCTACCTACCCAAGGTATCCTCCAAAAAATGACATCCAAAAAGCCCCCCTCGCCAGCCGACTTCCCCACCCACCTCACAGTAACAATCACCCCTCCGCAAAGCCCACCCCGCGCAACCCACCCCGCCCCGCCAAACATCCTCCTCCTCCTCCACGGCCTCGGCGACACAGCAGCAGCCTTCACCTCCTTCGCGCGCGCCCTCAACCTCCCCGAAACAACCATCGTAACAATCCAAGCCCCCACCCCCCTCCCCTTCGACCTGGGCGGCTTCCACTGGGGCGACGACGTCAGCTTCGACTCCGCGACGGGCACGCTAGACATGGACGCCGGGTTCAAGCGGTCAACGGGCCTGCTGCTCGATGAGGTGATTCGCGGCGTGCTGGTAAGGAAATGCGGGTATCGACCTGCGGAGATTTTGGTTCTGGGTTTTGGGCAGGGGGGGATGGCTGCTTTGGTTGCTGCTAGGGAGATGGCGCAGAGTCAGAGTGGGAGTGCCGGGGGCGATGCGGCTGCGGCTGCGTCGCTGGCTGGGGTGATTTCCATCGGGGCGCCGTACCCCTTGTCTGGGAGTACGGTGGGGGCGAAGAGCCGCACGCCTGTGCTGCTGGTGGGTGGGCGGGAGCCGACGGCTGTGAGTGAGGGGGCTATACGGCGGACGAAGCAGGTGTTTGAGTTTGTGGAGGTGCATCAGTACGCGCGGAAGGGGGATGGGATGCCGCGGAACCGGGAGGAGATGATGCCCGTGATGCAGTTCTTTGCGCGGCGGTTGCGCAGTTGGCAGGGTGTACCCGAGGGGAGTGTGGAGATTACATGAGAGACAGAAAATGTAGAAATGGTATTGTACAGTACATTAATCTAGACATAGGCGTTAATCTAGCTCTTCGAGAGCTTTCCTGGCTTCGTCAATGGTTTGACGTGCAGTGTTCGCTGGAGAGTCTTCTTCGACACGTCTTCCTCCCTCCTGCGCAATTGCACGCAGATGCTGCTCTGTCGCTCTCAGAGCTGTCCGCCCATCTTCCCGGACTTCTTCCTCCCAAAAGTCTCTGGCGGCATCCCATTTCTTCTGCTGTCGCCGCAGAGAGTAGATCAACCCCACTGCGGCCATTGTGCCTGTCTCATAGATGGAGGCAGTTGGGAGCGAGATGTATGTCAGGGCGGACAGCGCTGTTGTCAGCGTCGTAGTCGATAAGCTGAAGAGCACGAGTCGTTGCGCCAAAGCCTGCAATGATGGCACAGTTGAGTCAATGAGTTTTGCTCGGCTGTTGGTGATCTGTGTCGGCCAGGGCTCCGCTGATTGCGCTGGCGTTGTCCGAGTCTCAGTAGAGTCTTCTTTTGCGGACTCAGCGGGCACGTCTTCGGTTACAATCTGGGGTGCTCCAAGCACGCCAGCCTGCTCGAATTTGCCCGCAGTCCAAATCACTTCCTTCTCCGCTCGGCAGAGATACTTCTTCTCCAGGATCTCAGACGTGATCATGCCAATGTCGTCAACACGCCAGAAGAGCTTCCACCACGCAAGGCCTTTCCACGGCTTGCTGGCGAATCCTTCCTCGAGCGAACTCTGTAGCTCGGTGTGAGCCCGCTCCGCCCATGAAGATACAACTTGGGTCAGTTGCTCGCGGACCTGGCCGGGGACTGACTCCGCCTCTTGCTCCAGAATCCTCCTGCTTTCCTCCGTGGCAATCCTCGACTCCGCAGAATCAATCAATGCCTCAATCAGAGTCTTCAGTGACGGATCCAACGCCCCTGCTTCTGTCCGCAAGGAGGACAGCCAATCCACCACCGGCTGCACACCACTCTGATTCCACCCCCGCTCATACAGCGACGCGTTCTGCACGGATTCGCGAAATTTAGCCAAGGCTGCATCGGCTTTGTCAAGGTCCACAAAGCTTATGCGATCGCTAGCCGATTCCGCAGCAGCGCCGGGCAGCGCGATAGCTCCGTAGACCAACCGCGCTTGTTTCTTCAGGTCCGAGCGAGCAACCAAGCCGCTGTATGCGAGTAGACCATCTACGCCCCTGCCACACACAATACTCCTGTGGACTGGGTACCGCACCACATTGTGCCTGCCGGACTGCGAGATGGGTATCGTCACCGTGGGGACGAGAAACGTATCCGCGGAAAGTTGGGCGGGTGCAACCTCCGTCTCCGCGCCGAGTGTACTGACGAGGATTTCAATATTGCCTTTCTTCAGGATCGACGAGGGCACCGAGATCGTAGGCAGGAGGTCATTAGGGATCGTCTCCGATACTTCCCCGTATCTGTCACCTGTCAGCGTCTCACTTCCATGAGGCAGCGAGGCTTAATACCGTATCAACAACCCCCGCGACATATCCGCATCATCTGAATCTAATACATCCTCCCAAGGTTCCCGAGAGCTCAAGGGATCAGCAAGCAGCAGACGAACGAGCCGACGAGCAGCGGTCGCGTCATTTAAACCGAGCACTGTCGCGAAGCCATCAGTTAGCCACTGTTCCACTCTACTCAACACCTTCCACATAGTAACAGATACTAACCAGCTACCCGGATAAGCGGGACTTCCGACTCCAGCCCACGCAGTGCAAGCTGTAATCGGCTGACATTCACCTGTTCCGGCGCGGCATCCCTGACCCGATTCAAGGCTTCGTACAGCTCCCTGAACCGTTCTGGCACGTTCCTCCGAGCACTAACCAAAGACGACGTCGCAAGCTGACGGCGGCACACATTCGGCGAGGATATCGAATGCGGTGATGGAAGGCGTTTCTGGACTTGTCGCGGAGTGACATTGCCGCGGGGACGCGTTGTCAGGCTTCGTCTCCAGATTGAGCAGGATGGGCAGTAGAAGATCAATCCATTGTCCGAGGGCCGCGATAGGCTCTTCGCTATCGAGCTGCGGAGTTTGGGAGGCATTGACTCGAACGCGAGTGGTATGCTGGTGAGGATTTGGAGAGGGGAGAGTGAAACGAAGCAAGTTCAGTACTCCGATCCGCAAAACGGGATTATGGAGTTGTCTTGGCGGGATGGCACTCGCCCTCAGCACAACATGCTTTACCACAAGGCCACAGATATTTGGTGCTTAGCAGCATGGAAATTGCCGATAAATGCTACAAATCGCTCTAGGTCTACCAGATATGTCCATCCCGGCTAAAAGTGGAAAGCATGGTTGTATAGACAATCCCAAGAACCAACAACATCCGCTACCATATACATTGTAGCGCAAAGAAAACCATGGTGTATCAATTCATCAGCTCGTGTAGTCGAAGCGTCACAGACGCGTCGGAATTCTGTGCAGAAATTACAGCTATATCCCCCTCGCCAGAGTAGCAGTCATTGCTCATCACATTCGACCAGAAGGCATGACAGGTCGAATGCAAACGGGAGCAATTTGTAACCTTGCTTTCCTGCGCTCTCACTGTCCCGGGATCAGAAGCTATGGGCCTTCGATACAAGCACCAGCAAGCATTGAGCCCCACGAACGGACGGATACCCTGCCGGCCAAAAACAAACTAGGACATGGACGAGTCCTGACCGGATCAGGCTTCCCGAGTCTCCCGAGTGGCATCTCTTTGCCGACGAGACCTGCCAGAGCCGGCCGACCTATGCTATATTAGGCCAAAGACTCTTGCCAGAAGAAGGGTTGACTTACATGCTAATTCTCCGGGCGACAGTAGCCAAGCCGGTGTCATTGTCTGCCTCCTGTTGCGCACGCTCAAAGGCAGCCCGTCTCTCCTCTTCGCTTCTCTTGACGACCTCCTCGTGAGACGGTGGAAGGCGCTCGTTCTGCAAGTCAACCTTACGAGCATCCTCAAAGTTTGTAATGGCCTGTTTGATTCCTTCAGCGCCAAGCATCAGAGTACCGGCAGGGAGACGGCCACCAGCAGCCGTCTTGAGTTCAGTGACCCTCTCAGACTCCTCCCGCAACACCTGGAAGACACGCGAGAGACGCCCGATAGCAAGAATCTTGTTCTTGATCGCCCGCCTTTTGAATTCGCTGCTCTCCACGTCCATCGGGAGCGGAGGAGAAGGAGCGGAAGGCGACACGGATGTAGGAGTTTCGTCTTCGAGCTCCTCCTTAGAGCAGGTATTGAGGATGGCGATGAGCATATCAGTGATCTTCTCACCGACGAAAGGAAGCGACCACGTAAACACGTCCATGAAGTTTGGCAACCAGTACGGGTGAGGCGTGCAGTTGAACTGGCGGATATTCATGACATTGTTCTCGTACTTCAGAACGGCAGCTTTGTTGTTGTAGACATCCAAGTAGTTGGGAGCACTGAAGATAGTCATCACACTTGGGAATCCGGTCGTCCGAGTCTTTCTGTACATGCGATATCCTGCGTCCTGCGCCTCATGTGCTCGAATGATCGACAACAGGTTGTTCTTTTCAAGAAAAGCGCAAGCTGCGGGGTACGAGAAGAAGTAGGAGCAGCCTCGAACACTGTTGTGAACAAAGTAATCTCCTGTCTTTTCTTGTCCGAACTCTTCAAGCGGATCAGCCCAGAGGATATCGCACATCAAACCGTGAGTCGGGGGTTCTCTGAAACGATCGATCTGTGGATTCGGATTAGAGAAAGAACAAAAAGGTTGTGGAACCTGTAAAGCTCTGAACGTACCGACTTGATATCTTCGAGAGTGTGGAGTTCGGGACTCAGACCGCCATGTATACACAGGAATTGCTTGTTCATGACCGCCGCCAGAGGCAACGAGCAGAACGACTCAATGCAGGCCTCATAGATACGCTCGCTGTATTTATGCTTGCATTCCAGCTTGAAGGTGAAGTAGTCCGTGAGATGTCTGCATTCATGGTTGCCTCGGAGCAGCCAAAGCGTGTTTGGGTACCAGATCTTCAAGGCCCAGAGATATAGAACGCACTAGCCGATATCAGCTCCACCGCCCTTAGGTTTCATGAGTAGCCGTCTCTCACCTCAATGCTGAAATAACCTCTGTCGACATAATCACCCAGGAAAAGATACCTCGTCTCGGACGGATCACCGCCGACTTCGAAGAGTTTCATCAAGTCGTAGTATTGACCGTGAACGTCGCCACACACGGTGATCGGCGCATCCATCTCCAGCAGATTAGGTTCGGATCTCAAAATTTGAGTTCCGGCGTGTATAATCCATAGCGCCTGTTCCTCTGTAAGACGACCTTCCCGATAGAAATGCTGTTTGAGGAACTGGAGGTTGGGCTTCGAAGGATCTTCAGGAGACCAGAACATGTCATCCGTTGGAGTGTTTAAAGCCGGCGCTTGCACCTCTGAATTCGCAGATTGTTAGACCCTGGAATGTTTACAATCGAGAGGTAGCCGAGACTCATATTAGTTCATACCTTTAATCACCCGTTCCAGCGTGGAGACCTGAGTGCCATCCTCCATGGTGTGTAGTGTGAAATCGATCTCCGGGACCGGTTTCTTGTCCCTCACCGCGCGCGCCAATGTACGATCCATCTTGCGCAGTGTGAACTAAAGATATTACAACTTCAAGAAAAGCAAGTCTGCGAAAGATCTTCGGTACGCAAGTGGCGGATCAAGAGGAAGGGGGCAGTTGGTTGCGCGGAGGCAAGTTTGTGGTGGGGTTAGAGCGCGGCGGGATTTTACACACGAGACGAAGGCCGGATCGAGGAACTGCCTTGACGTGGGTGATCAAAGGGATCAATCGTCCAGTCGATGATGGACTTTTTATGTAGAGAAGAAGGGGAAAAGGGTTGAGAAGAAAAGTGTCGATAAAGAGGAGAGATGTGGATATGAAACCTCGGACTCTTAGGATACAG
>JAABUG020000006.1:191424-205602 GCA_011319215.2 Scortechinia acanthostroma
TTTGCCCTTGATGATCCGACCGAATTTTTAGAGGACAAGAATTTGCAGGTACTCCATCGATGCCACCAGATTATGAGAGAATCCCTTCTTTCCTACGTCAACTCTACCCATTGCCTTCTGCATTTGCTCCATAAGGCACAAAGGAGCTATGGACAACTACGAAAGTGCCAGCCCAGTGATACTGCAAAGACAAAGGAAATTGATTGACGACAAAAGACTGAAATATTATTGGAGTGAACGAAGAGACAGTTTGAAAGAACCTAGCCGATAGCTTTAGACTTGGCTTGCGACAGATCCTCGCAGATTGACTCCTCAACACAATGCGAGAGAGCGTGGAAAAACATATCAAAGCCATAAGATGCCGTTAAGTGAACGCAGATCGACGTGATACCACCCCGGAAGCGACCCTAGCCATTTTCCGTCGCCAATTACCCAAACGTAGAGACGCATTTCCCTCGTGCCTGACCCACTGCAAGTCGTCCCATAAACCTCATAACCGGACAGTCGTGAGATAAGTTGTTGAAAGGACAACAGCAGGGGCCTCGAAAAGTAAGACACCCAGAGACTGCCGTCTCCACCACATCATCGCAGGTCGTTCATTCTGCAATCGTCCCCTGTTGACACGTCGATAATTCACAAGCAAAAACGAAGAAAGTACATGAACGCATGCAGGACATAAGAAGACGATGGGAAGTGCAAGAGCAAGATGGGGTTGGAAAAGTATTGAAACAGGAAACAGTAGATGATCAATCTGAGGATCCCCAGTGACATTTGTCGACATTCTGATAGCTGTTTCGTCACAATACTGATGATCCCGTTTATGCATCTCTTATCACCCGACCCACCCGGCAAACTGCTGGAATTGAAAATCTCGATTCAAGTATGAATTCGAGTGACTGAACCAAGGTAGGCGAATGGGTAAAAAATAGCCGCAGTAAAAAGCATTTCGAGGCTGCTATCGATTTCCCTTCAAAGAGCGTTCGCGTATCGAGTATAGAAGTCGTGAACGGTGGGGCATTGAGCGTTGAAGAAAAGCCTCCACCGAGTGAAAACACGGAAGACTAATAGGCGAACTGTCGAAGCCGAAACGATGAGCTGTCCGTCGAAGCATTGTAGATCGGAAGACGATCAAGACTGGATAAAGGGCTGATAGAGTGCATGGGAACAACAAAAGGAAAAGAATGGAGATCCAAGGCAAAAGAAGTCCGAGCAGATTGCTGCACAATGCAGATAGGTACCGTGAAGACAGGTCCCGGGCTTCGAAGTTGGTGAAGTTGTTGGCATGCAGGAAGCTGAAATACGATCAAAAGACGAGTAAAATCAAGCTACGCTGCCATGCTTGCACAATTAGTACCACTGAGCACCGTATCCATCGTCCCGCTTCTGACGGCTACCGGCAGGCCCATAAGCACCTGAAGCAGCAACCTTCGAAGCAGAGCGCAGCCTAATGCCGAAGACTATGAGATTAGTCAGATTCTAGACACTGAAGAGGCCCTCCACGCGCAGAGCGGATCTTGAACACCAAACGCAGAGGAAAGGGGTTCCCTACACGGAACCTAGGTTTCAGATACTCACATCCTGTCACTCCCTCCCATCGCACGGTTGGTGTCGGGGGTGTTGTTGAGCGTGTCGTGACCGAGGATTTTGCGACGCTGGCTGGAGACAGCACCAGGCTTGGCACCAGTAGCAGGAGTAGCCATGGGGGCCTGAGCTCCAGCTGCATTCTGGCGGCCCTCAGTCTCCTTGTCCTTCTTGTTATTGGTAGCGTCCGCAATCATGGCAGCGTTCTTCTGGTACTTGTAGACGGTCCAGTCGAACACATAATCGTACTGGTAGGACTCGCGGACGAACAGGTCGCGGAAGATCTTGCGGAGGTAAGAGTAGTCTGGCTTGTCATCGAAACGCAGGGAGCGAGTGTAGTTCAGGTAGATGGAGAACTCGTTGGGAAATCCGCGGCAGAGGACCTCAGTTGGAGTGGTCATCTTCTTTTCCATGATACGGTCGTACTTTTGCTTCTTGGTGGCCGCCTTCAATCCCTGCCAAGGGAGAGTGCCACGGCAGAAGTAGAGCATAACGTATCCGAGAGATTCCATATCATCACGACGAGACTGTTCAACACCAAGGTGGGTGTTGATACTGGCATAACGGGCCGTTCCGGTGAGATTCTTGTTCTCGCGGTAGGGGATATGGAAGTGCGTCTTGGGATCACGGTACTTCTTGGCAAGACCAAAATCAATCACATTGACTTGGTTTCCACGCTTGCCAATACCCATCAGGAAGTTGTCGGGCTTGATATCACGATGGATGAAGGACTTGGCGTGGATGTATTCGATACGGGAAATGAGTTGATCTGCCAGGAGAAGCACAGTCTTCAGGGAGAATTTGCGGTTGCAGAAGTTGAAAAGGTCTTCCAAACTGGGACCCAAGAGGTCGATGACCATGGCGTTGTAGTCACATTCGGTACCGAACCAGCGGACAAACGGGATTCCAACACCACCAGCGAGCGATTTGTAAACGCGAGCTTCATACTCGAGTTGAGGGTGCTTGGCCTTGACACTCTCGAGCTTGATGGCAATTTCCTCCCCAGAGATGATGTTGGTACCTGTATCCATTTGTAAGCTGTGGCCCACCAACCGACTTCCTCGAAAAGTCTCAATGCCATACCGAGATAGATGTCACCAAAACTACCGCTTCCGATCTTACGGCCGATGCGGTATTTATTACCGACTCGCAAATCCTGTGGTGTGACCATATTAGTACAAGAGCCAAAGGATGCATTGGTATGGATACTAACCATGGTCGTCATCTTGACTGTTGATTGTTAGGCACAGCGAAACGCTGTGGCTGGAGATGATGTCAAAGACTGATGGAAGAGACTTGTAAGTTTCTGATCAAACAGTGGATGATGCGAGCAACGTGAACAAATTCTAGCAGGACGAGTCCAAGAAAGAAGGTCCAATAATGGCAAAAGGCAATGCTGTGAAGAAGAGAAGGGATTGAGAGCTGCAGGGTGTGAAGAAAAAAGTGCAAGCTCCAGCCTCCGCGCGTAGATGCTTGGCACAGTGAGTGAATGGCGATGAGGCTGCTGCCCGGTGGGAAAACTGCTGCCGGAAGGAGACGCCTCAACAACGACTCAACAGGAGAAAAAAAGCCACCAAATAGATGTAGGCGTTGCAAGAAGTGAGAGTAGAATGTTGAGCAGATGTACTCCTTGTTGTTTTGTTGCAGACAGAACGTGTTGATGAGGACGACTGATTCCGACTGTAGAGGCCCGACCGAGGAGAAGGCGGAGGGGAGAAGAGAGGGAAAAAGGAGACCGAGAGGCCAACTCACCTTTCAGAATGGGACGTCAAAAAGGCAGATATAAGACGCGTAGGAATTAACAGACAGGAAAGAAGTACCTGCTGTCGAAAACAAGAAAGGAAAAAGCAACAAAACCAAGGGCAGAGCCTTGATATCGGAAGGTGGAATTGGGGGGAGAAGGAGAAGAAGGGAAGAGGAGGGAAGGAGAATAAGAGATGAGTTTGCGTGTTGGGTGTACTACTACTGAGAGACTAGGCAGTACTGAGCGTAAGGTAAGGTAACTGGTAAGAGGGGGCCGGGTAAGTAAAAGCGGTGATGGAGGTCTGTCTGAGGTTTAGGCGCAGCTCCGCGAAAAGAACTCAATTAAAGAGAGGCAAAATCTGTATATAAGAATACCGCAGTACAGTTTTCTGTACAGTATCACATAAATGAGTTCTAGATTTTCGATTATCTTCGCCTCACATCAAGCTAATAATAACAACACAATTCGGCTATATTACGTTCATCATGCTGCCAAGGGCCATCAAACTTCAATCATCAAGCAAAGCAGGAACTAGAACAAGAAATTTCCTCCAGGGGAGATATCCGACCATGCAAGGAAGTATCGAAATGGTAGACGATCAACGTCCGACGTTAGTCAAATACAGCGGTCAGCCCAACCTGATATGATTACCTAGCCTTTCTGAGGTCTACTCTACTGGTATCAACATCAACAGCGAGAGGCATCCGGACGGTAGCGGCCTACAGCTACGGGGGAGTATCACATCGCAAAAGAGATAAATCCCATCGGTCTTCATACCTTTCCTCTTGCACAAGATACAGTATGTTCCATCAATGAGTGGCAACTAGCTTGGTTTCGAGATAGCATTAGGCGGCGAAAAAGAAGAAGCACAAAGGCTGTGTTTTTACATCATCTCATCATCTCCCCTCATAGCCACACTCGTACCCAAACCAAACAGCTTATATGCAGATAATGATCTGGAAAATTCCAGCATCCGGTCTCTCCAACAGCACCGTATGCCGTTGCCCGCTCAGATGACCTCGTCTAAATAGGTACCTATGGTATGTATCTGTACGGTAATTACAGATACTATACCTACCCGTCAACAGATCGACGAAAGTACCGAGTGACATCCATTTGGGCAGAAACAGCCTCATGGCAGCCATGTCATGTGTTTCGCTGTCATTGTTCTGGTAGAGAGGTACATCTCAAGGTTAAACCACATACCAGCATGCACTGCTCATAAATCTGTACAAGGCTCAATTGGATGATCAATCGCCGCGAACTCATGAATCAAGATTCGACCTAGAGCTGCATATAAATACCCTGTGCCTTGTATATCTTGCTCCCGTCGTCTCACCGCAATGTTACGGCGGCGGCACAGCAAGATGATCATCACTCCAAGCACCCCCTGATAAGAAGTTTCTTGTAGAGACTTGGTCGTTATGAACTTGTGTCAAAGCATGCATCTGTAAACTGATTTGCTTTATTGCATTGTGGTGACCAAGTGTTTGGCGTCTGAAGATGACCATACACGCGGCCAGATCAAATTCGTCGTGACAAGCCATAAGACACCTGGTTCTACTCAAATGGATGTCCAAGAAATCCTTGCTTCATTGCAGATGACTGCCATGTTGGACATCGCCTCACGATATCTTTCCAGGGAATACTGATCTCTCATCCGAGCTAGCATACAAGTTTGCTGGCACTAGTCCTAGCGTTCAAGCTTGACGAAAGCTTGCTGTTCTATGATTAGGCGCAAATGCAGTAAACTACCTCCAGCGGAGCGAAGCCAAGCTTCGAGAGCAACCGGCTTTCATTGAGAAAGTGACATCCGACTATGATCAGGCAGAGGCTCCTTCAAGCAAAAGTAGCTAGTAGTACAGACAGGATCACGCAGCGAGATATTGAAGGGGTATAAAAGAGGATGCAACAGAAACTGAGAAGAAGAGGAGAAAAAGACGAAAGGAAAAGATAGTATAGTGCCAAGATAAGAAGTAGAAGAAAATAAACTCAATCATGAAGCCGTTTTCGAACCATTTTTCCAAGAAAACAGAATCGGACTGACTTCGATAGGGAGAGTATCAGGGAATATGACATCGCCAACAAGCCTAGGAGACAAACATAAGATAATACAAGAAAAGAGGCAATCCCCCGAGGGAGATGATATGGTGACCGCACGGTATTGGACTGGATGAGAGGCCGAGGCCTTTTAGTTTCATGGCAACGTTAGGAATCGGAGTCACATCGTTACGCTGCTGAACCGGTCTAAATCATGTTCGCTTTTGGTTGTTCCTCGGCCGCGCGAGGCTTATTCTTTTCTGGAGAGCTTGCTCTTGCTTCCTCCTCGTCCAGTTTCCGCCGCCACTCAGCCAGACTGTCGCTCAAGCCATGGGTCTCCTTGGTTGGAGTTCGATCAAAGTCTGATTGAGTGCTCAATCGGTAGTTGCGATTGGTACTCTCCCACTGACTGCGCAGTGCTTCCAGCTCGTTAGCAAGGGAGTCCAACGCCATGGAACCACGATTGTCTGGGAACGGGTCCTCTTGCGACACGGCGCTGTCCGCCCTTGGCCGACCGCTGACACCACTGATGGTGTTGCTTGATGCATTACTGTGGGTTCGCGAGATACCGTTCATGCCCTGAACATGCTGCGATTGTCGACGGTAATTCCCAACGGAGGCTTCAACTTGATCCAGAAGCATGGCGACCTTTTGGTCGGCGTCCGATGCGCGTGTCTCGAGCAGGGCATTCTCTTGCTTTAGCTGCTCCAGTTCCGCCCGATGCCTCTCTACTGCAGCGACGAGCTCCTGTTTGACACTCTCATATTCTGACCGCGACTTGTCTTTTTCGGCCTCGGCGGCAGACAAGTCCTCCTTCAGTTTCGCAATCTGACTTTCGAGGTTGGCAATGGAAGAAGCAGTATCTTGCTGCAAGTCAGAGATGGACTGCTGCAGCTTCGAGCGTTCAGCTTCCCATTCCGCTGGTGCTTCTGAGCCCTGGCCGGACGCCTGACTTATGCTTCTTTGCGCCGATTCGAGGTCGGCCTGCATCTTCGCATTTTGCACTTTATAGCGGGTCAGCTCATCCTTCATCCGCTTGAGCATCTTTTCGGTCCCCTTGACATAATGAACAGCGGACTGGTAGTCGTTTTCGAGTTGCTCCAGCTTCTCTCTATACGCACGGTCTGCTTCCTGCTCCCGAGTCTCAAAGGATGCTTTAAGTTCTTCATGAGCCTTCAAACTAGCCGATAGTTGCTGTTCCAGCTCACGAAGTCGACTTTGCTCGGGCGTACCGAATCGAGAGCCTGGGGATTCCAGCCTAGGCGAACGTCTGCTGTCAGTATAGCTGATTCCACGCTCCGCGAGCAGGTCCTTGAGAGTGGCGTGTTGGATGGCCAAGGCTCCAGCCTCTCGCTGCTGATTCTCCAGCTTTGACTTGAGCTCCCTGTTCTCGGCAGCATGGGCTTGGCTCTCCTTCATGACGGCCTGGAGCTGTCTGCGAAGTTGCAGACCTTCTCGGCTAGCTTGCTCTTGGTAAGCCTCAAGCCCAGCGATTCTCTCTTCTGCGCGCCTCAGTTTGTCGGCAGCCTCATCAGCCGCAGCCTGGTTGGCCTTGGCCAGTTTGTTAGCCCTTTCAACCTGAGCTTCCAGAGCAGCCACGCGCTGGTCGGCCAGGGAGCGGATAGAAGTCTCGGAATCGAAGGAGGAGGCACGTTCAAGTCCGGCCAGAAACGCGTTCTTGTGGGTCTCCGCTTCTCTGGCGTTGCTTTCGGCCAACTCCTCTGCGTCCCGCAGGCGCCGGGTGGCGTTCTCCAGCTCGGCAGTCCTTTCTTCGTGCTCCGACCTCAACTGCAGTAATTTTCTTTCGAGTCCTTCCCGCAGCTCGCGTTCCTCCTCCAGTTGCCTTTCGAGCAGGGCAGTCTTCTCCGAGGATGCAGTTACCGCTTCTCGAAGACTGCCGAGATTGCTACCAAAGTCCCTCAGACGAGAAGATGAGTCTTCGAGCCTCTTGAGCAGTTCCTCCTTATCCAATGTGAGTTGTTTCACGGAGGCTTCAGCTTCTGCGCGTAGCAATGACTCCTCTCTTGCCAATGCCTCTAAGCGGTGAAACTCTGCGCGCAAGCTCTCCACCTCCAGCGTATTGTTCTGCATCTCCAGCTCGGCCAGCCGCCTCCTCGTGGCCTCACATGTCTCTTCAGCCAGCTCCCTGCCGCGCTTCTCTTGCTCCAGCTCAGTTGAGACTGCTTCCAGTTTAGTTTTCAGTTCATTTTGAGATGCGAGGGCCAGAGCTAGCCGTCGGCCCATTTCGGTTGCACGGTCGGCTATCGCTTCATCTGGATCCTGCGAGCTTCGGTCAGGCTGCGGAGTGCCCCTTTGGCTTCCACCATGAGCCGCAAGCTTGGCGCGCGCATAGGCTGCTTCATTGACAGCCACATCTCGCTGATGTTCTACCTCGGCGACTCTCTTGGAGGCGATGGCAGCCTGTCGATCCACTGTCGCCTGCATTTTTGCAAGCTCTGCCCGCATTGCAAGGAAGGCCTCAATCAAGGGCCGGTCCTCGTCGGCAAACATCTCTGCCGCACGCTCGTCCGCGATAGGATTGTTCGAAAAGTTTAGCGTATATCCAGCTTTCTTGGCCAGTGCAAGTTCCGAAGCATACCACGCAATGCGACTCTTGGCTGCCTCCACCTCTTTGATCAGAGCCTCCTGGTGAGCAGTAAGTCGGGGAGACCGGGGCTCATCTCCAAGGGACTTGGAATTTCTGTGACCTCGGGATTCGATTGATCCATCAATACTGGCATGTCGCCCCAAAACAGACTCATCCGCACTATCCATGGAGCCGCGTTGGCGATGCTGACGTAGGGAGCGTTGTCTGGCTAAAGGAGCAGCTTCCCCAGCCTCCATGGCTCTGGCAGACATTCTTGACGGCGTTTGGGTGGGAGTTCGGCGTCCACTTGACATAGGCCCTGGGTCGTTAGCAGAGCGAGGGTCTTTCGGGGTTTCTCTCGCCACCGGTGACTCCCTGTCTCTCTCGGATGCGATCGCCCGGACAGTGTCTGCTGCCGGACCGCCGTAGTTACGATCAGTCGGCGTTTTACTCCTGGGATTCATAACGTGCTGTGGTGTGCTGCCTCGGGGACCAGGCGTTGGCGCCTGACCCGGCGGAGGAGGCCCAGCGGGTGCCTGCGCGATGGACGCTCTTGGTAACCGTGAGCCCGGGCCTGGGCCAAGGTCGGCTGGTCGACCGTTCGGGTTTATCATCATACTCTCCCTTGGTTGTCCTGGTCCTCGCCGTTGCTGTGAGTCAGCAGGTGGTGTATTCTGCGCCTCTCGCGATGTTCGCCCTGTTGGCGCCCCATGTCTGTCATTGCTTCCTTTTCTCATGGCCAGGGGAGGTGCAGCGACCTTTTCTCCGTTCTGGGTCTCAGTTGGGTAACGAATTTTGGAGGTGTCAAGAATATACGTCATACTGAGCTCCACTGGATCTCTGGGTGCAGAGCTTGGCTCACCGGCCAAGACGATGATTTGTTTGCCAAACGCTGTCATACTGTGGCCCGATCTCGGGGAAGGCGCTGGTCCCATGTTCTGAAAAGAATACCATCGCCGAGTCGTGATGCGGAAAGCGGCTAAGTCTCCCAGGTCGATGCCTTCATCGGTACGACCACCGAATACGTACATGACGTCGTTGACAAGAGCCGCGGCATGTCCTTCGCGCGGAGTGGGAATGAATCCGACACAGTCCAATTGGGACCAGAGATTCGCTCGCGGGTCGTAAGCCCAGACATCATTGAACCATTGCAGACCGTTCGTACCACCAAACCTTTTTGAGAATGATGAGTAAACCAATTCGATAGGTATCAAAGATAGGAGCGGAGATTCTTACAGGTAAAGCTTGTCGTTGAAACCGACCATCGTATGATTCGTCCTCGCGGGAGGAATCTGACCAGGGGACGGTCCTCCCTCGTGGCTATTGCGAATCAGAAACTCCCATTTGTTCGCAGGATTCTGAAGCTGATTGAGATCGAAGGCGACAAGATCGTTGAAAAAGTAACCTTCAACCTGTCCCCCAAACACGTAAAGCTTGGAACCCAGGATATTAATGGTGTGGCCATAACGTCCTGCTGGACGAGGGTTGGGGGGAATTGCCCGCGACCACTGTCGGGACGAGGTGTTGAGAAGATATAGAGTGTCGTCCAAGGTGTCATTTTCGTCGACCTTCGTATCTCCTCCGAATACAATGAATGCATTCCCAACAAGCAAACTTGCATGACCGACTCTGGGGCCTGGTCCCTCGGAAACAGTAGCAATGGGGAAACATGACAGATTTCCGCCGCTGCTTTCAACCATCCAAAGATCGCCCTTGACAGTAGATCCATCAATCAATCCGCCCATCATATAAATGTCACCTTCTTTCGAAGCGACCGAGTTGATTGCTGCACCATATCGCGGGAACGGATTTCCTTGGGGTGTGGAGAAATTGAGTCGACGTTGCGACCAGGGATAGAGCGAAGCACCAGGGCTAGAATTAGGAGGGGTGGTGATCATGGCTTGTGGTGGTCGTTGAGCCTATAATGCCACAGTCAGAATGTACAACATAGCGCTCCTTTGCTGCGCAATCTCCCAATCACCAACCTGAGATTCAGATTCGGCTCTCGGCCGCGCCCTTTGAAGTTCAGGACTGGTCGTGCTATTGACCGAATTCAATGAGTTATTGTAGCTACTGCTGGGTGTAGGTGTTTGAGAGATTCCTCCGCTCGGCTCCTTCGCTCCATTAGGAGCACCCGGCGATGTGACGGCTGGAGTACCTTCTGAGGTATGTATATTCCTCGTCGCCGGTGGTAGGCCGGTAGCCTGCTGATTCTTCTTTGATTTGAACAAGAATGCCATTGTGGATGTTCGATTCGTAACGGTCGTCCAGAGCGCACAAGATCGTGTCGTGCAGAACACTTAAAATCCAAAGCTAGTGTAAACAGGTCCAATCACGCCTCTCCACGAGCCTCAATGATAAGCTGCATAGAGCAAAGAAATCGTAGCGAATGTCAGTGGAAAGGAGCAAGCGCCAGGCTGGAGGAAAGCCCCTATGATCGAAGGAGACGACTGATCGATGGAGGAAGGCGATGCAACGTCCAGGTTCGAATATCGAAGCCAGCGATGAGAGTCTGGAGAGGTTGTGTCAGAGTCTTGATGCGACTGAAATTATAATTCGCTCCGAGTTTTGTAAATATACCTTGTTGAAGTAGAGGCCGCAGAAACCCCCTACTATCCCTAAAACAACCTCACACAGGCAAGACTGCGACTCCGAGTGAGCATAGGAGATTATAAGGAAGCGAAAACAAAACACAAACAGGACGGAAGAAAGAAAATGGTATTAAAGAAACAAAACGAATGAAAAGAGACAAAGAGGGAGAGTGAGGAAGATAGATAGAGGGAAAGCGAAAAAAAGAAGTGAAAGAGAAGCGGAGAAGAACGATGTCAAGAACTCGAGATGGCCAAATCGGTCAGGGTAAGGCAGTTAGTTTGGGGGTTCGTATAACAGCAGCGGCACAGGCCAACAGCAGACAAGTCTCTAGGGCGGCTTCGGCGTTTCAAAGTTCCCTGAACAGCAATAATATTAGGCAGGTAATCTTATTCTGCATTAAGGCTGGTTAGATGGCCTTGGTGGCTTGTTATTGAGGGTTGAAACTTGACGGAAGGGGGAAAACTGAGCCACGGGCCACGAGGTTGGATTCACTTTCCCACCACAGTTCGGATAGAAGGTATACAGATAGCGGTGGCTCGTTGTATAGACTACCTTGGCTACTTGAAATTGCTCAAGTCGCCTCAGTTGAAAACAATATTATAGCTATCTATGTTGTTAAGCAGATTCACTCCCTCAAAAACCAGGTATACTCCATGGTCGACACCGAGCGTATGCAAATCTAGCAATCCCATTCCATCCAGCGTCCAAATTAAACCGACCTGGCGTACAGCCATGCTATGATACTTCGTACCTTACAGCTTCGACCTCAACATCATACAGAGATTACTGTTCTTGTGATGCATGTTTGCTCTCAGGGTAACCCGGATAATGCACTGCACTGTTTTCTGCAAATAAAACCTGAGGGATCAAGGATAGCATATCCCGTAATTACCATTCTTCCATATGGACATGTGAGGGCCCGAGAGTCCTTGGCTATGTCGGAACGAAGATTAAGTGTACCTCCTTCATTCCAGTGCTTGGGTTGTTATGACAGTAGTACAACTTGGTGGATGCATCCTGATCTTGAGCCCATTTCGAATCCTTGCCTGAGATGCATTCTAATTTATGGGAGCAACCTACCTTACTTTGCGATACATGCTAAATTAATGGCTGCAAATGACCTAGGAAATCATGGAAGATCATATCCTCATGAACAAGTGGTAAGGACGATCCCACTAAAAGTACTCTGTAGGGTCGTACGGATTCAGGGGTGCCGTGCTCCCATTTTTTCGCAAAATGGTGGAGAAGCAAATCAAGATGAAGAGCATCATGGTCACCTACTATTTCCATCATTATTCCATGGCCATGATTCAACATTACCAGGCACGTAGCGGGGAGAAGGGGGACCAGCAATTTATCTTATTGGGGGTTCCTGGATTCAAAATTCAGGTACCAACGGGAGGTTGGGAGGGGATTCGCAGGGTTGCTGCACCTATCAGCGGCCGCATATTCTAGTGGCCCCCTGACAGAAGTGCGGCAAGAAAGGAATTTGATGATGCTAAAGAACATATAACAACGAGACGCAATTCCTTTCTGTCTGCTTTGAGATCGAGTGTACTGCAGTGTACTGGGAGACATCTGCTCCAATATCACTAATAGGTATTCCCTACCTAGACTCTGTCTACTATCTACCTTGGTGATGGATTCGCAGGCGGACTTGTTTCCTGCTCTCCTCTCTGCTTTCACACTAGCGGCGCCTTGTTTTTGATAGCCTTTGGTATTCGATCTCGTGCACGTGCCAATATTAATTCCTGTCACCACGGCATTATTGAAACACGAGAAAATCATGATGTACTTGCCAATAGAGAGTATCTAGACTATATCTCAGCCATATCGCTGGAATCATTTCGGAGATACTCATCCTGTATGGGGTGTCTGTTAAACCAAGAGATCTTTGCACAGTCGAGTCCCCGATTGATAGGGGCTCGTATAGTACCGAGTAGGACATGGAACACCGTCGACTGCACTTGAGGTCAAAGTATTAGAATAAGAAGCAAAACTAAAACGTTAACCGTGATCTCAAAGTATCATCTCATTCAGCAATGTATACCTCTCTAATAATGATCATACAGTGTTTGAGCCGCTGTAAATGTGATGTAATGCGGTGAGCTTCCAGGCGGAAGATGGTTGACCGGATTAAGTAATGTTCCAGGATCTCCCACGCCAAGACATCACCGCCGAAGCTCATGAACCTCGTTCACTCCCAACAACGGCGACAGACAGCTGCTTGTAATGCTGTTGGGCCGGGATTGAGTTTGCTTGTTACAGACTTATGAGCAAGCTTGCACTCGCTTACCCTGTTTGCTTAATTCCGGATATTCCAGGGAAATCGACCGTTTCTCGAGCAAGGGCCTCCTGTTTGGCTCCCGGATGAGGAATGATAATCATCTACGGAGTACAAGGTAGGAATTCAATTTCTGCTACCCCGCCGGCAAAATTCACTTTCTCAGTCTGCAGGCTCTGTCATGGCCGATATGATACTTGGCGATATGACCGATGGCTGACTAGGTGCAATTTGATCTTCAGACCCTCCTTTCTTACGGTGACGCCATTTAGAAGATGATCACCTCTTGCACACCATGAGGGATCCCACCATCGACATGGAGCAAGACACGGCAGCCAAACCGCAGGCGTCAAGCCTTCAACCAGAACCACGCAAGAATCAAAAGTCCGTCCGTGTCGCTTTCGGTCCGGAACTGGACACTTATATCCCTCCGCGCGACAAATCACCAGCGCCCTCCTCAGGCCACCACAGATCTTACACCACTGTTGAACATTCGCAACCATCTATATCATCGCTTCACCGTCCGAGTTCATCAACAGGAGATAATTCGGCAGTCTTCGATCCGAGTCCTCGGTTGACTTCAGATCGGGCTTCAGATTCTAGCGCAAGACCGACAGCTGCTCTGAAAAGGGCTAGAAGTGACTATGGGCCGAGACTGGGTTTCGACAAGTCCGCTGTGGCCGATGAGGAAGAAGACTTTGCCATGCGACATGGATGGCAGGAGGAGTATACCTCGAGCGAGTACCTTAAGGTTCTGCACTCGGTAAGCAGTCGGCGCGGCGCGACTCTGAAAGGGTCATTGGGCCTGGATGATTGACTGACTCTTTCAAGAACTTTTATATGTACTTCACAGAGAAACGGCACGATACGAGTGGCATCCCGAGAGACCCAGTCGGAAGCTGGCCCAGTCAGGATTGGCGCATGAAGGATCGTTTAAAGACGGTCTCGGCTGCCCTCGCCATCTGCTTGAACATCGGTGTCGACCCTCCTGACGTCGTAAAGACAAATCCGTCAGCCAAGCTGGAATGCTGGGTAGATCCTACATCGACCACGGGCGGCGGCCAGAACAAGATAATGGAGCAGATTGGAAAGAAGTTGCAAGAGCAGTACGAGACTCTCAGCTTAAGGACTAGGTACAAGCAGTATCTTGATCCTTCGGTTGATGAGACGAAAAAGTTCTGCATTTCCCTGCGCCGTAACGCCAAGGACGAGAGGGTTCTCTTTCACTATAACGGTCATGGTGTTCCGCTGCCAACGCAATCGGGAGAAATCTGGGTGTTCAACAAGAACTATACTCAGTACATTCCTGTTTCTTTGTATGATTTGCAGTCCTGGCTCGCAGGTCCCAGT
>JAABUG020000006.1:214198-296521 GCA_011319215.2 Scortechinia acanthostroma
CGCTCCCCCGTGCTCTGGACTTTACGATTTCTCATCGAGCCCTTGAGGTCGAAGATCCGCGTCGGCACTCGGTCGTAAAAGAGGTTTTCCATCAAGAGCAAAAACCAGTTAAACTCTGTTCCTGTAGCGGGGTTTTTGATGATAACCTGGTAGAAACCGAACATCTTCGCAATGGCAGAGGGCAGCTCGTGGAATAGCGCTTCAGACATGATCTGGAAGTACGCCGGAGCAAACTTGAGAAATGCCTGTGTCTCGATAGGGGAAAGTGATTTTAATATGAACCGATCATCCAGGGTCTTCAGAAACAGAGAGTTGGTCTTGCCCCCTTTGGAATCCCATTTAGCGCAACGAGACAGTGATTCCACGATTCGCTCTGCCACTCCACACTTTTTCCGCAGGGCGTCGAACTGCTCCGCATAGAATATCTTGCATAACATCTTAGCCTGCCCTTCCTGAAATTGATACTTGAGGTGGGTGCCAGTAGACCTCAGCAATGCATGTTCAACCCGTGCCTCATTGACGGCGTCCGAGCCCTCTCCTGAGGTCGACTTCTTTTCGTCAAGTTGCTCATATCGTCTTTGAATACTGGCTAGCTTTTCTTTGTAATCGCTCGAGGCAAGCGCGAAGGCAACCAGGGAGCTAGGCTCATCCTCTCGCACAATGATATCGCAATCTGCGAACACATGATCGGACATGCTAAGGGGATAATCGAGCGGCGCCCAACCGCTGGCAGAGCGCTCTGACCAGAAATTCGTTAACATTTTCAAAAGATTGCTTCGCTCATGCTTCGGAAGTTCCTTGAGATCGAGCTGTTCGTCCTCCGGAGACATCTTAGCCAGTTCATCGTTCGAGTCAGTCGTCTGGAGGTCCTCGGTTAAGGTCCGATCTTCGTCGCTAGGCACCTCTTCTTCACCCTCTGAGACGGTTGAGCGCTCGCCTTGGATTTTATCCTCAGTCGTGGATGGATGAGTGATGGAACGCTGCAAGACGGGTTCGCCCCTAGGGAATTCTTCCGAAGTTCTCTCCACCAATTCTCCGCTCGACTCATTGAGCGGAAGGCGTGGCGCCGAAGGCATGAAGTCCTCTCCTTCGCCCGAAGGCTCTCGTTCCTCAACTGCGTCTCTAACATTTTTGTAGACTTCTACGATCGGCTTTGAGGATGCCAAAGGGTACGCTCGAGAATGTGTGCCCTTAGCAGCTCGTTGCTGTCTTTCTCTCTGGCGCTCCTTCTCGAATTCGCGGCTCAGTTGCTCGAAATGTTTGGCCAAGTTCGACACACGGGTGTTGTTCTTTCTACTCGGGACAGACCGAGGTATGAGCGATGGACCGGGCGCTAAACGAGAATTTCTAAGCGCAGTGAGGCCGAACCGATCCGAAAACTTTCTGTCAGAGGGTTTAAATTTGGATTCTGGGGTTGGACTGGAGATGTTGTCGGGGCTTGCAGCTCCTGCCCTGAAACCACGCAGGGGTATACCCATCTTTACTCTGTCCCTTTGGGCTTGCAATGGTTGGGATTGGGCGCGGAGAAGTGGTGGAGATGTCGCTTTTCCACTGCGTCGGACAACCCCTTCAGCAAGCCGAGGAATACCCGACGGTGTGGCTTGTGTCAATATACTTGAAGGCCTTTGAGGCTCTGTAGCCAGATCTTGACCGTGGCTGTCCCCTTGCTCTGTAGGAGGATGCTCTGGCGAAATTTTACCTGACTCAGAGGCATCCGACACGGCACCCGAGACGCTCAAGCTGCTTGCAGAGTGTGGAAGCAGCTGCTCAGACACAGCCGATTGAGCGTCAGGGGTCTGGGAGCCCTCAGGCTCATCAGTCTCGGCTGCAGGAGGAAGAGAAGGTTCTCTCTCCTCCGGGCTTGGTAACGGAGCCGACGTTAGTGCTGCCTCATCCTTAGACGAGAAAGCTTCTTGGACATTCTTTTCGCCCGAATCTTCTTCCACCACGGATACGAGAACATCCTGAGCTTTCTCGGGTGACAATGTCATACGACGCATTGGGCGCGGGTGTTCAGGCACTGTGTCATGACCGCTTTCGGCCTCGGTTGGGGTTGTCGGAGGCTCTTCTGTTGACGTGAGAGACGTCACGGAGGAGTCCTTATCAAGGAAAATCTTCTTCAATTGCAGAGTCGCCAGCCGCCTAATGTCTTTTTCTGATGGGAAGAAGTTCTTCTCGAAATCAGCAAAGGCAGTATCCCATTCCACGACTTTTTCTTGGACTGAGCGGAGTACTTCATTCAATGGAGTCACTTCCCAGTATCGCGAGCTAATATACTTCTCTTGTAGCTGCTTGATCAATGCGGCGTGGTCCTCGTTGGCTTTCTTAGTCAGTGCCTCAATCTCGGCCTTGCACGCGTCTGCCAATTTTGGAACGACACTATCAACGTTGATGCCCTTCAACCGGGCTTTGACAGAGCCCATGAATCTGTTTAGACGTCGTTCTATCTTGAGATATACCTCGTTTCTCAGTCTGAGGTCGTTGTCCACTTTCCAGGTGACCCTAGTTCTTGGAACGATGATTTCAAGCAAATTGATGGTGTCGTAGTGAATTCGAATAGCAACGTCTTTGTAGCCGAAGAAACGAAGATGGTCACGTTGCAGGTCGTGAGGGCAGACACCAGCGCGAGCGTGCAAGTTCTTGCTGTAGAAAGAAAGCTCCAAATACTTGCCAAAAGAATATTTCCAAGTGCTGTCTGACATGGGAAAGACTTGTGTTTCGTTGCCGCAAACTTTGCAGCAGCTCCACATGAGGATCGTGTCCTGAAGACCCCGTAGTTTTGATGGATAGGGCTGAACGAATACACTTATCTGAGCCTCTCCATGTACGTATTGACGGTGATGCTCAAACATCCGCTTCTCACAGCCATTTGCTGTGCAGATGGCGTTTGCATTCTGGCAAATGTCCTCCACATATTGTCCAATAGTACAGTCGGGCTCGAATATCGTATCGTCACCGTGCTCGTTGTAGTACTCAAGGGCGAACAGATCAGGGCCAGAGCAGGGGATAGATGTGGTAGTGCAGACCAGACTAAAGAGCACGACTAGATTCTGATGAGCGTATGGGTCGAAGAGACTGGAGGCGCCCGAGATGTAAGCTTCCCACTGACGCTTTTGGGTCTGATAATGAT
The DNA here is from genome assembly GCA_011319215.2 of Scortechinia acanthostroma. Taxonomy (NCBI): domain Eukaryota; kingdom Fungi; phylum Ascomycota; class Sordariomycetes; order Coronophorales; family Scortechiniaceae; genus Scortechinia; species Scortechinia acanthostroma. Next base: position 217,329 of record JAABUG020000006.1, read on the forward strand.
GCAGGGCGTTGTCGTATTCGGCATCATGAGCTGCGCGCAGAACTTCCTTGACTTTTGGAGGAGCATTTTGAGGAGACTGGTGAACCATTTCAGGTGTTATGAGAATGAACTTTTGCGACTTGGCCTTCTCGTCTGAAGCTTGTTCGGAGCTCATGTCCTGATCACGAAGACGCTTCAAATATGCGAGCCTTCGTTCCATTTCCCTAGCGCGTTTAAGAAGATAAGGAGGATCAAACTTCACGAAAGGGGAAGCGGATAGGATTTTCGTCTCAGTGTTTCTTACAATATCTTCATAATAAGTCGGCATGGGAACGTCATCAGGCACTTCCGTGTCATCGGTTGTAATAGTTGCGTTGCCGATAGAAGCAGAATCGCTTTTCTTCTCATCCGATCCTCCTTGGGAGGAGGTAGCAGACTGGTCATCCGATTTGATCCTCGTAGACGATGTCCCAATATTGGCCGCTTCGTCGGCAGCATTTGAGGCGTTTTCCTCAATCGACGTAGGAATCTGGGCGAATTCATCTCTCATCAAGCATGTTTCCAGCCTCAGGTTATACACAACGTACACCATAAACTCTGTTATCCTTTTCACCTTTGTGAGCACATTATGGTCGCCTCCGCGAAGAACAATTGTGCAACCAAGCTCTTTGCGACAACCAGAGATGTACATATAGGTCTTCTTGCGACCATTGTACACGTATGTCTTGACATCAAAGCTGCCACAATCACTATGCACTGGGGTGGTCACGAGTTTATCCATAGAGGTGATGATCCTTGTTTGAGTACACCGAGAGACCGCTTCAAGCACGGACGATTTGACATTGTACGCCGTCGCAATGTTGGCTTTTTCCAGCAGCTCAAGCGCCAAGCCGGATACATTTTTCTCAACTAGAAGTAAATTAGGCTTCAAGGCAGCTATTCGGCTGACGAGATTCTCCAGAAACTCTCGCTCTTGGCGAATAACGGGCTCCAGACTCATGAAGTGTTGCTGGTGACGAGCATATTCAAGAGGGAATGTGATAATCAAGATCCTCGGATGGGGAATGCTTCGAGGCATACTTTTGAGAGCGAGGTTCTTGGTAAAAACTAAGCCTGATACGTAGGACGTGTCACCCGGCCGGCCGCCCAAGATTTTTTTAAGCTTGACATAGTGCCGAATGTCCATGTCATCGCCGTTCTGGACGTCTGGATCGACTTCATCCGCCGCTTTGAGGAGTATAGGCAGAAGTGCAGTTTCCCAACTGTTAGAGTGAGGCACTGAAGCATCCTTCAGGAGCTGGCGAAGGAGTTTGCGAACATGTTGCAGGCTAGCTTTATTCAACTCTACCGGGGGAGCCCCCGCTCCTCTCATGGATGAGCTCCTTGTCATCTTGAATCCGCTCGGTGTAACTCCAGTCGGAAAAACAACAGCATTTGAGGCGTCATGTGGATTCGACACACTGTCCTTGGACGCTCTGGGAGAATGGCGGTGGGTACTGCTTGCAACGCTAAGATTGCGCCGACGGGAAGGGCGTGGCAGATTGACAGCTCTTGAGCTGCTGAGACTACCTTCATCTGCATCACGCCCCGAGGTAATGAAGCTGGCAGCGCTTCGTTCTCCGAAAGCAGACCGACCCTTTTTCATGGCAGCCAAGAGGCCACCAAAAGTCGTCCTTTCGCTGTCGCCTCCGCTCTTTGATAGAGAACCTTCCGAGACTACGGATAGCAAATTTGGCTGTTCATCCCCGCTTGATGCATCGTCAGAGAGATACTGCGCTAGGTCTGGGTCGATAATATTATCTTTGTGAAACGCGGGCAATCGAGCCCTCGTGGGGTTGTCTTCCGCAGTTCGTCGTTGAAAAGGCGCCCGGTCATCGTGAAAGGATTTGAAGTTTCGGATGTACTGTTGGCGAGAGTGGTGACGCTTGTGGCCCATCGCGTGCGGTCGTCCGTTCATTGTTGATTTGAGTGACCTTGACGACGTAGGTCTCACCAAGGGTCGCTCTGGGCTGATTTCAAGCACGGCTGAACGGCGGTTATGGCCTTCCCCTGCGCGTCGCGTTGCTGGTATCGCCATCGTGGGTGTCTTCATGACGTGCTCGATGGATTGAGAAATTACAGACGACGAGTCATCGTCATCGGCAGACGTTCGGGAATAATTGCCCAAGCCTAACTCGGAGAGCCTAGGATTTAACACCATGGGGCTCTGTTCGCTATCTGAGAACTCGGAAGAATCGTCATCGTGTCCGTTGATCATAGCTTCACAGGGTTTGCAAACGCGGATTGATCCAGGTTGACCGAACCTGTCACCTGGTATCAAAAGGGTACACTTGGAGTCGAAAATCTGGCCACACGTCCGGCAGTGGTGCTTTCGTCGAAATGTGGAGAAGGTTTCCCCGCAATGAAAACAATCTTTCGCATTCTCATCGCGCATCCAAAACTCTTTGCTAAGTAGCTTGCTCCTGAGTTGCGATACAACCCCGTCACCCCCGGAATTCGGAGGGCGTTTGCTCCGTTGACTATGACCGTGAAAAGAGTCCACAGCGGTATCTATAGGCGTCAAAGCGGAAGGGCCGGCCGCGGCTTCGGTTGAGTGATTTTTGGATGTACCATAGGCCGAGAAGCGGCTTAGGCTGGTCATACCTGGTCTGTCCTTGGGTTTGTCTTTGGCAGGAGCTTTTGATGATGCGCCGTCTACCAGTGACAAGGAGGTTGCACCCGTAGATGGACCCTGGGCGTCATGCAAGGAACCAGCCCTGTTACCAGGCAATTGAGAAACACTGGTCGTTCCAGAGCTCCCAGTTACCGAAGCGCGATCGAGGTTGAATGAGGCGGCGGAGTTCGATCGGATTCTCTCTTGAGCAGACGTTCCCTCGACTGCTCCCTGGATGAAATGCTTCGTCATCTGCAGCTGCGCAGGAGGTACAGGTTCGAGGTCATGTGAAGTACGCCGCTCTAGTCTATTGGTACTGTCGGATGGTTGACTCGTCAGCTTTGATTTGTTGCTGAGGTCTAATGCCGGATGTCCATCGTTGGGCAGGTTGTGGGCCTTCGCCGACAGTGCTGGTGAGTGAGTTAGGCGATCGCTGAAACCGGACGAACTCATCGAAGGAACGTGGGGATTCTCCTCTCTCTCAGTACTCGCAGAGCCTATGGTCTGCAGGCCGCTGGAGGATAGATTGACGGAAGTGTTGCTCGAGTAATGCGTGGGTTCCTTGACAGCGCTAACATGAAGTTCAGTAACTGTCGGATCTACGGTTGCTGGGTTGCTAGTAGATTTCGGTAAGGGTACAGTAGGTGATTTCAGTGCGGGTGAGGTAGAAACAGAGGCCTTGGACGATATGCTTGCAGCTTTCGACGAGAGCTTCGAACCTTTCCCTGTAGGCAGTTCCTGAGAGGTCTGAGAGCTGCCAGGAGTTGGAGATTGCAGCCTAGAATCCTGAGAAGAGCTTGGGTTGAACTGTTGAGTCTCGACCATCGGACCTGTCGAATCAGCAGCGGACTTGGAGACTGAGCGCTCTGACGTTGTACTCTTGATTGCTGGTCCTTCAGGAGCGACTTTGTCCGACGACTTCCCCACACTGCTCACAATGTCTCGCATTCCTCCTACAGAGGTCCGAAAACGGCTGTACAACCCACTCAGACCGCCTTGCAGCTCTGAAAGATTCTTTTCCTCTGTCGCGGATGCCGGAACCGGAGGGCTAGTGAAATCATTGAATACGGTGAGAGAATCCGACTGATAGGCAGCCGTATGTATCTGGTCGAGGGCTGCATTCAGACTTTCTCGTTCAGCCTGAGTTGAGACGGAGGCTCGTGAACCTCGTCGTCCAAGGGGGAGGAAGATGGATGACGCGGATGGACTTGACGTCCCTTGAGACTGCTGATATGCCATTTGAGTCCTTTTGTTCAAGCAGCGACGGCACTGCTGTTATACAATCGGAAATATGGAAAACGGTCGGTCTAGCTTTGTGTCAGGTTTCGGAAATTCATGTGCGTGAACCTGCTGCAAAACAGCTCGCTGTGGTCCTGAGGCGCAACAGTGAGTGAAGCCTGTGAGGTAAGCATGGAGCGCGAGCTGTTAGAGTCAGCATCATCCCAAGACGTGATTTACATCAAGTCCGGATATGGGACTAAAGGTAAGGATGACTATTTCATAGGCCATGTCAAGTGGAGTGAAGGAAGTTGATTGTTGTTGACTGATGCAGTGTTTCTGACTTCTGTTGCTTTCCAACGATGCGGGCAGACATGTGCAGTCTGCCCAATGACGTGGATGTGGCTGAGGCTGAGGCACTTTGTGGCTGGTGTAGTTTGCCGCTGAGTAAGGAAGGCGGTCCTGCGCGTGGAACCGCGTCAAGCATGAAAGAAAGGGAATCATATTGTCCTGAAGAGTGAGTGAATTATGTTCGGATGACCATGGTCAGTCCATTTTTATACAAAGAGAGCGCCTGCTCAAGCCTTGGAGTGCTCTAATATGGATTACATTGTATTACTGCGGACCGTCCTTTCAATCCCAGCAACCACTACCTTACTCCGTACAACCATAAAGATCTTTCATTGACCTTGTTGCAATAATACTTTGACTAGCCTCCATTTCTCACGGCCTATGATGTTACTTATGATATTCTTCATCCTAAGCCAATTGCCTAATCCGCACGATGGCTTCTTCAGAGATCTGGATCGCCCCTCTGATTGAACGATTCCTAAACCAATATCTCGACGGGTCAAGGAGCGAAACTAGCTTAGAAGATGATGGAAGTAACCTACGTTTCGCAGACAATAGTCCACATTCGGCTCTCATACTGAAAGTAAGTAAGCCAAACTCGATACTATTGAGCGGGCTGTACTAAAGAGTTCATCTTCGCTACTAGTGGACGGAAGACGACAGATCAACCATGCCTAATTTGACGGACACGAATACTCAGATTCAAGCGATCCTTACCCGAGAGTCGTTAGAAGAGTACCGTAGGGACTACCCCGAGGAACCGTTGAGCAAGGATGGAACGCGAGGACTTACTATAAACTTATTGGATTTCGAGCTTGTCTTCGAATACACCACCTCAGAGCCCAAGGTTCATCTATACGTCAAGCGTTTCAGCATCGCATGGGATAAAAGCAGGTTCAAGGGGCCGCCACAGGGCAGATCGGTCAGAAACAAGGCCGAGCTGTATAAGTTGATGGTCTCCGCCTCTCAAATGGCCAGGTCTCGAGAGACTGCCACCGCAGATAGTGCGGTAGATGGGAACCGCTCCGATGATTCCATCAAGTCTCAGGACGGCGAAACAGATGGAATGAACGACCCTCAAAACCAGTTCATGTCCCAGATGCCTCCAAAGAGACCAGGAGAGCTAATTGCCGGTGCCGTTGCAACTGGGAAGATGCTTTTGAGTTCCCTGATACCCTCTGTCAGGCCGGCGCAAGACTCACCACCAAAAACGAATAGTGAGACTGATGCTGTCGCATCAGAAAGGGATCGTCTTGCTCTTGAAGAAGCAACAGAACAGCCTAGTACCAACGGTTGCGCTCCGCATATTGATGAGTTGCCCACAGGTTCCTTGGTTGTTGACCCTGGTCAGATTGGCAATGCAACCGTCAAAAAAGCTGATCAAACCGGTACCGACACGGCCGGTGTGGCATCAGCTAAGACCGGAAGCGGCACAGCGCCTTTGGATGCTGAGACCGAGGAGAGAGCGTTGACAGATTATAACAAAGAGCCAGACCACACATCGAACAAAGAGCAAGTCCCCAGCCAGATTGTTCAAAAGAGTCCATTGGAACAAGTTGATTCAGTTGCGGAGACCATTCCCACGGATGTTCATACCAGCGATGCAGACCCTTGGGATGGTATGACAGAGATTCGAAAAGAAGACATTACTATCCCCAAGGATCAGGCAAAGCTGCTAGAGGAGCAGGCCAGACTTTGCTGGCTACCACCAGCCCGTAGCGAGATTCCGCAACCCAACGTGCCCCCTTTACTCCTACAGCAATGGAATGAGATTGCGTTGCAAAGAAGTCTTCGGGCAGAAGAACGTAGGAACAAGGAGTTGGAGACCTTGGAGCTTCACGGATCCCGTCCGACCTCATCGGGTTTTACCAGCTCCTCCGACTCGGCTTATGAGACCCCAAGCGGCGATCGGATCGACTGGTCTCCATCTCCTCCGCGGGATCAGAACCTACCTGCGGACAGTAGCCCGCCCGAAGGGAGACCGGTACAAAGGCCAACTGTGAATAAAAACAATGGAGGAAATGGTTCGTTGAATCAGCGATGCCATGATGTGGAGGAGGAACGACAGACAAATGATCATCAGGAAATATCACATGAACATGAGGAACTTGAACCTTTGCCAGAAGCTGCGCGAGAGTCCCCCAAATCTATTGCGCTTACTACTGAATTGCGCCTGCGACTCAGCGGGGAGTCTCTTCCTCAGCTTGACGAAGGTGACAATCGAATTCAGCTGCAAGAACCCCAAATTGAGTTTGACCGGATGAGTGAGGACTCTGAAATGGATACGTCTATTCCCCGTCCGCTGGGGGTAGACCCCAGTCAATCAGAGCAAGAAATTGGCAGCTCAGATCAGTCGCTCCCTGGTTTGTCCACTCAGGTGCAAGTGCAGGTCATGGAAACTCCTGCTGCACACCTTGTTCGATTCCGGCAGCTTACTCAGAGCACAGGCGGTGCAAGCCAGGAGTCGCAACAGCCAGGGCAGCCGTCGTCTCCAGTCGCAAAATCATCTTCTCAATCTCGAATTTGCAATACATATCGTAGCAATGATGAGGCGAAGGATCATACGTCTCAGGACACGTCGAATTCAACCCAACCGCATGGGACTGCGGAATCCAGTGAAGTCAATATAATGGAAACACAGCTCAGCGGTGGGGAGTGGTCATTTTCAGGCACGACTTCCTCGAATTCTGCTCGTGTGTTGAACTCTTCTGGACCAAGAGACCGTGAGCTGAGCGTGTTTATCACTGCATCCCCGGGCCAGGGAGAAGAGTCATCGAAACCATTTTCTTCATATCGAGAGGCTCCCTCTTTCATGCAGACAGACGATGGAAATGAAACATCAACCGGCTTTCCCAGCCCCACTCAAGCTACCCCTCCTAGGCATCGAAAGCCTCTGTTGAAACGAGGCGCATCTGAAATCGACATGGAACGAACTCCTCCTTCGAAAAGGCCAAGGACGGCGTATAGTGAAGGCGGCGACTTTGTCCAAGGGCTTGCGTTTGAAGTAATTTCGCGCCGAGAATCCTACATCAACCGCTCCGCGGAGCACGCTGAGGCCCAGAAAGTCTACGAGAAGTTTCGGAGTGACTACCCCGAGTATGATGGCGACTTCAATCATTTCGCAATGTTGTGTTCCAAATTGCAGGCTCTGCGTGCTAAAGGACATTTCAAAAGGTCGTTCCTCTGGGATGATTTTGTTATCATGCACTTGCAGGAATATGAATTCCGATACCTCAATGAAGTAGCCGAGGCAGCTGACGTTAAGAGACTGGAGTATGAAGATTTCTTCGCCTCCTATATCTTGAGGCCCTCCTACAAAAAGCGCAGTCTCACGGCGAAAGGGATTGAAATATCTGCTGCACAGCATGATCCTTCGAGCGCCGCCGGGGTTCCAGCAATCCCGCGGCATGAAACAAACACTTCATTCACCGGCAGCCTTGTAGACAGATTCTCCAACTTCCACGCGCGCTCCACCGGACCTGAGACTCCAAGGTCACGGTTCGCAGCCGTCGTTGATCTGACGTCGAGCCCCTCGCCAGCTCCCACGCTGAGTCGCGACACGTCCGCAAAAAGCCGACGCATGGTTGAGGAACCACTGGATATGCAGCCGCCACCTAACAAAGCCGCCTGTTCACACAATCCTACTCCCACCTCATCGTCCAAAGCGATAGCTGATCTACAGGAGCGGATCCCCACGCCCAGTTCTCGGAGAAAATCGCATCGCGACACATCCGCAAAAAGCCGACGCATGGCTGAGGAACTATTAGATATGGAACCGACACCTACCAAAATCACCCGTCCACACAATCCTACTCCCAGCTCACCGTCAAAAGCGACAGCTGATCGGTTGGAGCGGAGTCCCACGCCTACTTCTCGGAGAAGATCGCATCGCGACACATTAGAAAAAGGCCACCGCACGGTCGAGGAACCACATGATACTGAGGTGACGCCTAAAGTCACCCGTTCACATGGCCTTGTCCATGACATTCCCAAGCAAACACACCCTTCACTGGCTAGTGTCTGTCTGGAACCGCAGGTGACTCCTAGGGTTCCTCCTTCGCCCGACGTCAATCGCGAAGATGATGACGGACGCAGCATTCCGGAAACTAACCTCAGCAATCACGAAGTGGAGGAGGACTCCATGGACGAAACCCACGAGATTGCTAGCGTCGAACTCGGCGATGACGGACCTTCCACGGCTCCAGCGGCAGCTCAGTCCGACGCAGGATCCGACGCCGTAAGCGAGGCCGACAGTTTCGACGAAGACTGGGTAGGATGGCACTGCCGCCGACTTCAAAGCACAGGGCCGTTTTGGTCCGACGATCCCAACACGCCATTCAAGGTATTGGCCCGAGCTGACGCGAACGTGAGGTCCGAGCTACTGCGCCGTGGGAAGGCCCGTCTACCAGTCGACGAGAGGGGAGTCATCCAACCGCTAGTTGACTATCCGCCAGTTGTTTCATTGCGCGATTTGTTGGACGGGCCTGCTCCCAGTCCTGAGCGTCCATCATAACCGCAGAGTTGATCTACCATAGCTGTTCATCAACGTCGCCCGTTTTATACGGCTTTTCTAAACGACCTTTCCCTGTCCACACCTGCTATGGAAGTATCTTACACTTATTTGTTTATGTTCTTTGGTTCTCAAGGTTCGAGGAGGAGCGGTCTCGATGCAGAGTACTCCGTATATACCCATTGATATCCCAGTGTGGCGTTCAGCGAAAATAGAAGGATGATACCAGATCTACACAAATGGAAAGAGATAGTCATAATCCATGAATTGAAATATAGGGAGGGTATCTATCTCGTAGACATCAATCTATCTCCAGCCTGAAGACATAACAGGCGCTGTGGTAACCAGCAAATCAAGAAATCAAGCCACCCGAAGCAATATACAGATAAATCGAGATTCCAGCAATATCCATATTCATAGCGCATTCTGCCACTGTAACAAAGAAATGTGTGGTCGAGAAGTTCGTCCCGCTAATATCAAAAACGCCGGCATGTCGGTGTAGTCTTTTCTGTGGTATTTCTTGAACATGTCCATGTCAATCCAAGGGCCGTCTATTGATGAGCAAATTAGACATGGCGGAAGGGCTCGTAGGCGTTGTTCCTCATATTCTGCATGGGAACCTGGCTACCGTGAGCCGGAGGAGGCGGGTACGAAGTGTTGCCAAAGGCGGCAGGGGTCTGGTTGGGCTGAGGACCGAGAGGCTCATAGGTATAGGGAGCCTTTTCGGCGGTGACGCCGCGGGTCTTGCCGGCGCCGTGGTAGGGGGAGCGGCCGGAGCAGCAGCACGAGGAGATAATCCAGAAGAGGCTGGCGGCGAGGGAGAAGGCGACGGCCAGCCAGGTGGCGACGTAGATGTTCTTTCCCATGGAGCCCTTGATGCCGTAGTCCTTGAGGGCCTCGTTGAAGGTGCCTTTTAGGACGGCGAAGAGGGCGGTGGCCGTGACGGAGGCGGCGGTGATGAAGAGGAAGGAGACCTTTGGCTTGATGTTAGTGACGGGGAGATACAGGGAAAAGGGGAGAGAAACGTACAGCTGAGACAAGGCTGGTCACGCAGCTACCCCAGCGACTGCAGATGGCAAAGACACCGACGACGAGCTCGACGACGGTCGCGATGAAGGCAACGATGTAGGCGATGAACATCCACTTGGAAACGTTCTTGTAGACATTCAAAGCATTGGACAGATCGCTCGGCAGGACGTTCTCCACACCGGTATTGTTGAGTTGCCAGACTGTGATGGGGTTGAAGTAGAACTCGGCCTTGGGTTTGGAGCAGTTGCTGGTCTTGTAGTTGCCGTTGCTGACATCTCCGTCGCAGTAGCCCCAGAGCCCGATATCATAGAACTCCTTGATCTTGAGTTGCTGTTTTGCCTCGTCGAGGGCTTTCGCCAGGTCGCTACTCGAGACATCGACGCCAGCTGACTCGAGAGCGGAGTTTATCGTTGATGTTACTGATGGTGAAGTGGTCAGGTTTTGGAGATCGGCCTGTCTGAGGTTAGTCTTGCATGAATTTTGGCTGTTCTGCTGGATAAACATACTCTGAAGAAGTAGAGGTTATTGAGAGTAGATGAACTGGACTTTGTACAGCCCAAGCCGACCAGAATGATGCATACTAATGAAGCAATAGTAAGTGCATATGGCGTGAATATGCACGCAATGCGTCCGGCTTTGCCCATATTGTGTATTGGTGGTGGGGAGATAGTTGAGTGTTGTTGGATATGGGATAGCTTCTTCTTTGTCCGCTTCTTGTTCTTGCGGCCCTGAAATCCTTTGTACAGAGACCTCAATGAAAGAAATCTAAGGTTGAAGTACAAAGAAGTTGAAACAATGATCAAGAGAGCTGGAAACTTGGTTGGTTTTATTGTCTGCTCTGTGACGATCAGTACAGCCTCAGGCAACAATATCGCAAATTGTTTGGGAGGCGCAGTGAGTGACAGGATCAGCGAGCCAATCAGATGCGGGTAAAACACGGCTACGCCACGATATGTTTCTATAAATTGATCAACAGCAGATTACGTATCCTTCTAAAATCCTGTAACCAGCGGAATACTGTACTAGTACCTGAGAGTTTCCACCGCAACCTGTGGGACCGGCAAATTAGCTGCACTCAAATGCCCAAATGGGGTAAGCGACACGGAAAACCTCGTGGCGGGAGACGCACCAGCCCTACCGCCACGTCATAGAAAGTGGCTGGGCCGCTGGAGGATTTTATCGTTCCAAATCCAGTTTCCTACAGAGATCGTCAAAAGAAAGAGGGAAATTGCAGATTCTGTATACCCCATACTCTGTAAAGAGTGACAAGATGTTTAGTTAAGGTTCTGATACCATCAATCAATCTACATGAATCCTTGGAACCAGCTCTATCTAGGAATTCCGAGTACTTTGACCAGCGTTGAGTCAGGTGATTTCCAACATATCCCACTGTCATACCTGACTGCTTTCACAATGCAGATACGTACCTTCAACTAAGTCAGTGGATGGAACAATCTCGTAGACGATGCAATCGATTCGATCTCATGAAAGAGGTTTCCTCGATCTATCACTGCCCTGTGAGTATTCCGGTATTGGTTTAAGCTCAACCGGTGGAGAACTGTATTTGCTATTTTTGACCTAGAATGAGCTGCCTGAGCGAGAGAAAAGCAGTGCAAAGGATCTCATGTAGTGTGGACCTCGATTAGGCTCCTTCATTTCTGTCTTGGCACATATGCATAATAGTAGCACGTAGATGAGGTAAGTTGTAACGATGAAAACTCAACTGACTAAGCCTCAATTTAGGCATCTCAGTTATCCTACAGACCAGATCCTCACTAGCGGCGTCGAGTTCGAAGCTTCTGAAGATTAAACTCAAGCAGTGTCTTGATTTAGCCTGGAGCTATTCCATCAGAGGGAAAATGGATACATTTAAGGTAGTGGCTGTGAAGACTGCTAGTGTTGTACTGTGGGCCTAGATTCGGAGTGGACATAGGCATGCCACAAGGATGGATCTCGCTTCGACAACAATATACTAGCAGCATCAGACGATCAATAACGATCAGAAGGGTGCTGTGAACGCGCGATTAGAGAATTTGAATCCGTTGATACTGAAATGATCCATGCGCCAATGGATCTCTTTCAATTCTATGTACAGTTCTTGATTCCTCAACTCACCCCTGGCAACCATCCTGACTATATACACGTCCCTATTCAACACTCTGTCAGCCCAGGTAAGGCTCCAAGATGTCCAGCATGCCCACATAAGCCGCACCGCTCGGAGGCTCCATGTTGAACATGTAGTTTCCCCACCAGGGACCAGCCGCCCACCAGAGTGCTCCCTTCCACACATCCGTGTTCTGAGCCAAGTACCCCAGCATACCTGAAATAGCAGTCCGGCACTGACCATTGACGCCACCAGCGAATTCACCAAGGATGCCAACCTTGCCGCTATCCTTAAGCCACTGCGTGGCGGCCGTGACGCGTTCCTTACCGATTGTGGTAGACACGCAGGTCGCCGAGGTGCCGGATCCGTCCGAGTCGAGATACTGGTGCATCTCGTAGACGATCTTATTCTGGGGATCGGTCAGAGCCTTCAGGTTGTCGTTGACGTTGGCCCAGGTCCAGGCGCCGCTGTAGGAGTTGCCCTCCACGAAGATGTATTGCGAGGTGGCTCCCGCCGCGCGGATACCGTTGATGGGGGCCTGGTTGAGGTTCAGGACCAGGGTCTGGTCCATGTCGTGATACTCGTTGTCTAGCATCTCGGGTCAGTGAAGCCCATAGGAACCGCATGGGTTAGCCCTACTAGTATCGAAGATGACCCGGTTGTTGGACTTGAACTTGCCGGCCAGATTCCGCCAGAAGGCCTGGAAGTCGCCGGTGCTGGAGATAATCTGACCGTTGCTGAGTGGTGTTAGATCAAGTTCACAATAAAGCCTCACTATCTGCCAAAGTTGTGGGGTTCCAAACCGGCATAAGATCCTGCCCTAGTGACGGCGGTCACAACCTGGTCGAGTTAGATTCATGCGTCCAACCTTACTGCTAACCGAAACCCACCGAAGTCAGATTGGCCAGGTATTCCTCACTGTACGAGCCAGTCATAGAGCCTGGCACCAGTCTTTCCATGAGGAATTGGATCCGGAAAATGTTCATGCCCTTTCCGATCAATGTGTTGATTGCGGACGGGTCTGGGGAAGGTGAAATCTTTCCCCTTGAGGCAATTAGCAGGGAGTATACTTTCTTGTGATCACAACATACATAAACTGCCAGGAATGGTGTTTTGGCCAAACTCGGCTCCAGACTCATTGCTTCGAACCCTGCAGCAATCGAACCCTGCAGCATGTCAGCATGCTTGAACCCAATGTTACCAATCAGGAAACCAACATTGGAAAACTGAAGCTCTCTTCTTCTGCTCCTTCGCAGGAGCAGCCACCGCCGTGCTTGCCGCAGCAGCAATGAGCACAAGGGTACTGAACTTCATGTTGGACAGAAGAGGTGTTCTTCACGGAGTATAGAGAAAAAGATCAAGACAAGGAACGACCCAAGCTTGACTTGGTTGCCGAGATTCGATCGGGGGACAAGACCTGCTATGTATCCGCTGGCAAACCAGAGTCAAGATAGCTGGCCTAAGCTCTGCTCTGAAACTCCTCTGCTCGACATTATTTTAGCATAGCGGGGCAGATCCTCCGAAGGATTCTTCACGGCGTCAGATAATGAAACCCGATCGTCCTTCATCTGTCGTTTACTCGGTTCTCGGACCGTCGCATAAACTGCAAAGCTTCGAATTGAAAGAGCACATCGCAGCGCTGCAGACTGCCAATCCAGTATCGATCAACGCGAAACTTGCAAGCAAGGCATACATCGAAACAAAAGTTGGGCAGATGAATGCTGAAAGCCCAGAACTAGGGAGTAGAGCGTAGATGGCTGCTACAGCATAGTGGATACAGAAACCCCATCCGGAGTCCTGTCCACGATAATCCCACGATTCACGAGTCGTTTTGGCGGCTGTGAAACAAGCCAGAGGATTGAAATCCTTTGAGGAGAGGAGTAGAGGGGGACATTCGGCAGTGATCGTCGCGTCAGTTGTTCCGGCTAAAGAACAAATGGGGCCATCTCCTCCATCATGCCCGTGGCATTCTGGGAAAGAGATTGACCTTCTGACACAGAAAGTGATTGTTCAGCAACCTTCAATCTATGTGTAGACTCACAAGGTTCTCGATGTGGACCTGAATTGTTGCGTGTGATGGGATTGATTATTGTTGGTCTCGGTTTGACATGAAATATAGTGTCCAGTCGGAGAAGGCATTTACTCAGAGATCACTCGAACAACAAGAGAGTAATCAAAGCAATTTCAATATCCTGATTGCAACACCTTGACGATGTCGCCGATTTTCGAATCAACGACTAATACTCGATATTGAAAGTGAGTTCCAAGTCATGGTCTGTCGCATACCAAACCGCAAAGACTGTTCTGAGAATAGTGTTGATCTGTGCCGAGGCGTTTTGATATCGACACACCGTGAGAACTGGCTAGCCGCCTAGGTATATGTACAAGCAATGAATCAATTCCTTCTATACTTTTCTAAGCCATTCAAAATGCTCAAAAGGTTGGTTCTATATCAGGCATTACGTCGTGAATTGATGAGCATGGACGTCGTGCTAGTACAGCTTCACGCGCAACAGCTCCATCCCTACACCACATACCAGCAACTTCGTCCCTGACTCGTCATGGATCAAGTCCAAAGACGATATGTCAGCAATGGCGCTGTACTGATCGACTAGATTCCCGACTCGGATGGCTTGCGGCCCGCTCTGCGTGGCATCCACCTCCGCCCACCAGACCTTGACCCGATGATCATTGCCCGAGGAGGCGAAGACAATTTGCGCTTTCCCCTGGGTGCTAGACTGCCGCTGTTCAAGTATCTTAATGGTGGTGACGGAGGCGGCATGTGCGTCTGGAATCGTGATTGTGCACACATGATTGCCAGCGCCTGCGTCGGTGAAGTCCGCCGATAATAGAGAAAGTGTGAGCGCGTTGTCATCCCCTCCAGCGAGAATCAGCGACGATTTCGCTGATATATGGGCCATCTCCAGAGCTTTGATGCTGTTCGAGTGGATTTGGTACCGATTCTCGCATGCAATGTTTGGTGGAGAAATTGACAGCGTCTCCAGTGGTTGCTTCAAGCGCAAAGTCGACGCCGATATCGAGTAGTAAGGCTCTAGAACAGGGTCCAGGTGCCATAACGTAAAGTGTCCATCCGTAGATGCAGTAATAAGCCCGATTGACGAACCCTCTACCAGGAACCGTACCTGCGTGAGGCAATTGCTTGTGTAGGTGCCTCGTGCTAGCAGGGTAAAGCATCCTTCATCGACCAAGGAGGAGTAATGGAAGATCTATAATATTAGCTAAATTTGAATAATGAGACGAGAGAAGAATCTTACCTTGATCGTGGAGTTTGACAATGTCATGCAAATAAGAAAGCCACCATCACCGTCTCCTTTCACGTCCAGCACGTCGAAGCTCGTCACTCGCAGCTCGGACGCCGGGTCATCCTTGGGACTAGAGGCCGCGAGAACGGTTGATAAACCAAACGAGGGAATCTGCCGGACCTTCCAGACAAAAAGCTCCTCGAACCCGGCGCTAGAGAAGAGCGTTTTTCCGTCTGTCGACCAGGTAACTTGCTGCACTCCAGCAGTATGGTCTTTAAGAACACGCAGGCATTTGAATGAGCCCCATGGAGTCTCGTTGCACTGATGAACAGGCGCAAAGATGCGTACATGGGTATCTTCCGCTCCAGTGGCGACGAGAGTCTCCCGCTCGGGCGTCGAAGGAGATACCTCCATTGACTTGATTTCTCTGCCGTGGCCGCCGGCACGTAAGGTACGGTTGATTCCGGCCTGTATTTGAAGAGCATTGAACCCCGATTGACTCCAGAGGAGTAACCCAGCACCGGAAGTCTCATAACTCGGGTGGAAAGCCCACATTCGACGTGCTCCGCCGCAGTCGACTCGGGCCACCGCAGTGTGAGTCGTTTCATTCCAAAGGATAAATTCGGTGCTCTGAAATCCATAGAGCATAAAGTCTCGGGATTTTCTGTCGACATAGATCCCCTCAATGTTGAAGCTCACGGCAGGAGAGGAACGATGGATTGTACGCAGGCGAACATCCGTCCTTCCCAGCTCCTCCAACTCATGGATACAGTAATCGCCATCTCGACCACAAGTCATGAAGTAGTCTGATGAAGATTCGGTCACCTCGAACAAAGATGAGAATTGGGCGATCTCGTTAACGCCCTCTCGACCATGGATCCTCAGAGCGCAAATGATCGGCTGCAGAGATGCTTCAGTTTCTGCAACTCTGTAAACAAGGAGTGCGCCGCTTTTGATTCCAAAGGCCAGATATTGGTTAGAGATCCAGGAGGCGCAGGATACTTCCATACCATGAGGTAAAGACAATTCCGTCTTGCAAACCTTAGGCTCGGCATTCCCCTGCATGGTCACCTGAAAGAGCTCTGCTTTTCTAAGCGTTGCGTAGGATATGGCGAAAGTGAGAGTCGCTGAGGCTTCTGATGCGTCATTATCATACTCAAGGAAGTACAATTGCAGAGGTCTGCCATCCGATTGTACAATTTGGTTCAACGACCGGGCACCGTGAGTATAGAGTCGAATCAAACCGTGTGCATTGCCAAGTAGGGCCACTCCCTTCAGTGGTAGACTAGAAATTACTGAAAAAGACCGGAGATCTTCCTCAACACGCAAAGTTTCCTTGAAGATAAGCTGTCCGTTACCACTTTCTTTCCGTATCGAACAAAGCTGAATTTCCCCTTGGAAAGTAGTTGCAACGAACAAATCCGGTGAGATAAATGCGAAGGCTTTGAATGACCTCTCTCTCGCAGGAAATGTGTTCTGAGAATCACTTGAGACCATAATGCGATTATCCCTATTGGGTAATAAGATCGACGCCGTATCATCTACGTCTATTCTGAAGCTCCTGACAGCGCCGTCTGCACCTCCAGAGTAAACAGTCGCTTGTGTCTTGGAGGCGGACAAGTCGAGTGACCAGATATGCTTGCCGTTGTGGAGATGAAAAGACGATAGCTGAGTCAGTTTGAATTCGGTGTTATGTGTTGGCGACAGTCTCCAACTCAGATCCCACAGAATACACTTAGCATCCTCACCACGAGACACAATGGTCAGTTTGCTCTGATTCTCCGCCATGGTCGGCACGAAATGAACACCCCAAATACGTGCTGAATGACCGAAAGCATTTGCAAGAGATGATTCGGCACCAGGTTCATCATCAGTTGTTGTAACGGCGCCAAACCCTGTGGTCCGTAGCTCGAAGCCATCTGTAGAGTAGGCAGAAGGATCATGACGGGATGCATGTTCACAGTCCGTGATATCCCATACCCTGACAGTTCTATCATCACTACAGCTAGCCAAAAGTCTTCCTGGTTGACCTCCCGGCAAGGAGCTGACAGGGGGTGATATCCGAACCCCGAAAATAGAACCTTCGTGGCCAGTGAAAAAGTGATGGATCGAGCCAACTGCATTGAGCGCCAAGGAATCACTCTCGTCGTCGTCTACAAAACAAGACCAGACTATGATCTCGCCAAAGACGGTTCCCGCAGCAATCAAAATGTGAGAAGACGACAGCGCGATAGTGTCAGCAGAGAAAAGAATGGACTTGACACCAGTGACCAGTTGCTGTAGGTAAATCGTGTTGACAGAATGAGATTCTCCCTTCTCTACCACATGTAGACTGAGTATGGCATTATGAGCCGTTACCACATAAGCTCGCTCTGCTTTACTGTTCTGGTTGGGCGAACATCCAGCGAGAATCCAGTCTGGGGCCAAACATTCCGCAGTTGCGGTTTGAACAGAAGCTTCCACATCTCCAGAAAGATCATTTCTAGCCAGGGACAAGTCAATGACCCTTAAGGAGCTTCCGCCCCACACCACGAGTCGAGCGCGTGGTTTCTCATCCTCTTGCTGGTCTTGACTGAGAAGAATGAATCCATGGATATTGTGCCTCCTGAAGGTTTTGAGCTCTGCCAGCAGCTCCCCGCTCTGCTCTTTGACCACTTGGCAATAAGGCCCTCGACCTTGAAGGATGAGCCTCGTGTCTCCCAAAATCAGCGCTTTTAGCGCAGTTACTGGGAGGCAGGCATCAATGTGCTGTGTGGCTGCGTCAGCACTGTGCTGTCAACGGCAAGCCTGATATTCAACTAACCTCGAGCGAGGAATGCATTGATGTCACAGAAAGACATCAGTCTTATCTGCTACAGAATTTGATTCAAAAAATCGCGCATTGATCAATGCTTCATTCGCCGACTTTCCCCCACGCGGAAACAGTCATTCAAAATTCCAGAATTTCTTATCGCTCAGCGAGTCGATTATGTAAGGCTTCCTTATCGGCGGGCTATTCCCGAAGCGGTTTAAATGACGCACGTGATATCGCGATCCTTCAAGTTTCATCATGTGGCGACGCGAAGGAATGTGTCAGACGAACAGCAATATCTTCAGCCTTTGCGACATTGTTAAGTTTTCGGCTTGCTCAGTCTGCACGGAAAACTGGCTGCATCTGGTGTAAACGCTCTCTGCGGCTTTTACATCAGCCATGTTACCTGTTGCGCCGTATATTTCTTGGCAATAGTACCACTTCAGCTGTCTTGTCAGCATGGGTGTTACGGGCTTGTGGACAGTCGTCCAGCCTTGTGCTCGGCCTATCAAGCTCGAGACGCTGAACAGGAAGCGTCTCGCGGTTGACGCGTCCATTTGGATATATCAATTTCTCAAAGCCGTACGAGACAAGGAGGGCAATGCTCTACGTAATTCCCATATTGTTGGTTTCTTCCGTCGAATATGCAAGCTGCTGTACTTCGGCATCAAACCGGTGTTTGTTTTTGATGGCGGAGCTCCCGTCTTGAAACGACAGACGATTGCTGGCAGGAAGAAGCGACGGGAGGGCCGCAGAGAAGATGCAGTGAGAACTGCTGGTAAGCTGCTTGCAGTGCAGATGCAGCGATCTGCAGAAGAGGAAGCAGCCAGACAGAAAAAGGCAGCTTCGAGACGGGATGAAGAGGAGGTGCCGGACAATCCGGTTTATGTTGAGGAGACCTTCCTGACAGAGAAAGAGAAGCGTCAGGGTCGAGCGTTCAGGAAGAAGGATGCGTACCATCTTCCAGACCTGCACGTTTCATTGGAAGAGATGGGAGCTCCAAACGACCCTCGCATTATGTCTCGCGCGGAGCTGGAGGAATATGCGAGACAGTTTCATCAGGGCGAGGATATCAACCTCTACGACTTTTCCAAAATTGACTTTGACAGCCCCTTCTTCATCAGTCTACCTGCTACTGATCGATACAATATTCTGAATGCTGCTAGACTGAGAAGTCGTCTGCGTATGGGCTACTCCAAGGAACAGTTAGACAATATGTTCCCAGACCGCATGGCGTTCTCGAAATTTCAGATTGAGCGTGTCAAGGAAAGGAACGATCTCACACAGCGGTTGATGAATCTGAACGGTATGAACGGTGAAGAAGCCTTCTATAATTCAGGACAGCGAATCGCCGGAGAACGAGGAAGAGAATACGTACTCGTCAAAGACAATGCAGTTGAGGGTGGTTGGGTGCTCGGTGTTGTAGGCAACAAAGGTGAAGGGCATGCCGATAGGCCGATTGATGTGGACCGGTACGGCGAGAGGGAAGTACGCTTTGATCAGGAAGAAGATTCAGACGGGGATGACGGGGCATTTGAGGACGTTCCTATTGAAGGTCTCAACCGACTCCCCAAGCTTACTTTCCTTCAAAAAGGCGCATTCGACGAATCGATTGAAGAGCAGATGACCCAGGTGTCTAGAAGGCGCGATTCATTGTTCCAGGGTACTGAGGATAACTCCCTCTTTGTTCAAGGCGGTGACCTAGAAGGCGAACAGGCTCATCAGCGTCATCACATCAATGACGTTCCTGACGGCACTGTCGACAGTGAAGATGAAGATCTTCAAAGAGCCATTGCAATGTCTCTGGAGCCCTCCGCTTCTCGTGTTGAAGCAGACAAAGACATGCCAGATATACCAATTAATCGCAACGTTGTGCCTGCTCCGCCGCCAAAGGAGGCTTCGCCTGATGTGGCAGAGAGTGATGACGACGAGATGGACTTTGCCGCTGCATTGGCAAAGTCTCGCAGGACGAAGAGGAAACCATCCAGTTCAGCTCCGCGTCCAGTCATGGACCACCCGTTCCAGGGTCCGCTTCCTTTTGAATCTATCACATTGAAACCTTCCAAGGTGGAAAAGCCTTCATCTGAGGAGCTTGACGAAGACGCAGGTGGGTTTGAAAAAGAGGCCGCGAAGAAGGAGGAAAGTCTGCCGCTGCCACCTTGGTTCTCTGGAGAGCACCTGAATGAAGAATTTGTCGCCGATAAGCTTGACAACACCTCCTTGGAAGCTTATCGAGATAGAGTAATGACCCCAGACCATCTCTTCCTGAAAGAACGTCGATCTCCGGATGTGATAGATGTGGATAAGATGCCAGGACCGAAGGAGGTTATCGATCTGGAAGCAGGACCGAAGACGGAGAAACCCGATACTGCAGTACCTTCGACTACAGAAAACGCGCAAATACAGCCGGTCGATGTTACAGTACCGACCGTCTCCGATAAAGATGAGGCAGAAGAAGAAGTGCCAATTGAATGGGAAGCTACAGATGACGAAAACCCCTTCAACGAGACCAAGGAGGAAGTTGCACACGACTCTCCATCCCCTGAGCCCGAGTTCGAAGATGTTACCATGCAAACAGAAGCAAAACCGACAGAGATCACGGTGACCGGAAACGAACCTCAGACCTTTGTCGAGATTGACCCAGCGGCTGTCGTTGTAGAGGACGACGAAGACTTTTCCGACCCAGAAGACGAGGAGTTGATACGACAACTTGCGGCTGAAGGCGAAGAGCACGTCCGATTCGCCGCCACACTGAACAACGGTGCACAAAAAGACAACACATTCGACTATGAGCAGGAGCTGAAACAGTTGCGATCCCAGCAGAAGAAAGACCGCAGAGATGCAGATGAGGTTACGCAGGTGATGATCACCGAGTGTCAGCAGCTTTTGACCCTTTTTGGCTTGCCGTATATTACAGCGCCTATGGAAGCTGAAGCTCAATGCGCCGAACTGGTCTCGCTAGGCCTGGTCGACGGGATCATCACCGACGACAGCGACATCTTCCTCTTTGGCGGCACTCGCGTTTACAAGAACATGTTCAATCAGGGCAAGTTCGTGGAGTGCTATCTTACCTCAGACATGGAAAAAGAATATGCTCTTCACCGGCGAAAGCTCATCAGCCTTGCGCACCTTCTTGGTAGTGACTACACCGAAGGGATCAGTGGCATCGGGCCGGTGACTGCGTTGGAGATTCTCACCGAGTTTTCCAGCCTAGAGGAGTTCCGTGACTGGTGGACGCAGATTCAGACGGGGATGTACGTCCCCGAGACGCACGCGGCTTTCTACAAGAAATTCAAAAAGACTGCGACCAAGATCTTCATACCTCCTTCATTCCCCGATCCGCATGTAGATAAGGCGTACCTCGAGCCCGAGGTCGATTCCGATCCGTCTCCATTCCAATGGGGCGTCCCCGACCTACATGGACTGCGAAATTTCCTTATGGCCACAATCGGGTGGAGCCAGGAACGCACGGACGAGGTTCTTGTGCCAGTCATCCGCGACATGAACCGCAGAGAACTGGAGGGCACTCAGTCCAACATCACGAACTTCTTCAGTGGCCCTCAAGGAGCCGGTGCATTCGCGCCTCGCGCGCGTTCATCAGGTCAAAGCAGAATGGAGAAGGCATTCAGTCGTCTACGGCAGGAGGCTGGAGGAGCCACTCATCAGTCTACGTCTACAGGAGAGACAAATACTGCTGCAGATGGCTCTACAGATGATCAAACAGGCCCCAGAAACAGTCAAAAGAAGGCCAAGGGAAGGAAGAGAGCGCAAGCTAAAGATACCATCGCATCTTCTACTGATGGTGACGATATGACTATGACGGCCAAGAAACGAAAGACGCGACGGTCAACGAACAAGTAGATATGGCTGCCTGCTGGCCCGGTAGTTCAGAAGGACCCACTGTTCGTCATGAGGTTGCAGAGTGGAGGATCGACGCGGCAAGCATCATTAGAGATTGAGCGAACGAATGCAGCGGGTGGATCATCAATCTGTATCATTGGATTTGTCTCAAGTTCAAATGAGCATAACCTAATAATATGTAAATATTAATTTATTAGAGTCTGATCTGCACCGTGCACGATGCATTCCGCAGTTATTGTTGACTGCGAAGTGGTTCAGATCGATGATCTACGAAATATACCTCTGATTCGCGTGCTTGGACCAGATCGAAAGACGAGGAACAATACCATCATCATCATCATCACCATCAGACCACCCCTAGATAGTCATGACATAGTTGCGTTGGACGACCCCGTCTGTACTGCAATTTTTTTGCTCGATGACATCAGGAAATTGCCGAGGTGGTCTTATCGATGACGTCGCTGATTTTTACTGTCGATTATCGCTGCCCAAGGCACACACCGCAATGTATGACCGCGTGAGCGGCTACTAGGTAACTCGCATAGATGCAGGGGAGTAAGTTGCAAGGCTAATAAACTGCTGATTCGTCAATTCAGCTAGACAAAAATCTACCAACTTACTCGTCATTGTGATCCCTTTACCTTGGACTGAGTCGTAGTTAGCTTCACGAGTTACTTGGACACCGCCGAATTGGGTTTAGCGACCCCCGATCGCGACGTCACTTCTTGTGCCTCACGGACAAAGCTCCCCCAAGCTCCTCCTGCAGCACACGAGCTGCTCATCCCTCCCTTGATTAACTCTTCTTGATCTACCTTATAAACTTGAAGGATCCATTTCCCTGGAGAGAAGTGGATCAAGGAGAAAAGGATAAGAAGGCGAGACAGATCTCAGTCTCCACAAATTAATCCCAGAGTTATCTATCGGCTACTACCTTCCTCTCACCTCTTAACCTTAACTCTCTATCCTTTCGTCACCTACGCTCTTCTCGACCGGTTATCCCCCCTTTTCACCGAACTTGTTCTGCTTTCCGTGGCATCCCGCTGCTCCTTTCGAACACGTCATTCGTGCGCAGAACATCTTTTGAAGTGAACCGTACCGCTCCGTTTTGAACTCACCTCTACCTCATTACCCCTCCTCGCTGTATATCCTCATTTTTCCGACTCCTTCTACCTCCTCAGTCTTTCGCTGTCAGAAAGTGATTATCCACCATGCATCGCACGTACTCTATGCGCCAGACGCGCGTTCCTACGGCGTCGCAGATTGAGAATCCTCCTCCGCCATTGTCGTCTACCAAGACCAACAGATGGCTCGGGAAAGGTGGTTTGGGTGGGTTGATGCGCAGTCAGACCTTTTGGCGGTAATAGACTCACTAACACTCGTGGTGACAGGCCATGCCTTCCGCAAGAATGCCGCCGGTGCCTTTGGACCCGATCTCGCGAGGAAGCTGTCTCAGCTGGTTAAGATGGAGAAGAACGTCATGCGTAGCATGGAATTGGTCGCTAGGGAGCGTATGGAAGCTGCTGTATGTCGTCGGCCTACGCACATGTCTTTTCAAATGCTGACTCGGCTATCCTAGCAACAACTCTCCATCTGGGGTGAGAACTGCGATGAAGATGTCTCTGATGTGACAGACAAGCTTGGTGTCCTGCTCTACGAGATTGGAGAGCTCGAAGATCTTTTTGTCGATCGTTACGATCAGTACCGTGTCACCATCAAGAGCATCCGGAACATTGAAGCTTCCGTTCAGCCTAGCCGGGACCGTAAGTCGATCGTTTTGCATCCCAAAAGAATTCGGTATTAACGTTTCAATAGGCAAGCAGAAGATTACTGATGAGATCGCCAAGCTCAAGTACAAGGACCCTAGCTCTCCTCGCATCGTCGTCCTCGAGCAGGAGCTGGTTCGCGCGGAGGCCGAATCCCTGGTGGCTGAGGCGCAGCTCTCCAACATCACCCGTGAGAAGCTCAAGGCAGCCTTCCAGTACCAGTTCGATGCGCTTCGCGAACACTGCGAAAAGGTCGCTATCATCGCCGGATACGGCAAGCACCTCCTGGACCTCGTCGACGACACCCCTGTGACTCCAGGCGAGACTCGTGCGGCGTACGACGGCTACGAAGCCAGCAAAGCCATCATCCAGGACTGCGAAGAAGCCCTCACCAACTGGGTCCAGTCCAAGGCGGCCGTCAAGCCCAGCCTCTCGACGCGGTCCCGCTCGCTGTCCCAGCGAGCTCGCGAGAAGAACCGCGAGGGTGTCGACCTGTCCGAGCAGGACCAGCCTATGAGAGGTGACCGGGACTCTTGGGTCCCCGCCGGCCAGCACCCAAGCTATGGGGAAGACGGCGAGGAAGCCGCCAGCACCACGGAAGGCGAGACCCGGGGTCGAGAAGAGACGAGAGAGGCGGTCGCTGCCGCCTAAAGAGGCGGAGATGAGACTGTATCGAAAAGGAAAGCAGAAGCTATCGGCGCTTGTAATGGCGAATTGTCTATCACCTCTGCTATTGGTCTCTGTAGTATACTCCCCTGGCTTTTGTCCTTGATGTTTTTCCATATACTCCAGTTCGCAGCTCGCTTGGTGACGTTTGTCTCTCTGGAATTGTGTCCTCGTTTCCTAATGTCTTGTTCCATTTGTTTTATCTACTACCTACGAGGTTACCTCTTAGTGCTTAATACTTGATTCTGGAAGGCGCTCATCCTGTATCCGATGTTCAGATGCTGCGCTTTCCAACCCCACCCGACCATGATCTCATGGTTAGGTTCTAATACAACTTCATTGAACCAAAACAATATTCCAGGTCGGGTGGTAAAGGGCAGCAGCATTTATAAGTGTGATGCGGATACATATAATAAGTCTGGCCATTGGTTCTAATTGACAATGTAATATTACACTCTTTACTCCTGCCTTTTGAGTGATTTTCGAGACAGGGATCATTCTCGGGGCAACTCATGGTTATATACCTGCCTACCTCGCTAGCTGGCTGGGCCAATACATGCATGATTTCAGTTTCAGCACAGCCGTTACACTCGTACGTAGGTAGACCAATTTACCGTATATGCACAATAGTCGGCAGTGATGGCGGATATGGAACTGAGAGTTATATAGACCTGCTCTCTCCCTACAGCCTGATGCGCCCGAAACCGAAGACCCCGATGACAAACCTGGTTGGATTCCAAATTGGAACGAAAATCAACGAGACACGCAACAGATAAGAGGTGAGAGAGACAGAGAGAAATGGAAGGTCGTTATATCGTCATGTGACACCGTCCCTGTTTTTGGACAGCCGGTCCGACAGAGAGAGATATATATATAGCAGTATAAAGACAGGAAATCCGAAGAACCGAAAAAGGACGAAAGATGCGATGAAATTCCCCAAATGCTTCCATCCGAGAAGAGAGATGAGCGAGGACGAGGAAGGAAAGGGCTCTTTTTCTTTGGTGCTTAATGATCAGTACCGACGCCCTTCTTTTTTGGCTGGATATGTTTTTGCCCGCTTCCAGCCAGCCCGTTACTCTTGCCATTCAGAGCAGTGCTATCTGTCGGGGGCGGAGGCATGCGGCCAGCCGAGGCCTCGTGTTTCTCCGTCAGTAGGTTCTTCAACCATCGGTTCTCCATCTCCAGCTGCGCTACGCGGGCCTCGAGCGAGGCATTCTTCTCGGTCGTCTCCCGGACGGTCCGTTCCAGAATCTGCTCGCGCTGCTTTTTCTTCATGCGGAACCGGGCGCTGGCAGCGGTGTTTCGACGCCGGCGATCCTCTTCGGCGGAGCGGCGCATATCCTCTTCTTGACCCAATGCGGAAGCGATGGATTCGCCGGCGATGGGTGTGCTGTACTTGATGTTGCCGAACTGCCCGTTGGGTGGTGAAATCGACGAGGAGACATCCGACGGGGTCGTGGCCCCCTGGGGGTGGCCGAGTTCATCGCCACTATAGAATGGCGGATAGATCGGCTGAGCTGGATACGAGAGCATATGGTCTGGCAGCGAGTAGTTGATGGCTTTGTCCCCTGGTTGTATGCAGTATGAGTACAAAAGCTTGACCAGACCAAAAGCAGAGGAGATTAACTGCGTGAGGGTTGGTCACGAGGTGAGGAGGAACCGAACATGATGATGACAAGCAATATGGGACGGGAAGTCATCGACCTTAAGGCATGAGAACCCAGAGATCGACTTGATGCTGACAAGGGAAGAAGACAGTAAAGCGCGGATAAGCGTACATCAGGGACTGGATGCGGACGGTGTCATTGGTGCAACCGATTGCGTGATCACCGTCGAGTAGGATTCAGCCTAGCGGCCCTCTCGAGAGAAACGGTGTGAATGGGGCAATTGGGTCGACAGGGACAAAGGACAGGGGAACAGGTTGGACAGTACACGAAGAGAAAAAGAAAAGAAGGGATACACGCTGGCAATATGAGGTTCAACTGGCCGTCAGGTCTGCAGCCCCAGGTTTGCACCGTGCATTCAACGTGGGTACCTCCCATGAGGCGCACCCAAGCGGCACCCTATCCCTCCAGCCCGGCTGAGCAAGCATAAGACAAAGTCAAATCAATAAAGAAGCAGACAGAGGGTTACAGCAGAGAGTCAGTTAGGGTACAAAGCTTTCTTTTACCCCAGAAAACAATGAATGGTATGAAGCAAGGTTGAGCAAGACCTTGGCCCTGTGCAAACCTGCATGACCAGCGAATCACATAAGGAAACGAACCAAAAGACAAGAAGATGGCGCAACCAATGCAACTTTTAGGCTCATCCGCCGCGACAGGGCCGCGGTAGATAGGTAGGGGACAGGGGAGGTACAATAGAGATACAAAAAGCTCAGGACTTACCACGATACGGATAACCTCTCACGTCGATGGGACTGCGTTCGTCCTC
This sequence comes from Scortechinia acanthostroma, assembly GCA_011319215.2. Classification (NCBI taxonomy): domain Eukaryota; kingdom Fungi; phylum Ascomycota; class Sordariomycetes; order Coronophorales; family Scortechiniaceae; genus Scortechinia; species Scortechinia acanthostroma. The sequence goes on from JAABUG020000006.1 coordinate 243,947, forward strand.
GATGCTATCGTATGAACTCACGGAGATTCCTCCCATTCCTTCAGTCTGATCGTACTCCATATTCAGGTTCTGAAGGGATGCCAGGGCTGCTGCATCCGCATCAAAAGAATAATGTCGAGACTTGGCCACGGCTGGATCGTGTCGAGAGAGCAAGAAGTTGAAGTTCTCCAGTCTCTCGTAGTTGGAAGCAGCCACTTGACGAGCAAGAGTTTGCTGACTCTGCTCGTCAGCCATCTTGGGGGATAAGTTTTTTTTCTTGACTCTGGGCCGGTTTTCTTGGACCTTCTTGTCTTTTCTTTTTCTTCTTCGGAAATTCCTTCTTATTTTTTCACATCCAATTCTTGCCGAATAGAGTGAAGTAAAGGACAAGGGAGTAGATTAGATTATGACAGATATGGTTTACCAAGAATGAATGTCATGCGCCTCCCCAAAGATCAGCTGAAGAGGGGAAAGCTCAGAAGGTGAGGAAGACTATTTTGCCAAACAGCCCAGGAATTATGGAGGTCGAAGATTGGACGGCCGGTGGAGAGTTAAGGTAGCCAGGTATGCTGCAATCACACGGCTTTTTGTAAGGATAAAATAAATGCTTCCCACTTGATCATTGCGTTCGCATAACGCGGGAGGAAATGCAGCCACGTACACAACGGCAAATCGGTTAAACAAGGGAAGAAAAGAAGGCTGGATGCTGACGACGATGATGATGATGATGCGACTGGGATAGGAATGAGCAGAGAGTTACGGTAAGACACCGAATAATGAAGAGGAAGATGGCCCTTCGTTGGATAGTGCTGGAGCTGTCTGTCCACCCCCAGGACTGGGCGGTTCTTAGACAGGTACTAAGTCGATAATCTGAGTAATCATCCACAGTAGCCCATCTTAATAATAATAAAGTGAGATGTCGTTGCAGGTTGGCGATCGTCTCATCCTGCTCCGCTAGTCGATGATCTGATAGAATGGAGAAATGTCGCAATCGCCAACGCTGATTCGTCCGTGGAGGGCTACCTCGGGAATCAGGGCAGTCGCGCTGGCGAGACAATTTGATCGGAAAAAAGGATCAGAGGATGATGATAGATGATTCTTGAAGGTATGTTGAAGCAATTGAACAGTATGGGTGTCGAGTACGTATATGATCCAGAAGGGAGTTGTCGTGTTCTTCCATGTATAAGGTAGTCTAAGCGATACTGAAATGGATACAGTATTTAGAGCTGACGCAGGCTGGGGCTGCCGAGTTGGAGCTCTCCTTGGTACTGTCGTCCAATGAAGAAGGTCTCAGGAGCCAATCGGAAACGCCAGCAATTGGGGCTTGAAATACTGTGCGCCTCTCTAAGGACGGTACCTTTGTCCAGTGTCCCTATTATTATGTCAATTACTGTTCGGATGTGTCTGAAATTCGGTCAATCTCCACATCCAGCGGGACAGGAAAGGAGATAACCACCCTGAGAAAACGCATTGCCCAATGATGCGGTCTGAAATGTTGTTAAGTTGAGCTGGAAATTCCTGTCGTTCTGTCAGACTGCCTTGAGAACGTGGAGGCATCTCCTAACTCTATCATGATTTGAGTCTGGTCTATTATTTCGTGCTCTTCGTCTTTCCCCGGGCCAATCCACCACAGCGGGACTGGGAGATACGTATCTAAGGAGTACGGAATGGCCCCGTCTACACCAGTCAGCCACGATCCTACCAAATATACGTACTCTGGATCCCTCCAAGTCAGCCTATTCAGACTATCCCTCCTTTCTAGACCGCATCTTTGACGAGAGTCCCGCTCGGTGTTCCGAGCTCTTAACTCCGAGGCTTCAATTTGCGAAGCTTGTCTGATTCCATGGACTTGATTGCGGGTTGGCGGTTTCACTACTCAGTAAGGTAGTCCTAAGACGTGACCGTTGAATGGTATGCTGTTTCTAGGTACGTGCTCTAGGCTCACGACTGGCGAAGTGACAGATTCCTGTACAGAGCTACACTAGCAAGCTATGATTATCATCGCCGTCTGGGACAAGAGTCGAGATGCGGAGTAAACTCCTCAGATAGTAAAAGATCTCGCTACTTGGTCGGCAGACTGTTACTAGCAATCTCGAGTGACAACGGCTCGTTGGTCGTAAGGCCGATATTTCTATGCTGCGTCTGGTCCCAGGTCAATGGCTACAATCACAACAAGGGCACAGGACGCGATCGACATCTGCATACCACAGTATAAATTGTTAGGTATAAGTGTCATCAGTTTCGTTCGATTGGACATTTTTCTCTATGCATCGGCCATGTTCTACTAGACATATAGAATCACATAGGTACATTACCTCCCCAGCACGACCACCTGGGACAATTATGCTAGTTGATACCAAGACATCTAAAACTCCTGGCTCTCATCACCGGCAATGATGACGTTGTTGATCTATTCTCGGTCAGTCTGGAACACGCCGCAGTTACGCATGGGTCCGAATTCATACCTTAAGAACCATGCGGCAGAGCTGAGTAGCGAGCAAAAGTTGCTGGCGCTTGCCGATCAGAGGATCGATGACAAAGTGCTCTTTCATATCTGTTGTGCAAATGTAAGCACAGACCTTCTTGCCAGTCAAAAGGACAAACACATACCATTGTTGCCGGTCAACATGCAGTCGACACCCAACCGGGAGTTCTTCTCCCTAACCTGGCGCGACTTGATCGCCGCAAGTGTCTCGATGGGGCTCAGACCCGAATTCTCCGCCAACGCCAAGGGCACCGCATCTAGCGCATCCGCAAAGGCACGCATAGCGTATTGTTCAATGCCGGGGCTCTGGAATTCCATGAGTCAGTTGCTGTATGGAAACATGAGTTCCAAGACTACCTACCTTCACAGCAGCTTCCTCCACGGCGAGGGAGCAAGCAATTTCAGCAGCACCACCACCATATACGACCCGGTTATCTTTGACGAGGTTTCGGACGACACAGAGAGCATCGTGTATCGAGCGCTTGGCTTCATCAATGATCTAGGAGACGGTCAGTCACGTCTCTATCTTCCGTACTCAAAAAGTCCGACGAACCATCTTGTTGCTTCCTCGTACGAAAATCGTAACGGCACGGCTGTTGGCACACTCTTCAATGACAAGCATCTTCTCCCGGGTGGTACCGAATGTCATCTCCCGCACGCGACCTGCGGTTCCCAGTTTCTCTGGGCTCAGGTCCTCGAAACGAGGGACAATTCGTCCATTCGTAGCAATGGCAATGAGTTCAATTTCGGGACCACCGACCCACCGGACGGCAGGAAGCTTGTTCTGGAGTAGAAGGTGGTTTGCCTCGTCGTCGAAACCCCACTGGCAGATCACCAGGTTGGCGCCTGAGTCTTTCAAGTGCTGGATCATCTCTGTAAACTTCTCCCGTTCGTAGTCTTGCAGCTTCTTGAACTCTTCGACGGATGTGATGTCGAGCTTGTGCTTCGTCTTCGGCTTCGGAGGCTCGAACGGGCATGTCAAGATCGCCAGCTTGGCATCTGTAACCTCGTCGGGCATCTGGGGGTGAGAGAAATCTTTATCCACAATAACACCTTTGACAAGTAGCGAGTCCTCCAGAGCACCGCCAAGCTTGCCGTCTACCTTGATCAGTTCGAAATCGACATCCTTGCGCTCGAGGTCCGCAACTGAAAGCACAGCGTCGACGGCGATCTTGGCGAATTGGTCGTGGGATTTCGAGACACTAGAGCAGAGTCAGTTATCAGTCATCCGAAAAGTAAAGAGGCAGCGTCAATAGGGTTGTACATTTTGCTACCAAGACTGGTCTTCGCAACCTTGAGTAGGTTCTCGGTATCGTCTTTGGTGAAAGGGATCTCGTCGCTGATCTCGTCGAGCTGAGCAACAGCAATCTCACAAGCCTGGTCATAACCGTCTGCGATACGAATGGGGTGGATTCCCTTGTCAATCAGCTCGGCCGCCTGCTCGAGCATAGCCGCCGCCAGGACAACGACACCGGTTGTACCGTCACCGATTTCCTCATCCTGAGACTTCGAGAGCTCGACCAAGAGCTTCGCAACATTGTTTGTGATTTCCATCTATGGACAGTCGCAAGTCAGTGACACGCCGAATCGACGATACCGACGTGGTTGAAAAACGGACCTGGGAGAGGATAGTTGCGCCATCGTTGGTTACGGTGATATCACCATCTGGGGAGATCAAAATCTTGTCAAGACCGCGGGGACCCTATAATAGTTCTTAGATGCCGTTCCGATTTTCATAAAACCTCCGGTTCATACCAAAGAAGTCTTCACGATGTTGGCGACGGTCTTGGCAGCGACAATGTGTGATTTTACAGCCTCGTTGCCGTGCTGTCTCTTCTTCTTTCCCTGACTATGCGAGTAGATTTTGTATCAGTGTCTGGTCACCTCAAAAATTCATATTCCTCCAAAGTCAAGACAAAGGGGTATGGGTCTCAAGCAACATACTCTCGGACAACGATGAACGGCCGACCCTGTTCATCTTTCATAACAGAAGCTATTGTAGTTGTTAGTCACAACCCGGAGCGTAAGGAAGTCGGAGTAGAGGCCGAATCAACCTTGAGACAAATCAAGTTCTAGATAAAGGCAGCCAGAGTCAGTAATGGAGTGATTCTCGGTGAGGGGTATCAGGAACATACGCATCGCCATTTTGACGGTCTGCCACCCGGCAGGATTTCGCAGCTTATAGTTTCAACAAAAACACCCTGAGATCAAGGTGAGATAATTTCAAGAGATGCCCCTGGAACAAGTACAGACGAGGCGGGGGGAAGTTCAATGATCTGGACACAACGGGGTTCACTGATATTGAGGGCACTTTTAGAATTTCTGGAGATGTCCCAGTCGGGCTAGTGAGCTGCTTTCCATATCCGGTATAGCGTGTTTTGTCAACCACGCGCCTTTCTGCGCGACTCGTCATTTCGCAAAGAGCCCAAGGGCATCTCGATCCCCAAGTCACCTCCAGTAAGGTACATCTGGTCGCATCCTATCATTGTCATCCATCAATCAAATTTCTGGGGTCAAGAGTGCCCACCGTCGTCAAAACGTTTTCCAAACTCTTCAACCTCAATCCTTTTAGGGCAATGCCTCGTGAGTGATGGATTGATCTCTGCGCCGGAACCCGCCACGTCCAGCTGACATTGCCTGCAGCCCCCGTTGAAGATCTTTCGGACGACGAGTCCACTGGCGGATCTATCCCTTACAACAACGTTGAACATGACAAGGGCATCGCTGGCGACGCCAAGGAGGAAGAGGAGGACGATGTTGAGAATGAGGAAGAGGGGCTGTGAGTGCAACGACCGTCTCGCCGAGCTGGCGCGCGATGCTTATATGTGACAGATACACCGTTGAAAAGATCATGGGCCATGAGTTCACAAAGGACGTATGTAATTGACCATCGCAATTCAACCCCGTCTCCTACTTCCTTGCGCCCTCAATCCGCGCAATTGGCGACTCTGCGCTAACCAGCAGGTAGGGCAAACTTCTGCTGCAGGTGAAGTGGCATGGCTACGATGACCCAGCAGATCAGACATTGGAACCAGAAGAGAACCTCTTGTAAGATATTCCTCGCCCCTTTTCCCGCAGCACGAATCTCACAGCCCTCAGGGAGGGGGCTAAGGAGATCCTAGATGAGTACTTCAGAACTCAAGGTGGCCGTCCGGAGAAACCAGTTGCTGTCCGAAAGCGAAAGTCAATGGGAAGCGTTAAGGCGGAGTCTGAAACACCAGCAGAGCCTAAGCGCCGCAGAAAATCTAGGGCCAATGCAGAGACCGCCACAGCCACAGAGACGCCGGAGGCTGAGGCAGGCGAGGTACCCGATTGGGTGCCCCGATCAAAGAGCTGGGAGAAAGAGGTCGAGAGAGTTGATACCATCATCCGCGACCCCAAGACGAACTCGTTGATTGCATTTCTGAAGTGGACCAATGGCAAAACAGCCAAGGTTTCCATCGAAACATGCTACGAAAAATGCCCAAGAAAGGCAAGGTCTGCTTGATGACTGATAATCCTTGAGTGCATGCTAACTATAAGACAGATGCTTGAGTTCTACGAGCAACATCTGTACGTCACTTCTCCTTAACTTCGCGATAGTTACCAGTTTCTGACTTGGCTTTAGGGTCTTCAAAGACGGTTGAATTTCAGCGGCATGGTTAACAAGGCGATGTTAGGGTTCGAATTTTCTTGTTTCAGGGCTCAATGATGTTTCATTGAGAAGGAGTCTTTCGATACATATTGTAAGAGGATCACAGCGCATCGAGGGTTACTTACGGGAGTTACTGGCCGTCAGCTATGGTTTTTTGATCTGTAAGATATATTCCCATTGGGTGTGGTCGCGCAATTCAGCAATATCTCGTCATAAAAAGGGACAAAGCCAGGAGACCATAGTGGAAGCGAGGGATCTATAAGTTCCCACTGATACCACTTTTTCTCGTCTCTTATTGGTGAAATTAGTTCTTAATCCGTACGACAATGTTATCTTCTTTCGGATGCACAATTGCAGCCTTTCCTATTGTCCACCCCTGTTGTCATTTGAGACCTCTCGCACAAGCGACTATCAATCGCTCATGCCTCCAAAAGTCCCGCGGCCCTGGCCATGCTAAGATAATTAAACCGCGCATCGAAGGCTTCTGATCCATGCTTCTTCAAAACTCGTTCGATAGCGCGGCTGTTGTCAGTTTCCACACAATCATCATCTTCGGCTGTCCAAACTCCAGGCATATCCTCAGGGATGCCTTTTCCTGCAGAAAGGTATTCTAGAACCTTGTCGGCTACGCGTGGGTCCATGCTGGTACATTGTAGAGCCTTGATCACTTGTTCCTCGTTCTCTGCCTTGCCTGTTCGCAGCCGATTCTCGATCCATGCGTCGATGTCTTCTTCTTGAGAGGGTTCTTCTTGAGGCTCCGGACTTGAGGGAAAGAACGGGAGTTCTAAGAGGAAGGTGTCAAGAGGCAAAGTGTCAGGGATGCTATCTGGTTTTTCGCTTGGCAGTTCTGTCCTGTGAGAGTCTACCACAGTGGCACCTCCCGTTTCCCTTGGTTTTGGGGATGGCAGCTGTGTTTGTCCATGAGAGGCCTGGCCGAGTGGGACTCGACTGGACCGAGCTTCAGAACGACGCGGTTCTTCATTCCTTTGTTGATCCATACGTTTCGAATCTGTAGTCACCAACGGCTCGGTATGAGCGGGATGCTCCTCAAGTACTCTATGACGAGCAACAGAGATGCTCTCTTCCGGGAGAGTTGCCGGTGTTGCCTTTTTCCTTGGTCGATCATGGGTCCCTTGCCTTTCGACCCGGCCTGGTTCGCTGACCTCAGAACTTCGTTTTCTTTTTCTGGCTTCTATCCTTTCGGTAGCCTCAGGAGCATCCCCAGAACGTCTCTCATGCGATCTTGCCGGGGCAGTGCTAGGGACCTGAGACTGTCTCATAGTGCTCTCCGGAGGAGCGGGAACCTCAACTGTGGGCTCGGCCGCGGCCCCCGGACGTGGTTTTCCGCGCAGTCTCTTCAAATATCGATCACGGTAAGACTGATAAGTATGTCGCGGATGCTGAGAGTGACAAGAACCGTAAGCAAACAACGAAGTGGGACAGGCCGAGGGAAGCAAGGGCCTACCTTCTGTGCTAATTGTTTGTAAATCAGGTTACCACTGACACCTCTTGGGTCTTTCTCATACGGTTGAACCCAGTCCCATAGCAGCTGGTCATCTTGTAGTGAATATGGGATCCTGTGAGCTCTAGTTGCGATATGTGTTGCTCCCACTGGCCGTTGTGCGGAAGGTCCAGCTCTGTAAGTTTCGAGGTCTGCCAGTTTCCCTCTCCGGACAGAGTCTTCCACAAATTTGAAAGAGTATCTGAATTGTTCAGCTGGTTTCATAAAAAACACGGACAAATGGTAAAACATACGTGTCAGATGGGAGATTCTTCCTTGTATGGTCCACCAGTTTGATATCTGCATCTTTCTCTTGAAGCCTTACAATACCGCCATTTGCCTAGAGTGCCATCAGCTTGGGGTGGAAGAGCAGAACGCAGAGAAACATACCTCAATCAACTCTTTGAACCTGCTCCTTTGAGGAATGTTTTGAGACAACCAGAACTGTTTCCCGTCGAAGAGAAGGCTGCCATTCCTGCTCCCGCCGCCATCATCGCCCTCCACATTATCTCCTGCCATGACCAATCTAGTCCATGTGCCTTCGAAAGATAGTTAAATGGATTTCTTCCTCTCCCTCTCTCAGTTGACGTCGCGGGCTACGTTACACAACGCGTAATCACGTGTTCGCGCGTTGAAAGTTTAATCCTTCATGCTGTAAGGACACTGCTTCCATTCACCTCGACGTTGATTTCGGGGGATGCTTTCGAAGAAGAATTCAAAGGCGGACTTCTATCAGACTGTATCATTCATGGCAGCACCACAATCACGACAGCACTTCTTCATCCCTCTTCGGGTAGTGGAAGTCACGTGCATTAGGTGGTAACGATGACTTGGCGAAGTCATTAAAGTGCTTTTTGCAGACAGAAGAAAAACCACCGCCAGGTCTTCTAGAACCGGATTGTGAATTAGCGATACATTCGAAGTTATATTGTCAATAGTCATCCGAGCTTCAGGCAGTCCTGTCGGGCATGCTGCTAGACTGACAACGCGGGAGATCACTACCAAGATCCCTGACGATCTAGGCCGACCATGGGGTTCCTGAGGACGGTGGCTATCGCCATACTTGGAGTCTCTACCTTTACTTTTGTAGCCCTGTTCGGAAGGCTTCCTGCTTTTAGGTGAGAGAAAATCCCATTTGTACAGGCCCAGTACCTCCGCTGACGAGTACCCTGCAGGAAAACCCCCGTTGGATTACTCCATAGGATCATTTGTATACACCTTCCTAATGGACTATTATATCTGGACTCTCGTCTACTGGGGAGCAGACTGTCGTACTGCTGGAACCGGTCGGGTAGTTATATATTGCACGAAAACCACCCGCTCGTACTTGTGAGCATTGAGCTGTTGCAGACCCTCTGTCTTCTCATCGATTAACCTGTTCGCAGATCTTCTTCCTTTCACTCCTCGTTGCAGGAGAATGCATGTTTATTCCGAGCGCATGGCCTAGAATCTCAACATTCCATCGGGTCTGCATTCCAACCCTCACGATTCTTCCGTACATCTTTCTGTACGCTAGCGTTGTCACCAAATCGCACATCACTCACGAAAACCATGAGGATGAGATGGCACGGTATCCATATGACCGAGTGATTTTTCATCCAGGTCATCGTTGCCGTACGTGTGAGTTCTTGAAACCAGCACGAAGCAAGCATTGCAGTTTTTGCAAAGCTTGTGTTTCGCGGCACGATCATCACTGTGTTTGGCTGACCAACTGCGTTGGTCGAAACAACTACCAATACTTTTTATCTTTGTTACTATCCCTATCAGTGTTGTTGACATACGGGTCATGCCTTGGCTTCTCTCTTGTGTCGCAAACGCTAGAGGGTCTCATACCGTCAAGCTCACCGTTACGATCGAAAACACAAGACTGGACGACATGGCTCAATATCTGGGCGATAGCTATTGCTTCTGATATTGGTGTTGGTGCCGTCGCCTTGCTGACAGCCATGACAGCACCATTGGCCATGGCCTTTCTACTCTATCACACCTACCTCATCTGGGCTGGCATGACCACAAATGAAAGCGCAAAATGGTCAGACTGGAAAGAGGATGTCGCAGATGGCTTAGTATTCAAGTCCACCAGAAGCAAGGTTTATGGGACTTCATTCTGCTCTGATGAGGACAGTCGGGCTCAAAGATCTTGGCCAGTGAGCAGTGACCAGATCCTAGTAATCACGGACGGTGAACCCCCGAAGGAGGGCTTCAAACTCTGCTCACGCTCGAATGAGATGCTTCAGAAGGATGATCCACAGGCGCCAGTTGACACAAGGTGGATTGAAGTGAACAGTATGCGGGAGATTGACAATATCTATGACTTGGGATTTTGGGACAATCTACGAGAGGTTTTCAAAATGCCTATTAGACATCATGTATAATTTCTCTTCCGATATCACTTTTGATCTCCTACGTGCTCATAATATGATCATGTATAAAGCTACCATTCCGTTGTTGTATAGAAAGACGCTCTCATGTGGGCTTACCTAAAAGGGTAGGCGGGACTCTTGATCGGCGGAACCGGAAAAATTGCCTTCTGTCACTATTTCTTCTCCACCATTATCGTCGCCATCAACACTTCTACTTCCTCGATCTGGCAGTATTCTCTGACAATAATCTCACATCGGTCCCGATTAGCATGATAATCGAGGGCAACCGTCAAGATGGCAGACCGACCAGCGGCAGAAACTAAACCAAAATGCACTCCAGCCGAGCTCATGTTGAAGGTCATCTTGACGGGAACTTTGAGCCACTATGAGACTCGTGGGATGATTGACGATAAACGCTTGGAGCACATGCTTTCTGCCGGGAAACAGATACTTTACAAAACACATCAGGAGAGCGACGTCAGGTATGATCTTTTTGGTAACCTTGAACTGCGAGACGTTTGTCTGACTGCTTCACTTACGACAGACACAATTTGGGACTATCGCCGGACATTTGGCAAGGCTTTACGGATGTACTGACGAAAGCGATCCCGGTTCTGGAATCACAATCATTTGCATGGAAGAGCCCTCCGTCCGCGAATTATGAACACTCGTCCTCAAACCTCATTGCATACAACTACTTCTCCCTCGTCAAAGACATCGAGCGCTTGAACGACCTCTGCACTATAGCTCGCAACCTTCTCGCCACAACCAAGAAAGCGCAGAATATTGCGGCCGAGAAAGGTTTCGATCAAAGGATATTGGCACTAGTGGATACTTGTGTGAGAGTCACTGCGCGGGGGTTCGACGGAGAGACAAATGCGAGAAACGAGGAGCGCTGGCAAAAAGTGGTCAATCTATATAAGCGATTATTGATCACATGCCTTCAATTCCTGCACAACTTCATCATGCATAATGAGCAGCGGAAGATGGTCTTGTGGTTAGATCTGTTCGGCTACCATTCGACTGGCGATTCCAACATCATCCAACCTAGGGAGCCGCTTGATCAGGCTAGTGCTCAGGCTGAGGGAGTGGCACCAATTGTCAAGATTGGGGAGAGGATTGTCAACCCCCCGATCAGGGCTCTTTACGATCAGACAGCGGAAGATTTGTTACTGGAAACCATCTCGAATTTCCCACGGGAGCCCGCGACAATCAAAGAAGAAGCAGCCATGCTACTCCTTGCAAACATCAAAGACCACATGGAGAAACTTCTCGGGCGAGATCTTACGGCCATCCAGGAAATGGGCAAGGATCCGGAGCAGGTGAAGGAGATCCGAGCCGCCTTGACTGCTATTCTTGGAGCCAAGGTGGATGGCTGGTCAGATCTCCAAGATAGAGCCAGAGACCTTCCACCCGCACTCCCCGAAGACGAGCCGCCGAGGAAAAAGGCAATCCTGACGATAGACCGCAGCCAAACCGCAGGTTTTCCTCGCATTTGCTGGGCTGACTTGCCCGATCTTAACGAATATGGCGCACTTGCAGCAGGCGATGCACCAATAACGGAGGAAGACACAAGCATGCCCCGATCTGCTCAATCTGCAGCCGAGACCTTGCAAGAAGCCAAGGACGAGTTGATGGCTCGACTGCAGGAATCATCACAGATTGCTGATCATGGCGATCATGATTATGATGCTGGCGATGCAGGGACAGTTGGCGACGATGATTCGCACAGCCTGGAAGCCGTTGCGGACGGGAGCATCGAAGAGGAGGAGGAGGAAGACGACGAGGATGATGAAGACTACCGAGGTCGACCTGGCGATCAGCAGCGTGGCCTGCTGACCGACATTCCTCTCGTTCTAGGTCCTGCGGAAATCGAAGCTCTTCCCATGATTATTCAGGCCGGTATTGTGGACAGCTTCGGGCTCAAGGGTGGCGAGCGCACAGGATCGAGAAACATGCAAGCTCTCAGATGTCATATCCTTCTCACTCAGGAAACCGGTCGAAATCTCTTGCGTGAGCTATTGATTTTCATCGCCGCCTGGGACCTCCCTGATGATGAGCTATATTTCAAGATGATGGTGCAGATTATGGATGCAGTACTGAAGAATGGGCTGATGTCTCACGCCTACTCTGACTTTGGGCAGCCAAAAGACATCATCTCTCCCGCGCAGGCAGTCGTGGTCAAGATCTTGACGCACATTTTCAGGGCAAAGTACTCTCCTGCCTCGGTTACAGGGTCAACCCAGCAGAGCACCACGAAGAACCCGGCACCACTTTCTAGGGTCGATATCCTCACGGTTCGCTACATATTCACTATCTTCCGTGGGAACATCATCCCCGAAACCTGCGCCTTGATCTACCTTCAAGGACAGATCAGGGCCGGACGTGCGCTGCCAGAAGATTTCCCGCTAAATCTGTGGGACATGGAACGAGTCTACGAGGGAGTCTACCAATTTCTGGAGTTCTTTGCTGTACTTACAGAAAATAACGACTGGAAGAATCTGCTTGTCAAGTGGGAGATTGTTTATGATCTGGTGACACTGATCAAGGAACTAGAAGCCAGCATCCCCAAGGGCCAACTGAATTCGCTGTCTTTTGGGCGCAACAGCCCTCCCAAAGAAGCACATCAACAAGACGCAGCTGCAGGACCCGTGGCTGTTGAGAGACCATATGATCCTGGTGACCCTGACCCGGCGGAAAACGGCGCTGGCAGTGCCGGTTCCCGGGCCGAATCGCCCCCTATCACCGAGGATCCTTCAGAATTTGAGTGGAGAAATCTCAAGAAACTGGTCGTGCTCGTTCTCTCGTCTCTGGTTTGGAAGTGCCCCGAGGTGCAGGATCAGATTCGCCGATACGGCGGTGTCGAGACTATCTTGTCTTGCACCAACTTTGATGCTCACAACCCGTACATCAAGGAACACGCTGTTATGTGTCTGAAGTTTCTGCTAGAAGGGAATCGAGAGAACCAAAAGCTTGTCGAAGCGCTCGAAGCTCGGGAGGTTGTCAGGGATGATAATGGGCTGTTGGAGAGAAGTGGCTTTGAGGCCGTGATCGATAAGACCGGCAAGTTGGCCATTCGACCCAAGGATGGCCAGCCTTCAGAGAAGAAGTAGGACGATAGATACATTGTAAGAAGTGATAGACAGATACTAGACAAGATACTTCCCCAGGGAATGACACGGCACATGAATACAAAATGAAACATGATGAATCCGCAACTAGCCATACATACCGTCCCATTCCTCCTCGTCATCCTCAACAGGTTTCTTCTTACGGGCCTCTGCCTTCTCACGCTCTTGTTTAGCAAAATCCGTTCGATCAAGCGGACACGTCCCCCGCAGGCGCAACCAGGGCCGGATACACTCCAAATCAAACAAATGCGTCGAATGACACGGCAGCCGCACAACGAGCGGATACTCATCCTCCAAGAACGGGTTATTGCAAATCGGACACGTCTGCGACTCCTTCAACGACGTACGCGGGACCCGGTCGAGCACTATTCAATAAACCCAGTCAGCCGCATTCCCAGCCCGCACTCCCAGCCCGCACTCCCAGCCCGCACTCCCAGCCCGCACGACACTTGAGAAACATACTATCGCAAAACTCCTCACTCACACCCTCCACCTCCTTAGGCGGCGTATCCGCCTCCCGCAACAACGTCTGAATCATCTGCGACAGAAGATCGTCGCCTTCGCCTGCGCCTTCACCCGCAGTCGCGGCCGCGCCCGCACCGCCCTCCGCCTCCCGGCGCATAACCTCCAACGCCTCAGCGAGAGAATAGAACGCGGCGCTTACGTCGCGCGGGACGGGCACGGCGTGCGGTCTGGAGCGGTGCTCATCGGGGCTGATTTGGGAGAGGGTCGAGAAGAAGGTTGAGAGGTCGGGGCGGCGGCGGCGGGTGGGTTGTGCCGGGATGGAGGGGTCGGTTGTGTTGTGTTCGACTGCGGAGTGTATTAGTATGTGTAGAGGGTGGGTTTGCGCAGGGCAGGGTGGTGTACTGTACCTTCGTAAGTGGACATTTTGGTTGAGTTCGCTTTCACTCGCGGGGAGTGAGGGGAGATAGGTGACCAGACCTGATTGACTGGATGTGTGGGTGAGTGTGTGATCTCTTCCTGTGTCAATCAATTTCTGTTATAGGAGTAACAGATTGTTGGAGGTGAAGCTTGCGTTCTTGATTGTGGATGCGAAAAGAAGACGATGAAGAAGCTTGCGGAGTTTGGAGGGGAAGCTCTTGTTATCTACCGAGGCCGGTGCGGAGGCGACAAATTGATACGCGTCTGGGCATAGTTTGTGCCTCAGGCTCTATACGTCCATGAGACATGATTCGTAAGGCATCAGTTCGACAAAGAAGGTTACAACTGTGTCTGATTATTCACAAGTATATACAGGATACATTGTTGGTATGAGCCCTATATCACCAGACTAATGTTGCCTAGTCTCTAAGTACACTAGTAGGTGAAATCCTCGTAGATAACTCGCTTCCCTGCCAGCCAAGTCATGACGGAGCCCTTGAGTGAAGGGCTCCCACAGAAGTACCAAGCATCCTCCAGGGACGTATCCAAGTCACGGGCCTCCATCCTGCGACGCTCGATTCTCGCCCCGGACGATATAATGGCATCAAGTTGCTCAGATCCCTGCTCATCCTTTGGCTCAGGTCCTGTGAGAAATAGAGTGGTTGAGCCTGGCAGCTGAGGAAAGCGCTTGAATGTGTCGAAGACAAGGCCTACATCAGTAATAGAAATGGACCACAGGAGGCGTAGGCGCGAAGCATCGATGCCTGGCAGCTGTGCAATGACGGGCGTGATACCAATTCCGCCCGCTATAACTGGAATTGGGCAGTCACCTCCTTGATCGTCTAGCTTAAACTCGCCACCGAAGCCTTTGAGAGGGACTTCTAAACCGGCGCGTTCGCTAGTCCTGAAGAGGTGGCTGGTTACGTTGCCGTGCTTGCGAACTGTGATCTCAAATTCATTCGCTGGCAGTCCATGCCCTGGATGCGAGGAAATAGTGAATGTCCTGACATAGTCATCATTCAGACTTAAAGGATCGTCATCGAGCATATGGCAATAGCCTAGGTCCAACTCCTCCTGAAACGAGAAGGTGGCATACTGGCCGGGAGTCCAGGGCCCGATTTTGGATGTGTCTGAGATTCGGAAGCGAAACCGACCGATGCTCGGAGTAAGGATCTCCTTTGCAATCATGGTAGCAGTGACAGAGACGTTGTCACTAAGCTGAGCTATGCGATTGACCCTTTCTGTGGCCAGGTAACGTACACTTGGGTTGTATGGAGAGGGCGCGCCTGCAACTCCTCGGAAGGCGAGCGACCTCTCAACGTAGCGAGCGGAAGTGACCGTCACTTTGACAGCGAGATTTGATCGCGGCAGCAGAGCAGCCGCGTCCTTGCCAATCAAGACCTCTGTTCTTCCTGTCACATAGAGCGCGTTTCCTGTGTCAAAGCCTGGGAAAACGTATCCTGCCAGAGGAGTTGTCTGAAAGTTACCCAGCGTCTGGTATAATCTATTGCCAGAATATTCAGGATATACGAAAACAGAACCGCTAGGTCCGTTGCTCGCGAGACGTACAAAGCCTGGAGGCCCACCGCGGATATTGATGTCCATGTCCTCTGTACCGTGAATCGAGGCGACAAACAGGCAGTCCGCTCGGTTGAGTAACTCAACTGCAGCTGGCGGTAGCTGGGGGTTGTCAGTAATCAGTTTCGGATCAGGTAGAGCTGGAATTATTTTCTTCTTATTCAGGTATTTGGGACAATTGCCTGTCTGTGTTAGCAAACGTGTCATAGAACCATATATACGATCGAACCCTACCGAGACTTCCCTGAATGGACACAGACACGTGCGCCATTCCTCTTTCTCCTTGACCTTGGCCATCTCGACCAGATTCATGGCTATTAGAATCCAGTGATCCAGCAATCTTCCTTCCATAGAGTTTCACCCTCCTACGATTCTCCAAATCGATCGCCAACCCGGAGACAGGCTTGCCAGAAGTCTCTACCGAAGCAAGGTTCTCGTTCGCCGAGTCTCCTAGCAGCAACACTGCGACAGGATCATATCGACCATCCACTGGAGTGTTGATATCGAAAGTAGATTGCGAAGTAGGAGCGGCAAAGCCAGCCTCTCCTCCCCACACCGTTGCCCATGGTCGGCCTTCCTGATCTATGGTGCCCAAGGCCATTAAAGGAGACCTCTGTACCAGGAATGCGGCCCCGGGATAGAGATAAGGGACAGTTGGATTGTCTGTAAACGGCACTTGAAGCAAAGTGTGCATCTTCTTCTCCCCATCATGCCAGGGCAGTGTCCCTGCGAGGACTGTAGTCATATTGATGCAACGGGTAGCAATCGGAATCTCAAGCGATGTGCAATCGAGGCATCCCGGAAGATATGGCAGCTAGAGGGCCCGACATATTATACCTCAAGAACAAAGCCGACCAGTGTCAGTCAAAGAAGACATACACAGTGGTGTATGACGATGGCTGATTTCTAATCTGCGTCCCTTGGCTATACGAGTGAGTTGTTAGTCACCAGGCGGGGTAAAGCTTAGGATAAATGTGTGCGACTAATATGACTTTCTAGCAAGCTTGAATCAAAGCTGAGAGAAATGTGGAAAAGGTGAGGTTGATATTCTCGATAGTCTCCACCAAGAGGCCATTGATGCTCTCGAGGATTTCTTGATGAATGGAGCTGTGCCGCGTCGTCGTGGGGTGTCCAAGCAGATCATTTGGCTTGAAACACGCCACCAGATAACCAGAAGCGTGGAAACTTTAACAACCAACGCTGTGGCTCATCAAATCCAGAGGGAATGGTTCAAAACTGGCTTTCTGAGAATGACTGCCAAGTACAAACCAGCTTCAGATGGCATTTGTGTGACAGGAATGTTCAGTCCAATCTAGACTCCTGACGACTGTTTATCGATAACGTCGAGTTTAGTGTGCTTTCTTTCTTTAGCAACGCACCCACAGTGGATCATTGCCAAGGGAGGCATTGCATTGATCTGAAACCTGGGGGAGTACGCAGCTTTCTTGTTTAGCGGGAATTCTGCTTAAAGATCATATTTCATCTCCCTGGCTGGTCCAGTAAATAAAACCTGCATAGTGGTCAGTCGACGTCTGTAACGGCAATCTCATATTTGTTCAGCTCGGGATAGCCTCAATCAGCGGTGGATTTCCTCTACAGAGAGTGTCTCTTACTCGATATTCAATACTGAAGCGACTGGGCTTCGTCAGAGACCCAGCGCTTCCAGCTCCAACATCAAGATGCGTTCCAAATCTGTAAAACCATCTCTCTACCCTCCCGGACCTTTTCATACCATCCGTGCAGTTTCCCTACTCTCCTCAGTAATCGTCGGCATCGTACTGGCCGTCTTTATCTATCATCTCAAAAGCGGCGGATACAAACTTCCTTGGGCCTTCTTACTGGTAAGTACTCTGCTCTATGCCCCACGGACCATCTCAAAGCCAACCTCTCCGTCATCTAGCTCGTCGTCTCGGCCTTCCTCTCTATCCTCAATTACATCTTCACCAGCCTCACCCACTGCTGCTATGGCCTCTCACCACGCCTCTCCCTCCTCTCCAACACCATCCTCCTCATCCTCTGGCTCATCTCCCTCGGCCTCCTGAGCTGGAGCATGTCCCACACCATCCTCACCACCTGCAACGCAACCTACTGGGCCACCCCAACCGGCATCGCCGTCTGCCGCACCTACAAGGCTCTCTTCACCTTCACCTGCATCAGCACAGTAGCCGCCATCGCCGCCATCACCCTCGACATCATCATCCACAAGCGCCAGACCAGACTAGGCACCTACGACCCCATGACCAGCAACCCAGATATCAAGCTGCACGAGCGCAACAACAGCGCCATAACAAGCACTGACGGCGGCGCCGCAGTCGACCGGCAGCTTCACGAGAGCGCTTACGCAGACCGTCGCGGAATCTCAGATGCCCCAGGCCCGGATTACGCAAATCACCCGGCGTACCGGCCCTACCGCGTGCCGCCCCGTGTGTATGGCCTGAATGCATCGGCTGAGCATTACCATGCCGGCGAGGCGCAAGAGTTCTCGGAGACCGCGCCGGCGAGAAGTCGGCGGGGTGGGCCGCGGGTTCGGTTCAGTGGTGTTGGGCGTCCGGGGTATGGCCATCCTGCGGAGCAGACGGCTTATGACCCTGGGGCTTATCAGTGATTTGGTTATGGACAAGCAGTATCTGACTGTGGTGTTGCAAAACTGTATCCTCTGGCGGGGTTCATGATTTCTACCATTCTTTGATGTATTATGACTTGGGTATATACATGGTTCATTCTGCGATGAGAGCTTTCATTCAGGGCAAACAAAACATCGCTTACT
Organism: Scortechinia acanthostroma; assembly: GCA_011319215.2. Classification (NCBI taxonomy): domain Eukaryota; kingdom Fungi; phylum Ascomycota; class Sordariomycetes; order Coronophorales; family Scortechiniaceae; genus Scortechinia; species Scortechinia acanthostroma. The sequence goes on from JAABUG020000006.1 coordinate 262,267, forward strand.
CGAGCATTTTGTCAATTCGTCATCTGTCTGATATCGAATTATACCAAAATCTCACCGTCGTTTGGCCCAGACGGTCAACCTTTTGTCTAAGTTCCAAGAAATGGCTTAGAGAAGCAAAGAGTATTGATAGAAGAGTCGAACAAATTAGTGGTAACGAGCAATATGTATAATCCATCCATAGATCCAAAACAGCCCATCTTGAATATCTCACTACATGATAACCTCGTTGGCAACATCCTGTATAACCATGTTAGTGTTATTGAGTAATGCAGAGAGTCAATTAACATACCCTCTTGAGTTCCTTGTATGGCAGACACACACAGTTCTGTACCCGTACCTCGTCGCCAACAGCACACTCCTTGCCCAAGATGGTGATGCTCTGCACCTTGACGCCATGCTTGATGATGCTGGTGGAGTGGCTTGTCATGGGAATAGGGGTTCCCTCGACACGAGCCCAGGCGCCCACCCGGCTGCTCCAGCCGATAATCGAGTGCATCACGCACGCATCGTGCTTGATCTCTGCGTCCTCCAGCACGATCGAGTCCTTGATACGAGCTCCAGCGCCGACGACAACACGCGCACCAATGGAGACATTGGGGCCCAACTTGGCGGTCGGGTCAACGGTTGCGGTGGGGTGGATGTAGACGGGGGGCACGATCGTGGCGGAGGGAGGGGTGAGTTCTTCGGATTGCGCCTGGAAGGCCTTTTGTAGGTAGAGTGCATTGGCGGGGACGGCCGAGCCAGCGGTCTTGATCTGTCGCCAGAAATCCTTGGTCTCGTGGACGAAGAACCGGTTGCTATCCGCCAAGTCGGAGAGGATATCCTGCTCCAGACGGATGACCTCGCTCTTCTCCGCATCCTCGTCGCCGGCGACGACGGACGACTCCAGGTTCTCGGAGGAAGGGTATGAGAGGAGGCGAGGGCGAGTAGTGCGGCGCTTGATGGCACTGCGGATGGAGGGGAAGATACACTCGGTAGCAAAGAGGTAGACACCACAGTTGATGAGGTTGGAGATGTGCGATTCCGGCTTTTCGACGTAGTGCAGCACGCGCTTGGTGTGAGAATCGGAGACAATACATCCGAAGTTAGTCGCGGCCTCGTTGCTGACCCGGGTCCCAAGAATCACGGCTTCTGCGTCTTTCTCCTCGAACAGCTTCAGCATTTCACCAAGAGGGAAGGAGCAGCAGACGTCGGCGTTCAGGACGAAAATGCGCTCGGGCTTGCCCTTGAGGATGGCATCACGGAAATGGTAGAGACCCCCTGCCGTGCCAAGCGCCGTGTATTCACGCAAGTATTGAATTCGGAACTGAGGGAACTCCTTGCTGGAGTCTTTGATGAAATCACGGAAGACAGATTCATCGTAGTAGCCGACCAGGATGACTTCACGGATATCGGGGATCTTGGCGAGAGCCTTGAGGCAGTGATTGATAATGGGGTGACCGGCAACTTCGAAAAGGGGCTGGTAGAATTCAATGCCCCTGAGTTAGCTACACTCCTAGAACTGTGGGATTGTGGGATCGAGTGAGGGGAAAGGTGAAAAGGAGGGGTAACTCACCTTCGGCACATCTAGAGACAGAGGTCTGAATCGAGTACCTCTGGAAGGACCTCCGACCTGATCGTGAGCAGTGTTAGCCGAATACTAATCATTTGCGCAATTGAGGCTCTGTTCGGCTTCACGCACCAAGATTACAGCCTTGGTGGAGGCCACGGTGGAATGTTCCCGCACTGGAACTTGAAGCATTGAGAATAGCTGAATGACGGATTGGGGGTGTTATTATATGAATTGACTGTGGTGATCAGAGACTGGGGGAGAGTTGGCAATAATGATCTTCGTAAGAGTATGGATAAGTAGTCTTAATGGTCAATGAAATAGTAATAGGAGAAATTATTATCGTCCTTATTATGCTTGAACTTCGGTGATGCCCCCAGATGACCACGCAGTCTGTTCCAGGCCCACCACAGGTACCTTCTCTTTCGGTACCTTAGGCACTAACTTCAGGACGACTAGGACAAGTCTAGATTAGCCGGTATCCGCATTTGGTTGAACCACGGGTCACGGGGAGCTTCAACACAGCAGCCATTTGACCGCTTTCGGTCATCTCAGATTTTAGGTCTTTCACAAATCAAAGCCAGAAATAAGCACCTTTGCCCCTGAACATATGTCTCTTCGAAGGGAGATCTGAGTATATTCTCCACGTTAATGTGGATAGCAAATATGGCAGGATATCCAGTATATACGACGTCAAATATGTGCTTGAAGTCATTGCCTACTTAGCAAACTGCAAAAACTGGCAATCATCGACTCTGACCTGCAAAATGCTTCAATTAGATTGATGAACACTGTAAAGTTTGTATCGATCTTTTACTCTATCGCTTTATCTTCATCCCTGTAACTTGACATGTGAGGTGTTTGCAGTTGGAGCTGGTTGTTGGTCCATCCATCTTGGCAACAGAAAGTTGTATATGCCGCACCAAATTTGGCAGTGCAGTATACAGTCGTTTGGATAGTGAGATTTCTACGCCTACGACAACAACCGACATACTTTATACAGATATGGCTGTCAAGTCTTTTAATGTGTTTTACTTCCGGCCCTGTCTATATAAATCAGACATCTATGCTGGATACACAGTACTCAACTCCCATCTTCCATTCACTTACATCACTTTGGGGCTTTCCATTCACTTAATTCTTCAAGGCCTAAGGACTGTCACCTCAAACGTGTCTCACTCTCAGCCATCGCAACGTTTCTTTCATATTCCGCAGACTTGCGCATGTGTCTGTCTGTTAAAGTGAACACAATACCCCACAGTTCTTTTTCTTTCTCACCTACTTCTACACCTCTCCTTCATGGTCTACAACATCATTCAGTAACGACGTTTCTCCTCCTCAATTACGGATATCATCATGTCAGAACCAAGCACAGGAACAGGTGAGTAAGGGAGCTCTAGTGCATCTTTCAACTCTAACCTGCCGCAGCTGCAGGGAGCAACACCCCAGTAGTCATGTCTGGCTTACCCTCCGCTGAGACCGACTCAATTACCATGATTGCTCGCGATATGAAGTCCCTGGTCAAAAAGATCCAGGATCTCCGTCACATTGGAATCGAGGACAGCCGCATTGCTCTGCCCAAAATCTGCGTCATAGGAGATCAGAGCACGGGAAAAAGCTCTCTTATCGAAGGCATGAGTGAGATCAAGGTACCTCGCAGTGCTGGAACCTGCACTCGCTGTCCCATGGAAATAAATCTGTCTGAGAGCGAGCCGGGTCAGGATTGGAATTGTCGCATATTTCTATCAAGGAAATACATCTTCGACGGCTCACGGAAGGTGACTAAACTGCCCAAAAAGTCGCAGCCTCTGGGACCATGGATCGAACAAGGTCAGGAAGATGAGCACTTTACCGATGTCAAAGATAGAGATGCTGTACAAGAGGCGATTAAGTGGGCCCAGCTTGCCATTTTGAACCCGGGAAGACCTGCTGCCGATTATCAACCCGGCAATAACGCTGACACGGACGAGTCTTATTGCCAGGTGAAGTTCTCGCCGAATGTAGTTCGGTTGGACATTTCCGCGCCTAACTTTCCTAACCTCTCCTTCTACGATCTACCTGGTGTCATTAGCCAGGCGGAACACGATCATGAGCGTTATCTTGTTTCACTGGTGGAGAACCTCGTGAAAGTGTACATCACCCAGGAAAATTGCATCGTTCTGCTCGCGCTGCCAATGACCGATGACGCTACAAACTCGAGAGCTGCACATATCATGCGGGATATCCCAGGTGCCAAAGACAGAACCCTCGGTGTCCTTACAAAACCTGACCGTATTCAGACGGGCGAGTCGTATGCTCAGTGGGTCGACATCCTGGAAGGAGACAAATTTGCACTCGGCCATGGCTACTACGTCGTCCGCAACAACCCTGACCCGGCCATCGAGCATTCTCGCGCGAGAGAAGAGGAGGCAGTATTCTTTGCACAGAGTCCCTGGGCAACAGACCTATCTGCCTACCAGGACAGATTCGGAACCAGACAACTACAAGCAGCGCTTTCAAGTCTTCTCCTAGAACAGATCCAGGGCTGTCTTCCGAGAATAACTGAACAGATCGACGCCAAAGCCGCGCGGATCGAGGCAGAGTTACAGACTCTTCCCGACCCCCCATCGGCGAACGTCCCGTACATCCTTTGCGGCAAATTGAACCACCTTAAAGATCAGATCCGTGCACACATTGACGGTGGCTCGGCTCAGTATCCCCTCCAGAAGATATGGGGCAACATTGCAAAGGACTTCAAAAGGGCTCTGCTGAAAACCAGGCCGACTGTTCAGCTTCTTGCCCATTCAGACAAGATGGTCATTCCCATTTCACGTGAGGACGCCGACTCTGACTGTGAAATGACCGCAGTACAGCCATCTGTGAGTGTTACAATGAACGGGAAACGCAAAACCCCATGCGACCGACCTACTCCAACTCCGAAGCCAGAACAGCCCTCCACCCCGAAGCCATCAGGTTACTATACAGAACACTTCATTCGGTTTGATCGTCCTGCACGAATGTTCACCTGGGAGGAAATCAGAGAAATTAATGAGGACACTTATCGTGCCGGTATTCCTGATCAGACAGACCCCAAAGCTGTGGAGGTCATGAACCAGATGAGCGTCAAGCACTGGGACGAACCAACATACGAATTCTTGAAGGCAACTCACCAGTTGGTGAGGGACATGTTGATGAAACAGCTCAAAGAAGTCTTCACTCCGTACTACCAGACCAGTCTCTACCGTGAGCTTAAACGCATCATCGACAACTACCTCCAAACACTTCGCAGGGAGCACGTGGATCATGCGCAAGAGAACTACAATATTGAGCATAACAAGCCTTTCACCATGGCGATTTCAGCCCTTGAACAGGCTACTGAAAATGCCTATCAGTATCTGAAAGCTCGCCGACACGAAGCAAGGTCGCACTTCTTTCTCGATCTTCAAGGCAAAATCCCTCGGGGGGACCCACGCCGCGACGCTGAGATTAAGAAACTCACTGCTGCGGAGCTCGGCCCTGACAGATTCGTTCAGGAGCTCAAAATGATGGCGGTGAGTTTTACCAACCTTAGCGAGGTCGACACCATGCTAATAGTCCTCAGACGACTCGCGGCTACTATGAAGTAGCGAGTTCCCGGTACATCGACGCGATCTGTCAGAGCGTCCATACCAAACTGTTCTCAAAATGCCGTGAAGAACTGATTGCAGTGATTGAGAGTGAGCTACGCATCTTTGATGAAAATGGTCTGTTCCCATCCAAGAAATTTTAGTGCAAACAACTGACAGGACCCCAGCTGTTGAACGCTGCATGGAATTGATGGCGGAAGATCCCGAACGCCAGCGCCGCCGACAGTACCTGTTGAAGGAGAAAGAGAAGGTCCTCAAGGCACAAGAATGGCTCGCAACCGCTAAGAAGGAAGACGATACTACGGAAACCGCAGAGTCTGACCCGGCCATCAAGTCTCAACCACCCGAAGACTGGCCCAGTTTTACCAGATTCGCACAGGTAGCTGGCTGATGATGTTTGTTGGTTGTTGGGCTCACAGCGGAATCAATGTATTGTGTTGGCTTCATGCTAGGATATGCATGTCTTTGATTATGTCCACGCCTCGGGTCTAGACAGTATCGTCTTGATCTTGGTTTGAAGTTGACGTTGGCTCTGTACTGGTGATAAGGCGGTATGGTTGAAGCATTGAAGGCGGGGTAACCCTGCCCCGCCTCAAAGCCCTGTGCCCTAAGCCCCAATCGATGAAATCATCCCATTTTCAATAGTTCTTTATGGCATGCAAGGAATAGAGTGTTTCCAAAATGCAACGAACTTCTTTAGAGCGTTTATGTGTGATATAACGTAGAAAGACGTAGTATCAATATGGCGGTTATCGGCCGATCCGTTTACTGTGGTAGAGGTTCAAAGAACAGCCAATGACGATCGCCCATTCATGAGTCAGGCCCAAAATTCTCTGGCATCCCTCCTCTACCTAACCCACTAAACCGCCTCTTCTCCTCGATTTCTTGCCATCGGGCTTCTTCTTGCTGTGTTTTTTCAACGAGAGAGATAAAGCCTCTATTGATTCAACATGGCGGATTCCGACGCAGTCAAGGAAGTTGAGGCCTCCGTGGCCAACCTTTTGCTCGACGAGGTCACCGGCGAGAGAGTCTCCAAGACCGAATTGAAGAGGCGCCAGAAGCTGCGCGAGAAGGAGGCGAAGAAGAAGGAGAAGGAGGCCAATGCTCCTCCTAAGACTGAGAAGAAGGTCTCTGCTGAGGAGGAAGAGGCTAACTTGACTCCTAACGTAAGTTGATTTGCGCTCTTTGAAACCCATGCGGTTATTTGAAGGTGTCGAGATTCGGTGCTAAAATATTTGCTCGAATATAGCAATACTTCGAGATCCGTAGCAAGAGAATCAACAAGCTGCGCGAGACCAAGCAGCCCGACCCTTACCCTCACAAGTTCCAGGTCACCGATGACCTGCGCGAATTCCTCAAGACCTACGAGGGTCTCGCCAAGGGCGAGCAGAAGCCCGATGTCACCGTCCGTATCGCCGGTAGAATCTACACCAAGCGTTCGTCAGGTTCCAAGCTCTTCTTCTACGATATCCGTGCGGAAGGTGTCAAGGTGCAGGTCGTGTGCCAGGCCCAGAACGCCACTGGCGATGTCGCCTTTGAGGCTCAGCACGAGCATCTGCGCAGAGGTGATATCGTTGGTATTGTCGGTTTCCCCGGCCGTAGCAGCCCCAAGAACCGCGCCGACGGTGAACTTTCTATCTTCGCCACCGAGGTCGTTCTCCTGGCGCCCTGCTTGCACGCCATTCCTTCGGAGCACTACGGTTTCCAGGATAAGGAGCAGCGCTTCCGCCAACGTTACCTGGATCTGATCATGAACGAGAAATCCCGCAATGTCTTCGTCACACGCTCCAAGATTGTTAGCTATGTGCGCAACTTCTTCGATAGCCGGGACTTCATCGAGGTCGAGACCCCCATGATGAACGCCATCGCCGGTGGTGCTACCGCCAAGCCCTTCATTACCCACCACAACGATCTCGACATGAACTTGTTCATGCGTGTCGCACCGGAGCTGTACCTGAAGATGCTGATTGTCGGTGGTCTGGAGCGTGTATATGAGCTTGGTCGTCAGTTCCGTAATGAGGGCATTGATCTGACGCACAACCCCGAATTCACCACTTGCGAGTTCTACTGGGCTTACGCTGATGTCTACGATGTCATGAACCTGACCGAGGAGCTAATCTCCGGTCTGGTCAAGCACGTTACCGGTGGGTATGAGACCACCTTCCACACCCAGTCCGGCGAGGTCTACAACGTCAACTGGAAGGCACCCTGGAGACGGGTAGAGATGATCCCTGCACTGGAGGAGGCCACTGGCGAGAAGTTCCCTCCTGGTGATCAGCTGCACACCGCTGAAACTGGCGAGTTCCTCAAGCGTGTGCTCAAGAAGACTGGCGTTGAATGCTCGCCTCCTCTGACCAACGCCCGCATGCTCGACAAGCTGGTCGGCGAGTTCATCGAAGAGACCTGCGTCAACCCTACTTTCATCACTGGGCACCCTCAGATGATGTCTCCCCTTGCCAAGTACCACCGCCAGCACGCCGGTCTCTGCGAGCGTTTCGAGGCTTTCGTTTGCAAGAAGGAGATCGTTAACGCATACACCGAGTTGAACGATCCTTTCGACCAACGTCTCCGTTTCGAGGAGCAGGCCAGACAGAAGGACCAAGGTGATGACGAGGCCCAACTCATCGACGAGAACTTCTGCACGAGTTTGGAGTATGGTCTGCCTCCTACCGGTGGTTGGGGTATGGGTATCGACCGTCTGGTCATGTTCCTCACAGACAACTACAGCATCAAGGAGGTTCTTGCCTTCCCCTTCATGAAGGACGACAAGACGGCGGCAGAGGTTAAGACTGCTGCCGAGGTTGCTGGCATTGAGCCCAAGCCCGAAGAGGGAATTCGTAAGTTGCACTATTCATCTAGTTGAACCCGAACCGAGGTGGCTAACCTGATTGTTCTCACAGCTCATAAATAAGCGCACGATACCGAAACGGATGATGGATCTATCGTTGATGACTATGGTTGCATGCTTGATATGAATGTCTATGAGGATACACTAAGAGTGAAATAAAATTCATACAGTAGATCTTGCACTCTCGTCTCCACAAAATCATGTAGGACGAGCATCTCGTAGTATGCTTTTATGGAAAGTAACGCTCTAAGGTCGACTTCTGGCGGTGGCTACCTCCAATTTCTCAAGTCGGTTCTTCCAATGCATTCAAAGCATCTCGTGTCCATTACTTATGGATAGAAGACACCGCCAGTATAGAGGTTAATATTAATGATATGGTCGAAAGAAACGCCAAACCCAGGTTACGGGTCGTTTGATGTCTACTCCGTCGCCACGAGATTGCTATAGGTACTCAATGGACTACACATCGCCACAACGATGATCGATTCAACCTCTGTCATAATCCTCATATGCTCATCCCGTACACGTTCATGCAGGTCTTACTGTCCTTAATGCCCCGTCTCTGCGAATTGATCCGCGATGTCAGATGACTCCGGATAAAAGTCAAGTAATGGAAACAGCATCCTTAGACGATGTATCCAATCGAACAAGCAGTGCATGCAACGCTTCTTAAGTATCATACCAGCGTCTGGGCTGGTTTATATCACAGTAGCCCATCATAATACCCGGGCAAGATGTTTGTCAAGAGCTGTGACATAAAGTCAATCCTAGTTGGAGGCCCTCGAGGGAATCTCCGTTCACTGTGTGCATAATGGCTTCATAGGGATGGACCAGGTCCCAGCACCATCCAGATGGTTCTGTGAGTCCATTTCTCTTTTCCTTTACAACCGGCTTTGTCTGACGTATGACATAGAGAAGACAGATGTCTTTCTTAGCAAACATTGAATTGCTTCTGCCCCTTCAGAATGGAACGCCCCTACCGACGTCATTTCGCAACACATTGCTCTAAGCAGATGTGAAGGTGTAGGTTCTATTCACTGTGCTCGCTTAATGGCCTGCTACATCTCACAGCCCACACACAGTGAAGAAAGAGGCGAGATAAATTCCTCGCGAGTCAGTGTTCTTCTTCTCACCTCACTCTCTCCTCTTCTCGCGACACCATTATTCTCTCATGACAGTTGCTCATAGCCTTCTGTTATCTCAGCTCTCTTCTTTGCTCTTTGTAATCCCCTGATAAGAAAGAAACAAGTGAAAAGAATTGCTATTCTTTCAGGTCAGTCCTAAACCTCATCTCATCAGAGAGACATAACATATAAAATGGCGGCCGTCTCCAAGATGTCAGAGGGAGGCAACGAACCTCAGGAAGATATCATCAGTGAGGAACCCGGCCAGCCTGAGAGAGAACACCAGCAGCCGCAGCGTAACCAGAACACCAGGGAGGTTCATTCCAATCGCACTGAGTCTCCAGTTCGCCCTCTTCCCGTTCGCCGTCTTTTCAATCGCACCCCGTCTCCAGTTCGCCCGACCCTTTCGACCGAAGAGTACGTGGCTTGGCTGGAGGCCAGCTTGGAGGAAGAGCTCAGCAAATTGAGGCCCGCGCAGCGCGCTTTGTTTGAATCTGGTCCAGGCTCATTCGTCAACTCAGGCAGGGGACGGATCACAGCTCGCCCGTCTAGCCCCCCTGCGCCATATTCTTCCACCAGCGAGCAGAGCTCTGTTTTCGACCCCTACTCACTCACGGAGCAGACCGAATTACGCAGGGGACCGTTCAGCCCAGGCACAGGACTGATCCCGACTGGGCCCCTCCGCCGTATCCTTACGACGAGGAATCTGAGCGTGCCAGACTCGCGCGTGGTCCGAATCCGAGCGGAGGAACTCCTGCCAGGCGCTTCTGGGATCGTCTTGTTCGACCTGAGCGTAGGGCTCTACCTGTGGTACGTTTGCCGTTCTCTCCATCTGCGATGATCTTCAGTCACTGACATGACTATTTTCAGAACGACGTCCCAGGTCTGACTGGACAGCAGACTCGTGGCAGCAGTGACAACCGTGAGCCTCCTCCATACTCTCGATTCGAGCCCTCTGGACAGGATAGCAGAGACGGCAATCCTTACTTCGACGAGGTGTTCGCTCAACTCTTTCGACTTTATCCCACTGGACAGCCAGAGAGCAGTCAGCCAGAAGAAGCGCAGAGCCTTGCAGGCAACGACAATGACAACGAGGGTGACTTAGATCCACTCTTTCAACTTATGCCCACCGGACAGCATCAAGAGAGAAATCATCCAGCTGAAGCGCAGAATCTTGCAGGCAACGACGACGACAGCGAATTCAATCAGTACTATCAGCTTGTGAGCTCTGAACAGCACCAGCTAGGCAATCAGCAAGGTGAAACTGCACTAGAGGAACTCCAAGGCGACCCTGAGCTCCCCCCATACACTCCAAACGAAGAAATCGGACACGCAGACCTGGAAGAAGACCCGTGGGACGGACAAGAACCTTGGGACTATTATATGGCAGCTATCGGGGCTGGACAAAATCCACCAGACGACGAGGAACCGTACATGCCTGACCTTGGACAAGTGCACGAAGAGTGGCTGCGCATGATCCAACGCAATCGTCGTGGTGTAAACAGATCTGCACGCTGATTTTTTAGTCCATAGTCCCTTTCAGAGAACTGACCTGAACTTTGTATCTCTGAGCACAGCTCGGAGTTCTGCTGCTACTTGACAATAGATCCCAATCTTGTCAACTCAATTTGTCACTGCCCCTGCTGTTGTATTATAGGGAAGAATAAAGCCAAATCTCCTTTCCAAGCCCTCACACAGTCTAACAGCCATCCTGATATCACTCCAAACGTCACAAATCGGCAGCATACTACACTGCGTAGAAGCAATGGCGAGAACAACTTCCTCCACACGCAGGAGGGATCCGGATCCATCGCCTCATCACCCCAGACCCCCTCCCCCTCTCGCCCCGCCATCCACTGCGTCTGAAAAACCCGTCGAAACAGAATGGAAAGAGGTAGCCTGCCACACCGCAAAATGCGACATGTGCAACACCCGCAATGGAACGGGCATGTCCCGCTGCGAGGGATGCGGCTGGCAGGCATGCTACAGATGCATCCTTGCGAACGGATGCAGTCGCACGCACAAGGGAAACGGGCGCGTCCATACGGGAGATATCGACCAGACTCTCATTGCGCGGATGAGGCGCGGCAGGGTGTCGGTCAAGAAAGAAGAGAATGGGGCGGGTCAGTTGAGGAGAAGACAGTCACGCAATTTAAAGAAGACGAAGAATGAGGAGACGGAGTCGGAGTCTTCTTCGACTATATCAAGCTCTGCGGACGAAGAGGTCTTGAACGCGGCTCGAAACTTTTTGGCATTCAGTATTGAAGCTGTCGGGTTAGCTATCCGTGAGGACGGTCTTCACCGAGGACGTTCATCTGGTGGCGCTGCGTCTCGAGACGAGGATGTTGCGCATTTCATGCGCATGACTAGTCGAGAATTGCATGACTATGCCCAACAACAAGCCAGTCATGCCCTTCAGGCTTACCTTGAGCGCAGGGCTAGAGATGCGGATCCTCAGGAGATTGACGCCTTCTCTATGACTCAAGCAGATGTTGACGAAACCACCTCATCGGACAAAATCCAAACGGCTGGGTCTAAGCGCGCTGGTAGATTCGATTCTTGATCTCTTTGGGATTCCGGATGATTCTCAGTGGGTTATCCACTAATCTCGCTGGAAGCGTTCGCAACTCGTCCTCCGAGATCACCATTTGGAGGTCGAGTGAGTGTATGTAGGTGGCACACAGATTTCCACTGATACTTCGAGTGCGACACTGAGGGTAGGTGGGATGCTCTGCGGACTGTGACGGTTCCTTCAGTATTAAAAAAAATGTAAAGTATGCTGGAACATGAGAGATTTCGTCTCAGAACTTGCCCGTCGTAAAATAAATACAGAGTGACTCCAAAGCTTCGAATGGCTTTATTTCCAATCGCTGGACTAACAGTATTGTACATTTCTGATAGGGGAGGTATTCATAGTATACAGAAAAATGTAACGTCTATAAGCTACAATGAGCAGATCATGTGATCAGTAACAGCTTCACAGCTTGTGGGCGGTTTGAGCAGCATTATGCACCGCTTGGCCACGAGCCTTTGCAGCCATCTGAAGCAACTTTGCTGTCCTAGACGGGTGCCAGATACGGCTGCCCAAGACAAGCACCCAGGTCAAAAGGAAGAGACTGCCTGCTTGGTGAGCAGAGGCAAGAGGAGTAGGGACAAGGTAGAGAAGGGTTGAAATGCCCAGACCGACTTGGACCCAAGCAAATGCAACCACACCGTGTAGGCCCTTCCTGGCGGCAGGTGGAAGCAACCGCTTCATGGTTGGAGAGCGGCGAGAATAAGCCCACAGAGCCATAATGCTGGTGAACGTGGTCATAGCCATGATACGATGGTCCAGTTGCACAAGAGAAGGATTCTCCAGCATGTTGCGCCACCAGAGGTCAGACCGGTCCTCGTGTCGTGAATAACGCGCATCAAACAACTCCGACTTGGGAGGAGCCAAACCATTACCCATGAATGGAAACTCGTTGTAGATCAGACCAGCATCCAGACCGGCGACCAGGGCACCGGACATGGCGGTCGCAAAGACCAGAAGGGCCAGACCGGCAACAGATCGACGGAAGATCTTAAGCTTGGGATCACGCAGCGAGTCCAGCAGCTTTATTCCGGCTTCGGGGTCAGCCAGGAGCCGATGAGACCGAAGGATAGCAAGACCGTTCCAGAGCATGGCAGTGTAGCAGACGAAGGCAGCCCCAAGATGAGCCGTCAAACGATACTGGCTCACGCGGGGGTGGCTGCCTTGCGCAAAGAGGTCTTCCTTGAGACCGGACTTGACCATCCACCAACCGATGAAGCCTTGGAAGCCGATCAGACCCGCGATGCCTGCTAGACGTAGCGACATAGGCTTGCTGACTTTCTTCTTTGCGACGAAATAGATAGCCGGAAGCACAAATGACAGGCCAACGAAACGACCCCAGAGACGGTGAATCCATTCCATGTAGTAGATTGACTTGAACTCGGAGAGATTCATGTTCGGGTTCAGCAGCTGAAATTCGGGGGAGGCACGGTACTTTGCAAACTCGGACTCCCAGTCTTCTGCGTTCATGGGAGGGAGGGATCCGGTGACGGGACGCCATTCTGTAATACTCAAACTATGAACAAATATGGTCAGCAAGTGTCGCTCAAATAGCGATGCATAAAGCAGGACGTACCCTGACTCTGTTAACCTTGTAAGTCCACCAAAGACGACGATACCGAACACGCTGGCCGCACTCCCCAGCAGCCAGTAAGCCACAATCTTGTCAGACACTTTAGGAAAGCTGGACTTGGCTTTAGAAACTCCATCCTCCAGCGCACCGGCCACGGCTGAACCTGAGACGGATCTGCGCAGGGTAGGCGAGAAAAACTTCGTAGCCGTCACGCCGATTGTATTCAGACTTGCATTGTGGGACTTCCGGCCCCAGGACAGGCCGGCAAGTTGCATGCGAAATGTTGATTTAGTCGCATAGTTCTGGTTCCGTCCGAGGCATTGCCGACAAGTGAAGAATTCCTTGGAGAACCGGGGCGCGAGGCTCCTGAACATAGGTACCGAGCCTCCCAAAGAAGCCATTGTGACACCAACAGCTGGGAGAATCAATGCATGAACTCCCTATGTACAAAGCTGGGAAAGGAAGAATGAGAGGTGAGCTTTCAGACCCTCGAATGATCGTTGTGGACGGAGATCGGACCGGCCGAAACGCCGAAGAACCATTCAGTATTGCATGATTCGATACTCAGATGTGAGAGATATCCGTATTTCCAGATAGCATAACAGTGCTGGTCCGGTGGTCAAATCACGATCTTACGAAAGGGATACCATATGATCAGCATTTATCTAACACAAATTCGACTAAACTTCAATTTGCTGTCAATTGCCCGTCAGTAATGAAACTGTCGACACCTGATTTTCCAGGAACCCGTTGCCAACGAGCAACAACACAATTGCCATCTTGGGTTTAGCGTCCTCTCTGATTAATATCATCATATCATCACAACTCGATCTTCATAGTTTGAGAGCTTCAGGTCAGTTCTCAAGCTGAATACAGCTCACTTCACTTCAAATAATGTCCTACTCGGTCGAGACCAAAAAGCGAAAGTTTCATCGAGTGCTGGAATCTCTGACGAAGCCATCGACCGCTGAACCCTTGTCGAAAAAAGCCCCCGCAACTCCAACACCAGCTCGTGAGCGTCTTCCCGCCGATCTATCGATCAAGAAGGTCCGACTGAGCAGTCAGGATGGACCCAGCTTCGCATCGGTCCGGGGGTCGATTCTAAAAGCTCGAGTTACCTCCAGGGACCCTTCGGTTTCGTCAACAACGCGCCCTAGCTTCGTTCCGTGGGACCGCGAACGCTTTTTGGAGAGATTAGAGACCTTTCGTCGCGTCGATCGATGGTCACCCAAACCAGCTGCAATAAGTGAGGTTGAATGGGCCAAACGAGGATGGATCTGTACAGATGTTTCTCGGGTGGCATGTGTGGGAGGCTGTGGCGGCTCAGTGGTCGTCAAATTACCAGACGAACTTGACGAGTTGGATGGATATGGTCTCGAGAAAGTACAGGAGAGGAAGGAAGTCCGTAAGTGCATGGCTACATCCTGGCTTCAACGGCCGTCAAACTGACCGTCCTAAGGTGCCAAGCTGGTAGAGGAGTATGCGAGTCTGCTGGTCAAAGGCCATGGTGAACATTGTCCTTGGAGAAACAAAGGCTGTGACGGTTGGTCAAGCACATGCTTTCTGAGATTCTCGATTTATTACTGATCAATGAAGCTACTATCCATCGACTACCACTCACCAACGCCGATACGGCAATCGCTAGTCTTCAGAAACGGTATTCAAACATTACAAAAATTGCCGATAAGCTACCGGCTGAGGATATCATTCAAACACCCGAGTCATTCAATCTAAACTATGTTCTCAAGATAATGCCGCGAGAAAGTTCAGAAAATGGCGACGGGTTGCCCTCCACCGAGTCTCAAAATCAGCAGCAGGACCAGTTGCAGGACCAGTCGCAAGAGCAAGAGTCAAACGAAGAAAGTCGCGAAAAGAGCGCTCAAGTGACACTTGAGCAACCAGAGCCTATCAACAGAACCGCCTTTGCGCTAGCATTCTTCGGTTGGGATGCAGTTTCAAACGAAACCGCGGGCCTGGTAGGCTGCAGTGCATGCTTTCGACGATTGGGCCTGTGGATGTACAAGCCGAAGGATAATGGGGACGCCACGGTCTACGATGCATTGGATGTTGCTAACGAGCATATGGAGTACTGTCCTTGGATCAGTGGAAAGGCTCAAAGCGGGACTGGCAAGTCAACCGAGAAGGAAGCGGAGCTGCGAAGCGGATGGGAACTACTTGTTCAAGCACTCAAAGTCAAACACCGCCGACAGGTCAGGTCAACGGCCTCCATGGATACCCTTCCTGCTGTCTCAGAAACCCCCTCAGGTGACTTCCCGGTGGTGGATGAGGTGAACGAGGAACAAAAGAAGGCCAGTGATCGAGAATGGTGGGCGAAACTTCGGCGGATGCGACAAGTGCTGAACGTCAAGTCTCCTCACGGAAAAAAGTCGGTTGTTCCATGATGGTCGGATTCTTTCTTCAGCGAGCGTATGATCTGCTGGCGTTTGTGCATTTCCTTTGTTTTCCTTCGGCTCAACATTGACTATGCAAGGACGGTGCCATCGGTTCGTATTTCTACTTCATCAATGCATATACCCAGGTTGTCTTTACTGTACATATTCAAGCGAGATCTTCGCATCTATCCTAATAACACTTTGGAGATGAACTATCAATAGCGATTATGTGCTGCCTGCGCAGACGATCGCGCCGGATGCGGTAAGGGGAACACGGCAGACGCTAGACTTAACCAGGGATACCAGAACTATGAACAGCACAATCATCGCACGCAGAAAGAGCGATCTTCTCGTCCTTTATTTCTTCAAGATGTCCTTAATTATTGATGTAGACTCTCCGAACTCTTACAGCCGACGGAAATCCATAAGCGTGGCGCATCTCCGGTGGCAGCATGTATGATCCAGCACGGGACAGCTGGGAGGACCGTGATGGAGACGACGCTCGGTCTCGCCGGCGTCGCCTCTCCGACCAGCCCCATACCGGCTTCTCGTCTTCGGAGCAGATTCACGGTGCAACTGGGGAAAATAATACGACTACTGATCTGGTGAGTATTTTTCTGGTTCGTCCTTACTGTGAATGCTTTATATGTCGAATTTGCGGACTATTATTCCCTACTCAATCTGGACAAATTCTGTTGTGGAGCTTCAGCGCGCAAAGTAATCAGCACTGTCACTATCACTCAATTGTTGATGTCAAGTTCAGCTCACTGTAGCTTTAACACTTCTGTCGCTGACTTCGCTTGAAATGACAGCAACATCCTGACCCCGATTCAACGGCTACAGCATCCGCGGAAGTTGTATCTGCGGAGTCCGAGCCAGCACAATTCACTGCGCGAACTCCTCCCTCCATCTCAACTCACTTACAGTCGCCTGCAAATCTTGCAGCGCAGGAGACTTCGCGTACACAAACTTTGACATCTACAGCACATAATCTGTCGAACAAAGCAACTACAACCATGGAAAACCCTTCCGATTCGGCGACACCTAAGCCCAGAGCGGAACACTCAGACAAGCCAAATCAAACAGACCAGGTCGCTCCGCACATCGACCAAAATGGATCCCAGAGTGATAAAAAGAGAAAGGTGTCCGGGGAGGAGAACGCGTCCGAAAAATCACAGTCTGCTCCAGACCGCCCCGTGTCCAAGCGGAAGCGCATGGAAGAACGACACCAGAAGCTGCGAAAGCGCGGTAGAACACCTCCTTCGGCGTATTCTCGCCGTGACGCAGATGAGGCGGCATCTGCTGCCAATCGCAATGGTTCAACTTACCGATCCACCTCACCCCTGCCACCTCGGCGGTCTCTTACTCCCGAGGAGCAACCCCGGCAGCGCAAACGGCCCGGTGGTGGTGCTCGAATGGGACTGGTAGATCCGGAGACTTTGCGCCGGAGACAAGAAGAAAGAGAGCGTGCCCAGATTGAAGAGGCGATGCGGACTTCCCAGGGCCGCGGGGTGACAGATGTTGTTCGTCAGCACTACAACGCAGTGCCGCAGCGCGGAAGGGAGTGGCGGAAGACTGAAAGTAAGATTAAAGGCCTGCGAAGCTTCAACAACTGGATCAAGAGCACACTTATCCAAAGATTTTCTCCGGACGAGGAATTTCTTGCGCGATTCAACGGCACGAAGGACTGGGCTGAAGACGGCGGCCTGCCTCGGGCGGAGGAAAAGCGACTTCTTGTGATCGACTTGGGCTGTGGCAAGGGTGGTGACCTTGGGAAGTGGCAGCTGGCTCCTCAGCCAGTTGATTTGTATGTTGGTCTTGATCCGGCAGAGGTGTCAATCGTCCAAGCCCGCGAACGCTACAACGGGATGAAATCCGGACGTGGTAATCGCGGCCGGCGTAACCCCATCTTCCATGCCGAATTCCGTCCCAAGGACTGCTTCGGAGAATGGCTGGGGGATGTCGACATTGTCCAGCAGGTTGGCATTGATCCGAATGTGGGCCCAGGAGGTTCTGTCATGAGCTCCCGGTGGGGCGGCGGCGGATTTGACGTGGTAGCATCCATGTTCGCGATCCACTACGCCTTTGAAAGTGAAGAAAAAGCGAGGCAGATGCTGCGCAATGTTGCAGGATGCCTGAAGAAAGGAGGCCGATTCCTCGGTGTTTGCCCCAACTCGGACGTGATCACCGCTAGAGTAGCAGAAATCAATGCGAAGAAAAAGGAGCGGCAGGCGCAAGCCAAGAAGGACAAAACAGACGAGGCTCCTGAGGATGGGGAGGTGGAAGAGGAAGACAGCAAGGTAGAATGGGGGAACCAGATCTACCGGGTCCGTTTTCCTGTTACGACTCCTGAGGATGGTATTTTCCGTCCTCCTTTCGGATGGAAGTACAGCTACTTCATGGAAGAAGCCGTTGAAGAGGTCCCGGAATACGTTGTTCCCTGGGAAGCTTTCCGAGCGTGAGTCGTCGGCAACTACTTTTGAGGTGTAAAGCTAATTTCCCGCAGTCTCACAGAGGATTACAACCTCGAGTTGCAATACCGCAAACCGTTCCTGGATATTTGGCGTGATGAAAAGGATGATCCGGAGCTGGGACCCTTGAGCGAGCGCATGGGTGTCCGTGATCGAACCACCGGCGAACTGCTCATGACGGAGGAGGAAAAGGAAGCGGCCAGTGAGTTTTGTGACCGAGTTGCTACGAGGCATCGCTGACTTGATTTAGGTTTCTATCATGCATTCTGCTTCTACAAGGTTTAATGCGGCATAGACATCCGCGCATTATTTCATGGAACATTGGGAGATTATCAAATATTCTATGCGCAAGCTGTAAATATAACCGTTGATGGAGATGAGTTTTCTGCCCATAATTCCAGGCACCAAGATGTATATCCTAAACAGGACTAGCGCCATCGCGTCGCGTCCCTCGTAGTGACCTCGATCTTATCAGCAGACATAATCGCATAACCAACACGACATTAACAACCACACCTGCATAGCTCCAAGTCTATCATTCCAATCTCTACACCACCAATGTGATAGCAGCTCAACTGCCCAAGACTAGATAAAATGTCAGCAACACCCGACACAAGACGCCAGCGCCACGCATCGCGCAGCGACCGTACAAGCGCAAACCGACAGGCACACGCACAGCCTCGAGCCACAACGCCTCCCCTCCCAGCCTACGAGCCGCCCATCGCCCCCCTAAACGCCGTAGGCCACAATGCAGTCATCGCGCTCCTCAACTCGCAATCCCTGCGGCAGCTGAAAACGCACATCCAGCGCGCGGAGGAGAAACTTACTGATTCGGCCGGGGAGGTCAATGAGCGGCTTACTGATGCGCGGGTGCGGTATCAGAAGGAGAGGGCAAGGAAGCGGAAGAGGGCGACAGCTACCCCTGGTGCGGAGAGCGGAGAGAAGGTGGAGGAGGAGGGCGGCGAGGATGAGGACGATGATGATGATGGGGAGGAGGTGAACCGGCTTGCGCAGTTGGAGGAGCAGGTTCAGAGTGTTACGGAGGAATTGGAGGCGAGGATGCGGCAGACGATTGATGCGGAGGCGAAGCTTGAGGGGTTGAAGGGGGTGCTGGCGGATATGGCGAAGGAGGCGGAGGAGGCTACCGTTGCGGGGGCTGGGGCTGGGGGACGACGGGGCCGGCGAGCGAGGCGGAGACGAGGCGAGGATGAGGAGGACCAGGACCCTGAAGAGGATGGTGACGAGGACTACGAAGCGACCCCCGAGGCGCAAATGACCGGTATCCCGCCTAGCCGACGGCTAGGTCAGAAGCTGGACGAGGAGTCGGCGCGGTGGACCAGCCAATCCTTGACTCAGAGGTACGTACTGCATCACCTAGGGCTGGACAAGGGGCCGAATTAACAGATACAGATACTCCACGAACAACGCCTACGTCGGCTTCTACCGCATCGTGCACGACGCCAAACACCCCGGCGACGACATCCCGCCGCTCCCACACGCCTCCACTTGGTTCGCACACATGGAAGATCCCAACGCAACTTCTACAACCACAGCCGATCAGACAGCGTCCCGACGCACCCGCCAACGCCAGAGCCCCTCTCCCTCAGACTCCGACGACCTCGCCATCGAGCGCGAGCGCATCTCTCTCAAATGCCCCCTCACCCTCCTCCCCTTCCGGGACCCCGTCACCAGCACCAAATGTCCGCATAGTTTTGAGCGCGAGGCCATCACCGATATGATCGCGCATAGTTCCACAACCGTGCCTGGGCCCCCGTCACACGGCCGAAGAAGTCGTATTCGCTCCGTCAAGTGTCCGGTCTGCTCGGTTGTGTTGACCGCGGAAGATCTGCGCAGTGATCCTGTCCTGTTGCGCAGAGTGCGTCGCGCCGAAGCAGCGTCCCAGCGAGAAGCGGAGGATGACGAATTTGATGCTGATGGGAACCGCCGGAGGCGGCCTCGGGAAGGGCGCAAGAGCGGTATCACTGTTGCAAGCGATGATGAGGACTCGGAATTTCAGGGAAGTAGCAGGCGTCAGCGGACAGCCGATGCTGCTGTTCGGATCAAGCAGGAAAGAGCCTTGTCGCAGGCTCAAAGTGCGCTGTCAGATGATATGGATGAGGACGAGTAGTGCCATGACCTGCTCTGGCGTAGAGAATCCGCTATCTTAACCATCAATATGGTCTACTATGTATCTTCGCCGGTTCTACGATAGTGCGCGTAACCCTTTTTAAATGATTTTGCGACTTGAAAGTCATAACGCATAAAGACGAGGACACCTTGCAACCACGAATGTGCCGATGCAACAGTCCTGCGACGTGCCACGGGGGTATATAAATAAGGTACATGCAGAACAATGTGAAGAAAAAAAGTGAGCGTGCGCAGCCATTGCAAACCGTCCCCATTGCATCTCATAAGTTAGCCCGGAAAAACATGCAACGCAAACGGATTAGACATGAAGCGCAGGAGTTTAAACCCAACACTGTTGATCGTCACGTATAGTCCAGTAAGGTATGCACCGATGAGTGTATAAAACATCACTATGACAAAGTTGTACCTCTGTTGCAAAGTAAGAGAACCCACTTTTGTCGACTGTGCTCTCTCGGCTACACCCAGGAATGCTGTCGTCTGCACCTGACAGTGCGAACACCACCTTGGCGTATTTTTCGGTCAAGCATCTCGGACGAATAATCGCATAAAGAGGATAGGAAACAGGCCATATGACGATCTGCCTGGAAACCGCGTTTTAGAAGATTTCGGCGATTGAGTTGGCTCTTAAATGTCGGGTGCTGCGACTTGGCGAAGACAACAAGTCTTATAACTTCAGCAGCATCGTCACTTAGCTGTCAAAAGCAGTCGATGGTTTACTTGGTGATGAGGTTGAGATAATCGGCCACGATAAGTGTCACCATACTAGAGTCGATCAGTGGGGTTAGCGAGAAATGATGGCTGATACTTAGCGAGGCGGAGTGGGGAACACTAACGCATGGGGCGCGATCCGCACATAGTAAGTGCCAAATCCGCGATAGAACCTCAACCAACCCTCGTCACGCACAACCTTGCGAGCGCAGTCGAACAGACCCTTGTACGGAAGCTGGCCAGTCTTGGGGTCCTTTTGTTGCTTCTGCAGCCGAGTCTTGACGAAGTCGAAGGGCAACGAAAGGAAACTGGCAAAGAAACCCGCGATGGCCGATGCGGCGAAGGTTTGAGTCTGAGGAGAGAGCTGCGTGCGCGCCTTCAACTGCGCCTTGGATTCGGCGAAGAAGGCCAACTGACCCAGGTTGAGGGCCATGGCACGCACCACCGTCGGGAAAGCACCCGCCCACAGAGCGGTGACACCCTCGTGCTTCGAGATACGGAACAAAGCGTCAACGACGGAGCGATAGTTGGCTCGGGCCTCTGGTGGTTTCAGACCATCGGATTGCATACGGACGAGTGCCAGATCTGCAGGGTTTCCAATCATGGCGGCAATACCACCGGCGGCCAAGCCGGCTCCGGCGCGCTCGGCGAATCCGACCTTCTTACCGGCAGCTTCAGCACGCTTGTTGAGGGACTTGCTAAAGGTGTCGAAGAAACCCAGACGGGCAGTAGTATAGACAGCCTGCCGCAGCAGACCAGCTGACAGACCGGTGTAAAGGTCGAGGACTTTTCCAGAAGCAATGATGTCGCGCGCAACGCCAAATGCAGAGGGGCGAGGGCCAGTCCGAACACCCTCACCGGCCAATTGCAAGCGGACCTTGATCATGTCGATGGGCTGAATGACGACCGTCGCAGTCATGCCGGCGAGACCACCATTGACGAAGGGCAGCGCAGCACGTGTGTAGGGTCGGTGCAAGAAATCCACTGGCTGCGCAGCGGGCTCCTTGGCAGTAGTGGAGGCCATGTTGTGGTAAAGCGAGTTTCTCACCAAAGCTGTGATAGAATTCAGTCAGTTCGTTCGTTTCACACACGCCGCGATGGTTTTTGGCAAGACGGTGAGACGAAGAGGGAATGTTAGAAAGGAACAATGACCATCCACTTACCAATTGGATCTAGTGAACAAGTATATATTCTATACAAATTCGATGTTAGACGATGAATTCAACCCCGGCAGGATAACAAAGACACAGCTGGTCTATAGAGTGACAGCGCCTGTGCGGAGAGGGGATTTGTCTCTCAGATGACGTATACTCCACCCGGAGGAGAAGTAGATGATGGACTCACCACGAGCAGAAGATCCTAAGCTATTGTATATAGAAGACAGGAACCGGAGATTGGAGTTGGAGATCGGAGATTCGACGAGAATAAACAGGGAGAGCAAAGAGGGGAAGGCGATGATGGATGAAGTGTCAAAGCAGCTTGTTGGGCAAGACCCAGCGGAGAGTTTGGGGGAACTGAGGGGAAGGAGGAGAGCTGGCACAAGAAGCTTCCCCGGCGTCACGAGTCAGATGACAACGAGGTTACCCGACTGACAGACGATAGAGAAGTCAGGAGGATACTAAATTTATCCGAGTAGTAGAAGACTCAATAGAGGAGTCAAAAAGCAAGAGCAAGTATTATATGTGTCGAGTCAGAGAACCGAGAAAGGGTTCCGAATAACCGATGTACATCTGCAGACACTCAGATCAGAATAGGCGTGGGAGGTCTGTGAGCTTAAAGGAACGGGATATAGGCACGGGTTGGAGGTATAGGCATATATATGGTTATGGCTATGGCTATGGCTATAGCTATGGCTATGGCTATGAGACTGTCCCTGCGTATAACTTCTGGAGAAATTGCTGCGATCTTCGCTAGAAAGGCATCTCCACATCGGCTGGCTTAATCGTGGATACCCAAGGATGCTATCCTCCTAACGCCATGGAGAGTGTACCATTAGCACGTTTCTGATTTGACCTGGGGGTAGTCTACGATCACTCTAGCAAGTACCCACGTCTATTATTATTGCATGGACATTTTGTAAGCTGTAACTGTAAGCTGTAACTGTAAGCTCTGAGCTTGTAAAATGCGGGGTAGACTTGTGGGATCACGCTTTCATCGCTTCCTCGTCGCATCCATGTTTGATCACATCTATAGCAGATCAAGCAGATTCTGTTCTTATTCAGACCAGACAATGAGGTACAATATCCTAATCCATCCACGTCGCAGTCGATAGAGTCTATGAAACTCAGTATGCTGCTCATACATACCTTACACTCCACGTCATGGACCAGAGCGGGGCGCCGGTAATCTTACACCAGTACGACCCACAGCCTGCCATAGGGAAGTACACTATTCCGCTTTTGGCTCACGAGAACCATTCGGGAACCCGTCTTGTTTCCCGACGCATCCCGAGAACCGGTTGACGGACGGAATAACGGAATAACGAGTTCAGAACAAAGGGCTCAACAATAGGAGAAGGATAGCTACCACGGTTGAGACAGCGACAACCTAAACGAAGGATTAGAGAGTTTGCGCAATATCATTGCAAACACGCCGGAGCAAGAGAACCTCAGGACGGATCAACGGTATGCCTCCCTCTGTCCGATATCCCGAGGATAACAGGGCCAATGCTCCGGCTATATGACTGCAAGGATGAATATTCTTGCTGGCGCTTAGTCCTGTCAGGGCGAGCAGCTTGACGGACGGCTCCGCTCAACACGGCCCGCGGAGAACTCATACTATTGTTACCGTTGGCCGTAGCCAGGCTCCGTTGCTGGCTGGGCTTCAGCTAGGGAGGATGTGGTCTAGCAGTTTATTAGCGTCAGATCAGTCAGAGCAGGACTCGAGAGTACTGCTAGTCGAGGATCTGGAGTATATTTTTCCGTCAGTTCGGGTGAAATTCCAGGACCCGATTGCAAGTTGGGAGTCTACGATTTGATATCAACAAAGCAACCGAGCAAATCCATACAACGCGATCAACACAACCAACCTAGCTATCCATATGACGCCATTCTCATATATTCATCTGAAGGCACATTTTTATTCCATCCACACGAAGCATCAGGAGTGCTGTGCTCCGGTGTTTCCTCCGAATTCCGGCACTTTCAATCTGAGATTAGAACCATCAGCGGTCCAGGCACGTTGTCTATCATTTGGCAAATGAATGGCGAGAGAGAAAAGATAGACACGCACTGGAGCTGTTCGTCGAACTAATACAATAGGCAATCACGAACCACTCGATCCGGAGTCAAGACCTTTCTCCCAGTCAATGATATCGAACGTACAGAATCACTTCTCGACATCTATATGAAGTATACTCCTATTCGTTGTACAGTAGCCTCATCCCGCTCAACAGCAGAGAACATCGCACCAACATCTCTTGGGAAGTAGCATGTCATCTAGATCACCATCTACCAAAACCCCACTAAGGCCACCATCTATCCCCCCTCCGGAAACACATCCGGCAAATGCCACTGCCTCCTCGGATCCCACTGTAGAGAGCAACACACCAAGCCCAGATATCTCGTTCGTACTATGTATCAGGGGTAGCCCGGGCACAACCGGGAAAGGAACACGGGAAGACAAGCGGAATCCAACTCGGTAGTTAACCAACTTGCAACTCACTGGTCATGCACTTGACGGAGTCCTGCGTTGCCTAGATACTCTCCCAGTATGGACGGATGCTTGATTCGTACGCCTCCACGTAGGGTAGACCAGACCGTAATATCAGCGGTAAGGTCGCTAACCCTCGAAGCGTCAGTGTTTTTCTTGTGCTCCTGGGTATTATTATTTATTCGAGAACTTTCCCACTACCTCGAACTTTTATGAATACAGCTACAATGCACTTCGACTACAGTGACGATTCGTTGAACTTAACTTTTTGCATTATACCGTAGATGGCACGGTAAAGGTATATATCCAAGGAGTAAGCCAATCACACCATCAGAGCGAAAAGGGAATAGCAAAAGGTTTGAGTACCCTGCTTGCGTCTTGCAAGCAAACACATGATCACAGAAGTCAATTCATGTCCCAGAAATAAGTAACGCAGCACGCCATGCAATATATTGACAAAGCAGAACAATGAAATCAAGTCAATCAATCTACTGGGTCGGAACGGGGCCAGCCGCAATGACCTCCTTGGTGGCTTCGTCTGCGTACTTGGAGAAGTTCTCGTTGAACAGCTTGGCCAGCTTATTGACCTCGTCGGTGAAGCTCGTCGAGGCGGTCCAGCTATTCTTGGGGTTGAGCAGCTCAGAGGGCACACCAGGGCAGGTCTTGGGCACGTGGAGGTTGAACACGTCGTAGGTCTCGTACTCCACGTTGGCGAGCTCACCGCTGTGGATGGCGTCCAGGATGGCACGGGTGTACTTGAGAGGGCAACGCTTTCCACCAGTAGTGGCGCCGGCACCGACCCAGCCGGTGTTGAGCAGCCAGGCGTTGGTCTTGTGCTCGGAGATCTTGTCAGCGAGCATGCGTGCGTAGCGCATGGGGTGCAGGGCGAGGAAGGGCTGGGCGAAGCAAGACGAGAAGGTGGCCTGGGGCTCAGTCACACCGTCTTCAGTACCGGCCATCTTGGAGGTGTAACCCGAGATGAAGTGGAACATGGTCTGCTCGGTGGTGAGCTTGGAAATGGGAGGCAGGACACCGCGGGCATCGCAGGTGAGGAGGATGATGTTCGAGGGGTGCTTGTCAGCAAGGCAGGGGATCTTTGCATTCTCGATGTACTCAATGGGGTAGGCGCAGCGGGTGTTCTCAGTGAGAGTGGCATCATCGTAGTCGACAACACGGGTAACAGGGTCGAAGACGACGTTCTCGAGCACGGATCCGAAGCGGATAGCGTTGAAAATATCGGGCTCCTTCTCGGCGGAGAGGCCAATGCACTTGGCGTAGCAACCACCCTCGATGTTGAAGACACCGCGGTCGGACCAGCAGTGCTCATCGTCACCAATCAGTGCACGCTTCGGGTCAGCAGACAGAGTGGTCTTGCCAGTACCCGACAGACCGAAGAAGACGGTCACATCACCGTTCTCACCCTCGTTGGCCGAGGAGTGCAGGGTAAGGACGTTGTGCTTCACGGGCATCTCGTAGAAGAGAACGGTGAAAACACCCTTCTTCATCTCACCGGCGTACTCGGTACCCAGGATAACCATTTCCTTCTCGGCGAAGTTGATAGCCACCGATGTAGCCGAGGTCATGCCTTCGGTGAAACGGTTGGCAGGGAAAGAACCGGCGTTGTAGATAACATAGTCGGGGTGGAAGTGCTCCAACTCCTCGCGGGAGGGGCGGATCAGCATATTGCGCATGAAGAGAGCATGGTAGGCGCGCGCGCAGACGACACGGACGTTAATACGGTATCTCTCATCCCAGCCGGCATAACCATCGATGACATAGATGCGGTTACGGGTGTTGAGGTAGTCAACAGCACGTTCACGGTTGATACGCCAGACCTAAACAGGAGTGGGTTAGTAATCAGCCTTATCGATATGAAGTGTATGATGCAATGCACGTGACCCATCTAAGGTTGAGCCGAGGGCGGGGAATGCGGAGAAAGCTGTAGACAGCACGGGAGCACACAGATGCAGGCAGAGCTGCAGTTTTTTGTTTCACAAGCCTGAAAAAATGCCTCATATACATTATTGGAGTATATGGGGCATTTGAGGCATTTTCGAGAAATGATTTGATGTCACACCTGTGCTGCCAAAAAAGCTTGACTCCTTTGGTATGCATATGCAGGGGACCCCGGGAGTACTGCAGGGGGGAATCGGGAAGAATGCGCGATATACTGGACTATGCGCGATTTGAAATGGAGAGATATCACTTACATCAGGGGTCATAGGCTTGTTAACAGGTCCCCACCAGACGTCCTTTTCTGACGACTCCTCCCTGACGATACGCTTATCTGAAGGAGAACGACCGGTCTTGGCACCAGAGTATGCTGTCAAGGCACCACTCGATGTGATGGCGGTACCTGTTTCGTAGACGAGGGCATCTTCGTAGAGTGCAGCGACGGAGGGGTTGGCAATCTAGGACAATTAGTACATCGCAAGATGGATGCAGCTAGGCCTGAGGGTAGTCTTACGATTGCGACACGCTCGTAGTCAATGTGGGCGTGCTCGTGGAGCTCCTCCTCGAGTTCAGTGTGGCTCTTGCTCGGCCTGGTAGAAGTATATGTTAGCGAAGGGTTGGTCACTTTGTTTGAGTTGAAGCGTGGCTCGATGAGGGTAGGCAAGAAGACGACATGAACACTGAGGGAGAGCGACGAGAGCGACAAGGGTTCACAAGGCAGCAAGGTAGATAAGGGAAGACATACTGAACACCACCGGGGTGCAGAGCAGTGCGATTAACTGATGTGGCAACCATGTTTCTTAGAGAAGTCGAATGATAATTATTATTGCGCTGCTTTGCGATTTGTTGTTGGAAGAAATCAGAGTGGAGAGGACTTGGGGAAGCCGGGCGAGCAGAGCGTATATGAATGTTCCCAGCAGGGGTCATGTTCACGATGACACAGGTCTTAAATGACAGTTTTAAGGATACTATCCGATATGCTTCTCCACAGTTCCGCGGGTGATGTCGGGGTTGAGGAACGAGACTGCGGCGATGATGGTTAGCCGTGGAGTGAACAAAAATGCCTCTCGTGGAGTGCCCGAGATGACCCGAACCCCAGACGTGGGCACGAAATGGTTACGGAACAACTGGTCGGGACCACCAACCAACAGGATTTAAAGAAAATCAAAAGACGATCGTCTTAGCGCTGCAAGGAGGTCTGATCGGGAAAGGGATAATTATTCTTGATGGCTCGTGAATAATGTAAGATAACACACGGAAGGATGCGTCGGGATGGGACTCAGAGGGTGTTGTAAGAAGGGAAAAGGTGACGAGGCGAGAGCACCTTAATAATGAGGTATTCCGTGTCTCCGGAAAGTAGGTAGCAAATTAACTGTAGGTTTTGTGAAGGTCCCTTCAGGATCGAAA
The DNA here is from genome assembly GCA_011319215.2 of Scortechinia acanthostroma. NCBI lineage: Eukaryota > Fungi > Ascomycota > Sordariomycetes > Coronophorales > Scortechiniaceae > Scortechinia > Scortechinia acanthostroma. Next base: position 290,269 of record JAABUG020000006.1, read on the forward strand.
GAGCAGCACACTACATTCCAGCGGCCGAACGCAGCGAATTGGTGTCTTTACATGTAGAACCACTCATACAACTATTGCGGCACATCGCCTCCGCTATTTTCTGTCTCTACGCAGTACTGACCTTGAGTCCATTGACGGTCAAATGGAGGTATGACGTTGAAGGTGATCTCAGCAGCGGAACAGCCAGGCCTGCTGGGTCAAGAGGCAAAAGATCAGGACTAATATGGTCCAGATTGCGGGGAGTGCAGAGTTATCGGCTAGCATCTTGTCGACATACCTAGTCCGGATAGGATTCATAGGATACCTGGGTCGAAGGTATTATCATTGTTTCTGTTGAAATTTGGAGTGGTCAACAACGAAAGCGACAAAGCCATTCTGAAACCAATGAACCTCTCGTAGAAACTCTTCGTTTCTTCGTACAGTCAGACACGACTAATATTCCACCCGTCTCTCATAATCATTCAGAAAACCGCTCATAAGCTAAGCAACAGTATTGTCCGGCGGCCAGAATGAAAATCATGACGAAATACCCCGCCGGCTGAAGTTTCGAGGTCACGATGCCAATCCTGCAAGGAGTGGAATCCTTAGTCATCGCGTGCCGTGGGAAACCGCTGCAAGACCAATCATAAGCTAGGATTTGACATCTCAACGTCACACATGGGCAGAAGATATTGCCGCTTGCTCATTTTGGTTTTCGCTTCAAGGGAACTAAATTCACGGGGAACGCTGGGTTATCGTTGGTTCTCAGGCATGCAACTGCAAGTACAGCGTAATTGAATCTACAAGAGTTTTCAACATACTTTGATCTGACGTATCCCCGGCTCTCGCTTACGATTTCTCTTCTTCGTTTTGCTTGCTTCAGTCCCAAATGCTAGCTATACGGAGGTTGAAAAGCTGAAACTGAAAATACAGAAGGATCAAACCCTAGTTCCTCAAAGAGACGCAGTCCAGATGAATGTGGAGCAGAAAATCCATAGCACCAGTGCGTGCCACCACGTGAGGGACAGATGCTCCTCTCCTATGATCGACCTATCCTCCCCGAAGACCCCATGATGTTCTCCTCCCTTTCGGGTTAGGCTGGAATCTGAGAATGACCTACATTTCACTATTGACTCCTGGAATAAATGTACTGTTAAATCGGTAAGATTTGTAGGAGTCAGCTCTCACTCAGCTGGCCACAGCCCAGAGCTGGCTGCATCATGAAAAGCAAGACCGAGTACTGAACTACTGATACGAAAGCTCAGCTCCAATGGCAATGCTTAGAGCTTGATGCCTGCTCCTGAGCTCGGCAGCCTAAGACAGAAAAACCCTGCTGTACCCCGCATCCGCAGAACCTAGAAGACGCCTGGGCCACGCGGGCTACGGGCCTTCCCCGGAGCTCTTAACGAAGTATTAGACTTTTGGGCTGCTATCTGGTGATCTAGGTAAGACGGCTGGCTTGTGGCTAATTTACTCTGTACAGCGTTTGCGCCATGACTGAAACGGATGTCTGCCCCTGAATTTGAGGCTATGCTCCGACGATGATAACCATGCAAACCTGAGATCTCTTAGTTATTCTGTTTGACGGCGAGTAAATAGAGAGCTAGTCCGCCGATACTGTATCTAGATCGGGTCTGTACTCAAACTACTCATCATCGGAGAATATAGGAACACTCTGAGATCAAAAGAAGCAAGGCAAGAGTCTAGAATTGCTCAAAACCCTTGATCTCAAACAATCGGCGTATCTATCAATTTCGAACAAGCAGGCTGTGCAGTTGGGTAGGCATGCCAAGTGGGGACCATGTTCCCAATGCGGAAGATTTAGGAAGCGATTTGATAACAAGAAACACATTTCAGCATGTTCCCTTCGAAAAATGCCTCATGTCGCGCATAACAGTGCGCAATTGGTTTTCTCTGATTTTCGGGTCTTTGACAACCCGTCAGCAATTTACAGCAAACCGACAAGCTCCGACGCAATCCGATGTTTCGGCATCTAAGAATAGCCTCGACTATCCGTCGACTATCTATCAACTATCAAGCCGGCGTACGCTTTTTCCATCACGGGATCGAAAATAATAGACTCAACTCGGCCATTCCGAGCATTTGATGCTTGGATATCCCTTTCCATCCTTCATGTTAGGCTTTTTTTCGCAGAAAGGCTTGCAGTTGCAGCTCGTGACTGCAGTTCTTGTTGAAGTCACCAGACCAGTACGGAACAGCGTTATTCGGCTCCCTAGCTCCTAGCTCAACTTCTACAACCGAGTTCTATTGATGTTCTCGACAGTGATTATCCTTCAATGGAACCCGATACCCGTCAAAAGGGTAAATTATCTACTCAATCGAGAACGCCGAGCTCCAGCAACTCCAACTCTGCAAAGTAGGAAGAAACCCACCCGTATGATATATCCCCATCGCGTGATCCAATAGTAGCAATGGCATCCTCCCGATTCCGAATTCAAACCGGGCTGAAGTATCCACTGATGTCGAGACTGTTGGCTTTGTCTTCGGGTGACCGAGTTGTTCTTCTTGGTTCACGATTGTAGAGCAGTGCCTGTCTAATCCGAGGACTGGGAGAGCCGGAATATGGTTGTAGGACCGGATGCATTCCATGGCTTGCTAATGTTGATTCTCCCGAATATAGTCCTCGCGGATCTGTTCGCCTGCATCTAAGCTATCGGGGATATGCAGCACTATTTCTCGCAAAAGTGCTATGCTTGTCCATGAAGGGATGATGATACCAAACAGATTTCCTAAACGGGTAATTTACAAGGTTAAGGTAGCTGGAGATTGACTGCATTGGCATTGGCGTGATCGATCGATCCGTAGTTCCCTACATCTCAAAGAAGGGCCCTGACTAGACCGGGTACATATCAAGTTCCTATAATGGTCTGTTCACATACTACTTGCTATCTCTACAACTCCTCCCCGCCTGAAGGATATATATACAGATAACCTCAACCCATCCAAAACTACACAACTAAAGTAGTATCCTAGAAGCTGTCGAACAGTCAAACTGCACATAGCCCAGCTTCATCTTACTCCAGGTACCATAGTCACCTGCTCATCCTCACCTCTGTGTTCAACACGTGCTACCTACCTAGAAAATTAGAAACAATCAGCTGCCCATTGGACAACTACTCCAAACCAATCACCACAGGCACCCAAGGCGGGGCATCACTGACAGCCCGGCGGGGTACAAGCAAAACAACCATCTTCCTTCGCTTATCTAGAAGGTCTTTTCTGATTCTTCTCTACCAGACTCTTCACCCACAAAGGTACTCAAACTATTATTGCATTCAGCAACAAAGGTACATCTCTAGTCTACAATCTGCTGTATTGACAATCCAGCCGAGCTAATCCTCATTGGCGGTTTAGATCTGCACCCCCTGTAACTCAAAATGGCCGGTCACAACGCTTGTCCCTCTTGCGGTGCGTCCATCTCGGGCGAGAATAAGACTTGTTCTTCTTGTGGAAAGGTAGCTCTTGCACTCTATATGGGCTGTGTGTGGGTGGTGTGGCTGACGGCGATAGACTTGCCCTGTTTGAATTCATCCGTTGAGCGAACTCGCTAGGGTGGTAGGGTTTGTTTACTGGAGAGGTGGCTGCTTTGCAATGCATGATGTTATGATGAATGATAGGAATGAAGATTCTTGATTCTCATTATAAGTCGTGGCTCTATCTGAAGCTCCATCTGAATTAAATAGTCTATTGTAGACGACGCGATATCAAACCATATCCGTCGTATCAACCGCTCGGTCGACTTTTTGCATCGACTCTTGCGTGTAGGGTCGATCAGCACTTCTATCAGAGCGACTTTCTTCGCTCTGTCTCAGGATTGCCTCTGTATCGTCGCGGGAGAATCGTCGCGTTTGCGCTTCCTCGTCGCCCGGTGATCGGGAAAAGCGGTTGTGCACGATCATCGAGTGTCGCGCTGGATCGGCGGTAGTGTTGTTTGGGAGGGGCTCGTTCTCTGAGAGGAGGACGACTTCCACCGGATGATCGCTGATACAGGGGACCTTGAATAACTTGTATAAAGCGTTGAGCGCGGGGACGGACAGGCCGTGGACGATGATCGAAAATAGAACCAGCCAGTATACAACTAGGGAACGTTAGAACACGCTTACTCTAGATGAAAGACGGATATCATACCTGGGATAATGGCAGCAGTCAAATTGTTGATTTCTCGATCACTCTTCCCAGGGGCTGGGAATAATCGACGAGTGTATTCTGCATATGCAATCGCCCCCACACCTGGTCACATCCGTTAGTTCAGACCATATACCACGGCGTTAGCACTCACCGATCGGTCCAAAGTACCCCAGGAACAAGGCTTCCTTCCAGTTACTGCACACCTTCGGCATGAACCGGTATCCCAGCAGAATCGCGGGCATACGACGGAAAAGCAGGATCAGAAATCCCAACGCGATCAGCCGCCAGACCGTGATGCCCGTCGTGTCCGGCATATGAAATTGATCCCATGGCATCACCGCGCCGAGGTACATGAAGATCCCAAAATTCAACAGCGTTTCCAGTGTCGAATTAAAAGCGTCATGTCGGGCCTGCGACTCGGCGTGATACAACCCGTCCCAGTTCAGTGCGTTCCCGGCCACGAAACAAGCCAACGTCTCATCGGAGCCGAAGCAACCGCACGTGCCGACAATGAATAACTAAATGATATTGTTAGTGCTTTCTACCATCAACTAGAATACGACTTACCCCGACGGCCACAGGCATGAGGGAGAAACATTCGTTATCGATCCACCTCCTGTTACAGAGTGAGCGGGAGGTCTCGAAGCACGTCATCCGTCACGTACCTCTTAGAAGCGATATTGAGAAGCTTGCGGCTTACGAAGCCTATGAGAGCACCATATCCCGAGCCCAATACCATCATATAGAGCACACCTTCGATAGCCCAGTGCCTCATAGCGCGGGTAACTCCACCGCCGAAACGTCCGATGTCAGCCGTGCCCAGCGAGTCCGGGATCCCCCTTGCCAAATCGAACTCTTCCATACTGACTGTGTTGTCAGGTGCCTCGGCGTACCGCAAAAGTGCCACAGCCAGTAGTAGGAAGGGGAAGCCAAACCCGTCGTTACCCCCTGCCTCGGACGAGATGAATTCGCGAAGAGGACGACGAACGTAGTTGTCAGCAAATGGGCCCTTTGCGATTGCCTGAGATAGAATCGGATCGGTGCATGCTACACAGGAGCCGATTATAAGAGCCGATAGCTGTTCCCGAACATCAGTAACAGAATGCAATGACGGACGACATAGGCCGACAAACAAAAGAAATACGTGGAATCACGAGCATGATGCAACCAGATGTCGCAAGCCAACCGATGGCAGTGAGTGGAAGTAAGCAGATCGTCATTTCCTTGAACCGTTCCTTCAGATATTTCTTCGGCAATTGATACCCAACTTTGACCAATTGGATGCCAATGACCAGGCGAGCCAAGTCCTAGGCAAAGTCAGCATACAGTTATCCAGATAGAACCACCCAACTCAGGCAGAGCGTACGTAGGTGAAATCGTGGTCTCCATCGCCATCGTCACCGGCCCATTGAGAAACCTTGAGAAACCTAGCCGCAGCCGGTCCAAAAGCGATGCCAGTCAGGAAAGCAGGCACTAGTCAAAGTCAGCAACAATAGGATCCACGAGAGAAGCAATCATACAAGCTTCACCCAGGTACCATCTTTGTTTGATTTTCAGCGATATGAATCCGAATAGGAGGATGTATGTGCCTTCGGTTAATTGCGAGTCAGCACGAGCACCCACCCAATTACCCTGAGAAGTTCATACTTATAACCGCCAATACAACGTTGAAGTTATCAACATCGAGCATAGGGTGTAACATTCTTTCTTGAAATCGACCGCAAAAGGACAGTTCGAGCAGGTTGACCGGACAGAGAGGGATGCCGTCAACTCTCTAGACAGGTCTCGCAAGGCTTCGCACAGAAGCCCAGTCTGTCGACAGCTTCATTGACCTGGTATAACCTCAACACTGTCAAGTTTCGCTGGAATGGCTTTCTGAGCAGATGCAAAAGCTTCGCCGGATGGAAGCCTCCGGAACAGCTTTCAAGGGATAGGCATTGATAAGGATTCCACCTTGAGCCCGTCATTGTTATGCATCCCTTTGTATTGCTGCTGCCTTCAAACAAGGCCCGCTGGGTAATTGCATGCTTGAGTGGGTCCTATATTGGCCCTTGCAGGAGGAAACTATTTCGCCTTGGATAAAGCTTGGCTGCACGAAATGAGACTGATCGACGGGCTATGGCTG